>PTEX01000335.1:147749-185496 GCA_003342815.1 Eudromia elegans | reverse complement strand
ACTGTCCACTCATCTAACCCACTCTTCTGGAGCTTGCCCAGGAGGATGCCGTGAGGGACGGTGTCAAAAGCYTTACTGAAGTCCAGAKAGRTSACATCCACCGCTCTGCCCTCATCTATCCATCTAGTCACCCCATCGTAGAAGGCTATCAGGTTAGTCAAGCATGATCTCCCCTTGGTGAACCCATGCTGGCTACTCCTGAGCACCTTCTTCTCCTCCATGTGCCTGGAGACAGCAGCCAGGATGAGCTGCTCCATCACCTTYCCAGGGAYRGAGGTCAGGCTCACCGGCCTGTAGTTGCCCAGCTCCTCCTTCTTGCCTTTTTTGAAGCCCAGGATGACACTGGTTTTCTTCCAGTCCTCCAGCACCTCCCCTGTTCTCCAGGACCTTTCAAAAGGTCTTCCCAAATCTTTCGACGAGATTTTGCCGATATCCTCAGACAGACATTAATCTGCAAGTCCAAAGAAATCTTTCCAAGAAAAGCAACTCACTATTGTCTGTCATTCACTAGCTCAGTGGAATTTGCATTCTGCTGCACTTGCATTGTTAATTATAAATCAAAACATCCCTCATTACAGTACCTTACATTTTAGAAGCTTGTGATGTTTTACAAGCAGTGGTTTCATTGAATGCATTATATTATGGGCGTAATGCGAATGATCAAGTTGCAAAAATCTCTACACCAAGCATAGCAAGTAGGAAACAAGTTATTTTAACATGGCCATGTCATTGCTTTTCTGTAATCACTTTCTAATAAATGAAAGTCTTCCAGCTTTCAGAATTGCCAATATGTAGTGTACTGGATCACTACCTTCCCGCTGGTTGAAATGTGATAAAAAGTTGCTTAAACACCTGCTGGTTTCTATGAATAACAAAACTTTGAAAAAAAAGTTCACACCATAGTGCAAATATTTGTAAAGATTTTCTAAATATGTCTAAAGATTTGTCTTTAAGCCAGCGGTTGTTGCTATTTAAGCAGAGCAGTTGTTTCTAATTTGTACTGGACAAAAGGAAGCTTCTGTCCATTCATTAATTTATGCCTCTTGATCATTATGTCCTGAGTTTTTCCTTTCTAAGTCACTGCACTGCTATTTCAAGTTTAAATTCCAGTTTTCAAACTTCATTGTTCAACACTGTTCTAATCTAGATTGTTTCTTGTCCTCGCTTTATTTCAACACAAGGAAATTTAGTAAAGCGCTTTGAAAAGCCCTCTTACTTTGTAAAAGAAATTACAACTGACTTTAGAGAACCTTTCCCTATTGACAGATAGAGAACCAAAAAGCAAAATCCAGAGTAAAAGCATCACACAGAAACTTTGTAACCTGAGGGAATTCAATGCAAAACGATTACATATTCTTTAGAGAAAATTTTCATTTTTGAAAAAAACTCATAAGAAGGAAAGTACTGATATTTGTTACCCTCTGTGAAAAGAAATATAAACTCAGTTTTATGACATTTCTTTATAATACTTCGTGTGCAAAAAAATTATCACATTTGGTAAAAGAAAACTCTTATTTTGTCATCATTTCCAGACAGTGAAGCCACATCTCGTAGTTTAAGTGTATAGGTCAATATGCAAAATGACCCATACCTTTTTTTATTATTATTATTAATACTGAAGGTACTTCTGTATTTAAAATTTAAAGCTTATTAAAAAAAAAAAAAAATTATATGTATCTCCAGTGCATTTCCTGAATGGATTCAAGGATTCTTTCATCCTTTTCGCTTCTCTGCCATTTCAAAACCAAGTCACATCCTCCAAGCTTTCCATGGAATGCAAACATTTCAAAAAAACTACCTTTTGGCCCAGAAGTATCATTTGCTTCCTGGGTCATGATCCGGTCTGCAGGGAGAATGCCAGCAAGGAGTCCAGCTCCCTTCCACACACATCTGTGAAGGCCCCTCACAGAGAGCAGCTATTTCAGGCATTAGAGAAAGTCTCACTGCAGGGATTAAGCCTAGAAATAGGAATTCCTGTGGAGAAGAGGATACACCTCTTCTGCAGAAGCAGCAGGGGTTTTATAGTGCGAGGCAGTTCTGCTAATGCCGCTTGTTGCTGAAGAGCTCACACCAAAGCTCTGCTGGGGAGACCCACACACACACACAGACATGCACACACACACATGTGTACACACACATGTGTACACACACATGCACATGTGTGCACGCACACACACATCTTCTGCTTCTAGGCACCATTAGAGCCCCAGCTCCAGCCACAGCCAGGGGACATTTTCACAGCCCACCCTTCAGGGACAACACTAGGGACTGGTCTTTGCCCTACCCACATCTCGTAGCTTCTGGCCTCTGATTTCCTCACCCTCCCTTGGAGGCAGTTCTGGCTTTAGCCCCGGTCACTTCTGTGCAAACACGCAGATGACTGAAGTGATTGTTAGCACAGATTTCAATTTTTCCAAACTGATGAGCTGCCCTTAAGCTAAATAACATCTCACTATCACAGAACACTGTATTTGGTTGCCACTGAAATGCAAGAGCAATTGCAATCTCAATCATCGTAGCAACAAAATTACAAGCAATCAGGAAACAGGTGGGAGAAAACTACAAAATCACCAATCAACACAAGAATTTACATGGTTTTTACTAGGAAGAGAAATTGACAAACAAATGTCTGCAGGTGTATGGTCAAATCTCCCTCTGGCCTCTATGTAATTTCATTACCAACCATGCTGCTGTGAGGTGAGATGCTTTTGTTCATTCATGTGTTTTGTTCATAGGACGAAATACTTGGATAGAATATTGAGCCCTAACATTTAAAATATTCTTTCAATTCAACTGATTAACAATCATTAGAAACACTTCCCCAATGATCCAATATAACAAATTCCTGACATGATTTTTCTCTCTACTGCAGATGAAGAAGGCAGATTCCTGTCACAATTCTCTAAAGTGATACATATGCATAGCAGCAAATCTCATTAATTTTCATTTTCACAATTCAAGACTGACATTTTTCCCTTCACTAGTTAAATAAATTCTTTCCACAGTATTTCAAAGGCTGCTTTTAGCCCAGTTTTTGTCAGTACATTAAAGCTTTTCTAATGTTTGAGGTTGACAAGTATGAGTACTGAGAAGTTTATGTTGCAGTCACACTCTTCTTAACAAAAAGTTTGAAATAAAAACTCAGAATCACTAACTATCATTTTTATCAGTGTGCTTACATCATGTGATACCATGGCCTAAGGGAACATTTTTTTTTTAATAATGAGCGGAATACTTTATCAAATCCACCCTTGAACATTAAACTAATGGTTTGATCTTTTCATATTCTAACAATATGGAGGTAGGAGAAACTGAAGGAAGACCTATACAAAGCAAAAATTAAGACATACAAGGATAAAGTATTTTTTGTGGTTATCTGGARGTCAAGTTGAAGAGATCATTAATTTCCTGATCCAAGATTAACTAACAGTTGCTCTTCATACAGGTTTCCAGCCTTGCTAAGCTCCTTGTTTTGCAAGAATTGGGTCTCAGCAGCAGCCCAATGGACCCATTTTCACATGGGGAACCCTCGAGTCAAACATCATCACCATGGTAATAGACAGAGGCATTTCAACTGCAATACATGTAAATTTCCCCTAATGATTCATTTAAGATTTTCTTGTTCTTTCAGTGATCTCCTTATTTTCTTTATATAAATATGTTACTCTTCCCAAATACTCGCATGAAATCAGACTTGACCTAAGCATAAAAACATTAGAGAAGAAGCTATTTAATTATTATCCTTAAGAATTAGCCCGTGGCTAATATGACTGAAAACTTGGTAAATCTGGAAGTTTCTTAACAAATAAAATATTTCAGAGGTACTCAGTGTAACTTCTGCATAGATTTCACGATTCACAAAAATATTATATCTACTTGGTGCGTTCCAAAAGCAAACCCCAAACCACCACAGCTCTCTCTGTAATAATACTACTATGATACACACTTTGTATCTAATGAAGTCATCCATCCCCACCAAAGCTGAAAAAATCTGAAAATAATTGCTAAATTTTATATCATATCTGTTGCATGAGAGAATTTCACCAGTTCCACAAATCCGTAACACTTCTCCTCCTCCCTCAGTTGTTCATCAGAAATGGGAATTCTGCATGCATTACAATATTGAAAAAGCCCCAGAAATTAATTTACAGTCTCACGGGTTTTTAAATTTCTTATACTAAGAAAGAAGTATAGAATTTCAACAATGAACGAGTCCAGAGAATAATAAATATTCTAAAAATTAAATAACACCCAAGTACGCTGAGATAAATTCTCTTTACAGATTGAATAGTCCCTTAGAATTGTTCAGATAAAAGCAATCCACATCATTCTTTACACAGCCCTACCGATGAGCGGGTTCATCAGTATTAGAGTGCGACAGTGTAAGAAACGTCCTACTGATCAGGCCTACTCAGCAGACCTCTGCCAAATATCTAAAGGAGATTTTTTTAAAAAATTAGGGGGAGTAGTAGTCATGGTTTGAAYTTGTAATTACTTGTATTACTTGACTGTGAAATATTTCAAGTAAGAGTGGGACTAGGACAGTTAGCACCTGGGCCCAACTCAGTCTCCAGGAAAGCACTGTTTTTCCACCTTGGTTAAAATCCACCTCTGCTCTGGGCTGGGAGAGAACCAGCACACATCATTTATTGCTCCTTCTCCACATTTCTTCCTCGTCAGCATCCAGGGGTCTATCGGGGACCTCTGATTTCTCCAGTGAATTCAGAAGTATTGCTGCCCACAGTTTGCTACACTTTGGTAAGTTTTCCAAATTAAAAGGCCATGCTCTGAATTAAATATGAATGGCAAAAAATTCCCAGTCACTTGTCCTTACAGAGGAAACTGAACAGGTAAGCTTTCTCATTTGCCAAAAGAGGTCTTAATGTAAAACCTTGGAGACAGTACAAAATACTTAAATCCAGCCTCTTCTCCGGATTTCTGCTGGGATTTAGAGCAGGCTGTGAAAGCCAGATGCTCTAATTAGCACAGCAAACTACAGTTTTGCTTACAAAAAGAAACAAATTCAAACTTTATTCTTTCATTTCTCAGTAAACTGTATTCCCCGAACAAAAGAAATCCCCTGCGACACTCCTCTTCCCCCTTCTTGCTTAGTTTACAGCCCTCCTAAGCAGGCTGGCCAGCCTCTTGGCAAAGACGCGCCTGCCCCTCCTGCTGAGGTGGTTCCCATCATTGCCCACTAGCTGGTGACCATCAGAGTCCCATGGTCACAGCAACCAAAACCCTGTTGCCACGACCAGCAGTGCAGCCAGTTGTTAACCTGTACCATCCGCCTTCTCCTTGACTCCATTGCTCTCATTGGTAGGATGGAGGAGAAAACGACCTGGGCTCCCAGACCTTTCACAGCCATCCCCAGGGCTCCGTAATCTCTCTTGATATCGCTCCGTTTCCTCATGGCATCGTTAGTGCCCACATGGAACAGTAGCATGGGATAATAGTCAGCCTCCTGGACAAGCCTTGGGAGCCTCTCCGTAATATCCCTTATTGGAGCCTCTGGCAGGCAGCAGACCTCTCTGGATAAGGAGTCAGGTCTGCAGATCGGTGCCTCCGTGCCCTGCAGCAGGGAGTCAGCCACGACCATCAGCCGCCGCTTCTTCCGGGGGGCTGCTTTTCTCCCTAGGGGGAGCAGCCTTCATGCTTGGACCTGACAGCCTCTCTGCAGATGGGCCCCCTAGATGGGCCTTGGTTCATGCCCTCGTCTGTCTGATCCCCAAGGCCCAGGGCCTCGTTCCTGTTGCACGGGGTCACTGGTGGGGGTGAGGTGGGCTGGGGAAGGGTTCTCCTGCCACTTTGAACAGGGACCCGTTTCCATTGTTGGTTGTCACTCGATACTGTTAATTCTGCCCCTCCACTCTATGGCAAGAGGGTAGTCGATTCACAGTCGGTTCGCTGGGTGCCTTTCCTGGGATGGCTGCCCTCTGTTTCTCTCTCATTCTTTGCTGGCCCTCAGCCTTGCTCCCTCCTCCTTCAGCTCCACCAGGCTAAGCTGGTCAACCCCCTGCTCATGCCTGAGGCAGCCGATGTTTTCTCTGCCCCCGGTAACATGGAGAGGCGCAGGCACCCCGCACAGCCGGAGACGTGGCCTGCTGCCCGTTCCTGTGGTGCTCAGCCTGTGCCGCCATAACCTTCCCACGGGAGCGCYGAGCCAAGCAGAGACCACGGCCTGGCCTGGGGCGGCTCCCGGCTTCCCGCCTTCCCGCCGGCCACCCCCAGCCACAGTCGGTGCTGCCATGCAGGGCTGCCTCTCGCTGCCTGCGCTCTGACTTTCTCCATTAATTTTCTCCCATCTCAAAGCAGGCACTAGCTCAGAAGTCACTGAAACACATTACAAACTGCACCAGAGACTTGAAAGCCTAAAACAAATGATCACTGATGACAGAGGAAAACCCTCCTGCAAGCTCACCCGTGTCGTTAGCTCTGTACAAACACATGAGGCTTTGAGATCTTGAATGAAGTCACCTGATGGTGCACAAAGGAAGCGGATTGACTATTCGGTCAGGGATCGAAGAAATCAGAATGACGAAGTGGCTCTTCCACGCCTGTAAAAGTATTTCAATTCAGGTCATTAAGAACAGACATGTATAACGTATTCCTCAAGTCAGCTTAGTCCAGTTTGGGTTTTGTTAGTTTTTTCTCAGTTCTTTGAGATGCTGGCTCCTGACACACGGCAATGTTTTTAATGAATCCGAACTTGTAAGTTGTCAATTCTGGAATTTACTTAGAGGTCGATATTACATTTTAGAAGTTGCACTATATCCATTTTTTGCCTCTACTAGTTTCCATCTAATTAATTCACAGTCAAATCACACTGATTCCGAAATTCAAAATTAATGTGTTACTCTTCTCAACACTTTTGATATAAAGCCACTTTATTCTAATATCTCCACATACATTCCTGAAGATTAAAGGAATCATGACGTCCAGAGGGGATGGAGAAAGGCAGACTTCAACCTCAAGGAGCCAAATTCCCAGAACTACCACCACCAAGTGAACGCGGAAGGACGGAGGTATCTTACCAGAGAATGGGAACAGCAGTGGCTCATAGTGACTATATGTGTTTACTGGCCGGACAGGGGTCATTTCCCAGTATCTTTTTAACAAGATTAAAGGTAATTAGTAAATCAGGTTCATTACAAAAAAAATATATCATTTTTAAAGCCAATTCAAGTATAATGGGCTGTTTCATTAGACACTCCTCTGGAAGCAGTTATTAAATGAAGCCTGTAGGAGAAGGACACGCTAAACATGTGGCTGAATGTTAAGACCTGACAAAACCTGGAGATAGTGCCTTTACAGATCCAGCTTTCCGCAGCATCTTGTCCTAAAGGACATGCTGGCTCTCGCTCCCGTATCCAGGTGCACATGAGCGGAGCAGCAGCAGAGCCCCACAGCGCCATGGAAGAGGCCATGGAAAAACAGCGAGCGGAGCACCCTGTGGCCACCCATGCCTTATCCCAAGCGTTCTCTCCCAGATACTATCAACGTGAGTGGACTTGGACTAATCTAGCTACTTATTCCAACAGTTCTATGTCAGATTGAAGTTCATCATTAGACAGGGTATTCTATTAGCTTCATACGTGTTACCACACTGATGGAGGCCAGTAGGGAAGCCCTTTTAATTAAAATGCTTATGAAGAGACAATTACTTGAAACACAGTTACAAAGTACTTCACCTATAAAACAAACAGCATGTAGAAACAGCCTGAGGACTCTTCACTGTAGAGCCAGGATCCTGTTTAACATCCACAGTTCAGTGAACGACACAACATGCCTGCTGCCATTCTCCATGGCTAATCCTTTAGATTATCTAATAAATAATTTGTAAATGGAGGAGGAAAGTTGTTTCTGAATTCAAAAGCAATTCCACACCTTCACCAAATAATCCCCACTGAGATCTGTGGAAGCAAGAGTAGATTCAGCCCGCTGTACTTTACTGCTTGTAGTAAGATTATAATGTGAAAAAGCAGAGTAATTCTAGACCAGTTGTGAAGCCTTCAAGACATGTACTAGAAACAAATCTCAGCCAAGAGGATAAGGACACTTAAGAGATTTCTCTATGTCACAAGGATGGGAGGAAGGAGTGGAGAAGAAGGAAAAAATCTATCTGGGAAACATTACAGACATTTAGCTGTCCTTCTGAACAATAGATAATTCCATATGTAAGGAAAATGAGTGAGAACTGAGGCAGTAATTATTTGCTACCTCCCTACAATAAAGGGGGCTACAACAAAAATAATACCCAAGTTATGGATTTGTGATTCTCTTAACTCCTTTGCTTGCACGCTTATTGTCTTATTTTCTTCTAATAAATATGGGTGCTATTAGCTGAGGGAAATAAAAAAAATCCTTCTGCACTGTTCTACACAAAAATAAGACATGACCATTATCTGACACAAACAAACAAAAACAAAACACATATACATACACCCAAAACCACACAGTACATCAAACTGAAGTAACATGCTAAGAATTCCACTAGCTGGATCCTTGTTTTTTAGTCTTTCCTCTGTTTCTCATTAATTTTCATATTACAGAAAATATATGGCATACCCCCAGTCTTTACTTTTAGTTGACCAATTGTGATCTTTTTAGCTACTTGAGCTTGACCTAAACTCCCCTGAAATCAATAGTAATCTGTCCAGCTACTTGCATTGAAGCTTAATATTGACTGTGTTATTCAGCTATGATTAAAATGTTGATACATGACATAAGAGGGAACTCTGGGGAAACTGCAAGCTTAACTCTAGTGATCTGTGAAATTTCCTATTTTTAAATGCAGCTTGTTCTGCTGATGAGATCTTACTACATAGCAGCTAATGGAGTACTAGAAATTGCAACTTTCTCATTTTCTTATTGACTTTTTGCTTTCAAGAAAGTGTTCTTTAGTATGTTGGATTTCCATAGTTGTTAAGTCAATTACCACCTACTTCTTTCTTGTTCTGTGTTTTAAAGTAGTAACGTGGAGTGGGGATGGGGGGGAGCGAATCAAGAAACTACTGGCATTTTGTCCTTTTTTTAAACACAACACTCCTGATGAAAAGGACTTAGCCAATGCCAGCAAGAGTATGACCAAAGTCTGAACTGAATTCCAAATCACTATGGGCAGAGCACACTCTATATGCTATTTTTATATATACACATACATGAACACATCCCCCCGTTTCAAGATCCATCGGTCAAAACACTGACATCCAATTTTATGCAGCACTGATACTACACAAATGGTATATACTGCTAATTTTGACAGAGGTAAAAGAGTACCAGCAAGTCATTATAGAATCTATTTTTCCATTTTATTTGCTGATTCTATGTTCCCGTTTAATTTCTCTTAAAAATCTGTGTTTGCTGCTTCTTGAGGGAAAAAAGATGAAGACAGGTGTACTTCAAGGAAGACTTAAATTAAATTTAAGCACATAGGGTTTTATGAATTACAATAAACAGTTTTAAGACTAGAAATACATTTTTAGATTTTAGACATTAGAGTTAACTTTTAAATTTAAGGGAGAATGCTGAATTCTGGACTTTTCCTGCCATGGTAGCTATGGCAGCAGGCTCCTTGCAAAGAAGTCTTTATCTTAAGCTGAGTTATGACATATGCTTTGTCATCTAGCGAAAAATACTCTGAGGTATAGTYCTCATGATACCCACAAAATGGAGGCTTTTAAAAGAAAATGAAGAATAAAATGTTTAAGTTAAAGAAAATTGTCAAAATATTTCATGTATTACACACATTCAATAACATATTTTGTAATTAAAACTTTGGCTTTATATACAATCACTGTCTAACTTCTCTACAGATATTCTGAGCAGACCTTTAATCTCAACCTATACTGATCTTTTTCATATCTTATTTCATAATCTATTATGCTTCCCATCCTGTTGTCATTTATTTTTGGCTTATCACCAATTACACTGCAAAACAAATATTTATGACACTTCATTTTTGTATCGACAAACCCAATCCCTCTTACCATGGTAAGCTCTTTTGGATCCAGTGTCTGTGCAGATACAGTGATTAGGATGACAGCATGAACTAGCCAAGAGAAAATAAGCACTATTCTCTTCTTGGACTAAGAGTATTAAACAGAAGATAGGGAGATTTCACCTATAATTCCTCCAAGATGACAAATTGAGTGCTTTGTGTGGAAGCAGGCATGACGGCATCACAGCAGTTATATATGAACGAGGTGTAAAAGGCATACAGGATGAAGCTGCATTCAATTTGGAATTGCAGAGAGATATTAGAAAAATCAAATTAAACTCACTTGAATGTTACCCCTTAGGCTTGGCTCTTTTTCCAAATAGTATTGACAATATTTTGATAATTAGAAGACCTTGCACCATGTTTCCAGAATTAGGCTGGAAGGCTGGGTTTAGCAACCTCTAGATCAGTTGTCTTTTGGGTTAAAATTTTGTTGAGTTTTTCACCCTGCTGTATTTCTTTTAGATGTTACCTATCTAATTGTGACAACTTGAAAAGATTCTCTGGCACTAAGGGAGTCAGYTCTGTCACCACTGAAGCCTGAACTCACATGAACATGGTCCATTCTTTGCTTGGGGGAAATGAACATAAACTCCGCTCCCTCTAATTGTGCCACAGTTATTGAAACAGCACATCAAGAGTAAAAGAACGAGAACACAATTCAGAATCATTGCAACACATGAGGTTTTCTGAAAAGATAACGCTTGTCCCAATCACGTGCTTGCCCTGGGAACTGTAGAATAGTCAAAGCCTACCAAAACAAAACACACACTATTTTTACCCAGGTTTGGGAGGTGAGCTACAGGCTACAGGCTCCCAATTTTTTTGGCTGAGAGGGACAAAACTGTGTTTCCATAACATAGAAAAGCACCATCTTTGACAACATTTACAAAGCATTTCTTGACACAGTGCTGCTCTTTCACTCCCTGCTCCAGAACAAAAGATGTTGCTGCCTGAAGGCCAAAGTTAGTAATAGGGAGACAGAAAAAGGAACTGGCACACAGATTGTAAGATAATGTGGTCTGCTTGGCTTCTCTACTGTCTCTTCAGTGCCAACGTTTATTTCTAACCTCTGATAAAAAGCTTTTTTTTGAGGCAGTATCATCACGCTGTTACTTCTTGTGGGCAGCTGGTAGGAATTTTCGTCAAGGAACTATTTAAACAGCATTGCATCTCTTCTTATATTAAAAAAACACGACCTTTGGTGACAACTATAATCACGTTYGTTAATCTGACTTTAGAGCTGAACAAAAAGATATTTATGATAAAATCTGCAATGCCAAGCAGACATTATAATATAACATTAGTGAAATAAAGCTGGTACCATTTAAATGGTGTAAACTCTTTGGAAGGAGTGCTGAGCTTTCCAAGATGCAGCAGCTTTTGTCCTCTGTGATGTGCATCTAACAGCAATTTGTAGGCTTGATGTTTTCCTGACAGCTGGTGTATGGACAGAAGATCAAAAACTGTAGGTGCAAACAGTGTAAGATGTCTTAGAAAAGAGGATCTGACAAGAGCATCTCTGCAGAAGGGCAGCTAACAGCTTACATGGCAATTTACGTATGATTTATCTTGCTAAATCCACACACATGCATTAAAACGTGTATTAGAGAATAATAATTTATCCATTAAGTTATTATCAGACCATGGGCAATGTTTTTATCTGCCTTCTAAATTAAACATGGCTTTTCATATATGGGTGCAACACAGCCACCACAAAAGTTACAGGTTTCCTTTTACACTTCTTGGAAATATTTGAACTTCTACAGATCCGAACTAGGTTTATGCTTTTTAGTTGAGGACCTCTGCTTTTTGCCTCCATTAGAAATCCYATGGGAATTGGTGCTTTTTTAGTCATCTTTGAATTGAGAAATAACAAGAATACAGAGGCATATCTGAAAAAGCAAAAATGGAGAAATAACAGGACACGTCCAAGGTTAGAATATAGTTCCAAGARAAGTGAAACATAACACAGTGGTGATACTGATGTCCATAATATTTTATGAGTGCCTTTAGCAAAAGAAAAACAAAAAGGGCAAAACCAAAAATTATTATGCTTTATGTTTAGACTATATTTTCTCTGGGYTTCTTTGGAGGAAGATCAGTAATTGCACAGTTAAGGACCCAAGAGGAGGTCCGCCAGTACGGCTTGCCTTGCTGGCTCTTGTGATTGAAGAAGAGCAGCAGAGCTCTTTCAAATCAAACATCTAACTATCTTCTCCTGTCTGAGCTCATGGACTGGGAAGAAACAAGCTCCGTTAATCCTCCCTAACACATTTTTTTCATTTCTGTTCTTCTGCTCATCTCCTTGCAAGAGTACTTTGAAAGAATATTAAAAGCTTCTTTTCCACAACCCTTTCATCTGATATCAAATGAAAGCTCTTTCATTACAACTTTGTTCCTTAATTCATTTGTTAAGTACAATGCAACCACTCTAAAAAATTCAGAGTTTCTGTCATGCTGCTGTTAACGCCAAGAAACCTCTTGCTTCATTGCGCTGTATTTATGTGGTACAAGGCTTCCACTTTTACTAAAAATCCTCATTTCCCCTGGATGRATTTGAGAATACTCTTGTCAGTAGAAAGAACAAGTGCAAGAATGACCAGAAACATCACAATGTTCTTCCTGTCTATCAAGAGATGCTTGAATTCTTATCCTGTGTGCACAGATAAGGACCAAAGCAGCTGACTGAGTGCTGAGACAGCCAAGGAGAGAGCTTGTGTAACATCAAACCTACTAGAGCCCTTTAAATTCCAGTTACTGCACTGAGAATAAATGATCKCAACTGCAGTGTGGGCTCTCGCTTGCTTTCTTCTTACACTGGTAAAACTAGTCTGTGAAAAGTCAAGGCTTAGTATCAATAGCATCAGGTTATTATGTTTTCAAGTGCAGGTAATCCATAAGAAGAGGAATCCCTGAGAGCAGCATTCATCATCAATTCCACCATGACTAATGTATTTTGCATATTTCTATTTCTCCAGTTGTTCTTCAGTGAATGTGTTTGCATTCTGTCAATAGGAGATTGTTTCCAAAAAAATCATATCAAACCTTTGACAACTCATGTATGTGATAATATGACCCTCACGTGGCAAAAAACAAAACAAAACACAATGTTCACAAAKTAGCAGTGTATTTCATCTTTGCCATGCCACCAAGAAGCATTATACACATAAGAAACTGAAGTACACTATCACTTAAATGACTTGCTGCAGCAACACAGGAAGTCTATAATTGATCCACCAATTTAATCAGACTGAGTCAATATCCCCTGCCCAGGCTTCAGATAACCATTTCTCCCACACAAGATAAAACAGGAAAGAATCTATAACAGGAAAGAATCCACTATATCCAGTTTCCCCTGAATGTTTTCCAAGTCAGAGAGATAAAACTGCTTCAAAAGTAACATGCTACTTGGCACAAATCAAATATATCACAACCTATTCCTTTTCAGTAGGATTATTCCTGCAGGTTTATACTTCAGAAGCTTTGCCATCCCCCAGATAATAATCAAAAMCAAAAACATAAAATTTGCTAATTTTTAGTAAAGGTTTATATTTTTAAAAATTCAAAGGGATCTTCACAAATACTTCACAACAAATGAGTTAAAAGAATTAGCTGAATTCTGTTTTATAATTGCCTCTCATTTCATTAAAGTTTCCATTACAAAAGTAGCCATATCAAAGTTCTGGATTAAATAAATCTTCATCCAAGTTTTCTGACATAACCAATCGATTTTTATTAACATATTTTGCTTAATTGCTCTCAAACATTCTGAAATTGATTGTATTTATAAATGTATATAATTGTTTATGCAAATTCTCCTCAGTACAGGCACTGTCAGAGATAATATATATGGTTCACACCTCAATTTAACAAATGTCAAATGTCCAYCTAGTACAAAGAGTTAAGAAGTAAAATATAATGTTAGAGAAAAGACAGGCAATGCTTAGTCCTMTATACTGTACTAATAAATTTGCAACACAGATGAACAAAAATGATGCACAGAGATAGCTCAGGGCTCTTTTTAAAGCCTTCATAAATGGTTTTTATAAAATCCAAAGCTCTTCAAAGTGAAGAGCTCAGACTCCTAAAGGAAGGAGAGCCACGATGACCCATGAAAGGGACGCAAAGACTCTATCTTCTAAAAGGTCACCTCGCCACATTAAAAAGCTGTTTAACAGATTTTCTCCACTGTTTTGAGGAAGCAGAATCAATTTTGCAAAACTATTCCATGATCTAGCCCGTTGGGCAGGCACAACCCCTTTAAGAGCATCTGATCTCTGAACTTAAAGTACGCATTTCTCCAGATGGAAGTTTTAAGGGAACAAGGAAGCTGCACGTACGCTGTTGGGGTGGGTTGGTTTGGTCTCAGCTTAACAGACCAACTGCATTCTCCTTCTGCAGGTCCTGAGTTTGGATCCTTTTCCTGACACCTTTCTTAGCCCTTCTATCAGCCCACTTTTCCAGAAAGAAGTCTGGCTAGGCTTTTCTCATCTTATTTACAACTTCCTCACATTTTTTTTCTCCCTGAGAAATGAAGCATTTCAAGACTCTATCACTGTCCGTACATCTCTCTTTTTCCCTCAGGGGCTTTTTTTTGTTGTCGTTGCCAACCTTAACCTTGAATATAACTCTGTCATATGGATATTGCACATACCTGTCTCCCAGCTCACTTTGCTCGCTTGCATTTATTTGTCTGTCTTGTCAGTTTTTGGCAGTCTAGCTTTCACTAAGGCTTTAGATGCTTCTAACAAAGTCCTTAGCCTGGGTAAAACCCGCTTTGTTTTCTGCCTCCAATTCCAGCACCATTCCTCTCAGTTCCAAGTATCGCTTTTGTTTGTCTTGGAGCTTGCTCTCTCATCTTGGATTCCCACACACGGCACTGTTGTTTTCTGTACCCAGAATTCAGCACCATCCTTGCCCTTAGCTTTAGGAGGAGAAAAAAAACTTTAACTAAACTAAAACACAAATATWATCTTAAATCTTGAAAATTCTAGGCATCCAAACAATTTTGACTTAGTCTCCTCCCAGAAAGCAGCATTTRTATCTTGCAGTAGCTATCCACCCCCACTAAAAATGTCCTCATTTAAAGTTTTTTCCTGATTTCAGAGAACAAAGTGCACTGGTGCTCAACATGGATCCCTCCATTTGACATCTCTTGGTGTCATTTAAGGCTGTGCTCAGTTTGGTCCCTGACACACTTTCTTTTTGCTTCATCATCTACTACCATGGACAGAAACCCTTTCCACWCCTCCTCAGATATTTCCTCATTTAAAACCTGGTCTCACTTCTACTTTCTCTSTTTTGCTTATGACTATCCCTGCAGATAATTCAGAAGGTATGAAGGMAATTATGAAGGAAAAAAAAAACACTTTGGAAGTGCAGTGAAAAAGGGAACTTGAACAAGAGAGATTCTTAGCCACATGGTTCCATCATGTTTTTTTTAGTTTAAAATATTAGCTTCATACTGAGAAAGAGAGGTYATTGGGGAAAAAAAGAAAGACAACACAAACCAACAAACAAACAAACAAAAAATAAAGAATTCAGGCAATTACTTTTACTAAAATTGAAAAGCCTTATGAATGCTTAGTGCACACTTGCCAAACAGACAGCAACCACAAAACTAGATTTTATACCACTGTACAAGACAATCTGTGTATTCATATGATGATACCAAACACTCCTTTTAATCACAAGGTGGACAAGGGTAACACTAACCTCCTGATGCCAGGTAACAGCCTGCACAAAAATGCAAACTCCACAGCATGAAGGTGAATGAGAGGCAGCAGTCAAGGCCAAAGTCGCCTCRCAGGCTCACCTTTCCCCATGTAACTCTTCCTCATTTAGGTTAGCAGAAGATTTTGAACCTAAGGTGCCCTATCTCTTAGCACTAAATATCTGAATATCATAGTTCAGAGCACCGAGTTGCAGAACAAAGCTTAGGCTAAAAAGTACCAGTCAGCAGGTTAAAGGGTTTTACCATTTGTAGTTCTCCAAAAATAAACTCAGGGCCCAGGTACCCATCCATACTGTCAGCTCTGCCCTAAAGAGAAGGAAAAATGAAAAACACAAGCAACAATGGTGAAATAGAAAATAATAATAAAAAAAAATCTAACCAACCAACCAAGAACACACACATACTTGTGGGGGTCTGCAGAGCCCAGGCCAACCTCGGGGTCACTGAGATGTAAAACTCTGGGTCATTAGGATGAAGAGAGACCAGGAGGGTGGAAATGCCCTTATGGGATAACCCTGATAGGTTAAGGGTGCCTTTTGAATTGATTGGATAAAGGTGTTTGGGGCTCGCGAGGATTGGTTAGAAGTTGCTCATGGAGCTCGTGGTTCCCATGTGAGCACCTCGTGGAGAGGGCGTGGGGGTCCTTTGTGAGCCCCTCGTGGGAGGGGGCAGGGTTTTTTTGTACCAGGGTAGAGAAGCCGCGGTGTGGCTTCAAGAAAGGTCTTTGTTCCACCACCTCAGAGACCTCTGCTCCTCAGTACACCCACAAATGGCACCTGAACAGGGACCTGAATAGGCGATTGGGGAAGATCGTGCCGTGGGGTAAGCCCAACGGGACAGACGGGTGAGAACGTCTTGCGTGCAAGACTGATTTTACTGAAGTTCTAGCCTCGGAAATAGAGGGAACCAGGCTGTCGGGGACCATGGGAGGATCCATGACTAAGGAGCAGGAAAGGACTTTATGAGTCCTAAGGCACATCAAGGAGAATGCAGGAAAGGGGGAGGATATGCACCCGGATGAACTAACTCAGCTATTGAAATGGGGACTGGAAAATCGGARTGCACTTTCAGAAACCACAGTGTACGCATTGGACRCGTGGCACGGACTTGGGATAGTAATTTGGGACTGGACGACAAGGGCAGCTGCAACATTGCTGAAACCCTGGTGTGTAACGTGTGAGACCTTGAAAGGACATGTGGGGACCGCGACTACGGGGTGCGAAGCAGCTGCAGCACCCCCCGACCCAGGGGAGGCGGAGCCGGTACTGMCAGGACCTGAGGGCTGTTCCGCACGGGGATCCCAGCAGAGGGGGCGCGCGGCCCTTATGGGGCAGGGCAGAGACACCTCGTGTCCAGTTCCCCTGAGCCTCCTGCCCCGGAGCAAGGGGAACAGCAGGGGGTTGTGGTGTCGGAACCAGAGCACAAACAGGCGTTGGAGGAGAGGGAGGATCAGTGGGCACACATCCGCTGAGAGGCGTTGGGAGCAGGACCCATGGAAGCAGGGGGTGCAAGGGGCTCCTCAGTGCTGGCATGTCCCGTTATCTTTGATCCTAATAATAGAGCGCAGTACAGACCAACTGAGCACAACGTCATTAAGGAGACTGGCCAGGCGGTAAAGGACTACAGACTAAAGGCCCCCTACACTGCTGCGCTCATACGGGAGACATCGAAAAATCAGTGGTTTACCCCTCATGACCATAAGATGTTAGCCCAGTTATTACTAACTCCGGTACAACAAGCGGTAGTCCTTAAAGAGGGGCGTGAGTTAGCGAACCTAAGGGCCTTGGATAATATCCATGACCCAACAAWGCACGGAGTGARTRTTGAAAKGCCTATGGGGGAAGGGAACTACAATAACCCTCAGATACAGGCGCGATGCCTGCCTGCCGCGCTRKTGCAATCCAGGGAGTTGTTCCTAGAGGCCCTATCCACYGCACCAGATGAAGGGGATGCAAAGGAGCGAGAGCCTTTTGCAAAGGTGACTCAAGAAAAAGGGGAATTGTTTGTAAAATCCTTAGAGCGGCTGAAAGYCTCAGTGGATCRGYAAGYCACRGGGGAGGRCCCTCGACAGCTTCTATTTGAGCAGTTGGCTGAGACAAACGCCAGCAAAGCCTGCCGAGAGGTTYTTGGGGCACTACGCCAGCGGACCGGRGGTGCTCCCATGATATCGGATATGGTTAAAGCCTGTYGGGATATGGAAGACAGCACAGGGGACCSCCTGCAGATGCTTGCCAGAGCTTACGCATCTCTTGCAGTCCAAAGGGGAGRGTCMRGGGAGTTTGTTTTCAGTGAGGGARCAAAGGGCATTTCAAGAGGGAAGGCCCGAAGCGACGGAGACCACCGKCTGYCCCCGATCCCTGCCTGGGATGTTGGAAAGGACGACATTATGTGAACCAGTGCTGCTCCACTACCCATCGGGATGGTCACCTGCTCCCCAAGTCGGGAAACAGGAGGCGGAGCGCGGTCGATGCTTGCRCACGAACRCAAGTGATGCATGTCAACAGAACGGAAGACAAGGCAGCAAGTCCAATAGACTCCGTTGGGAGTGGCYGCCACAGCAAAACAAGCAGTAAGGTGGGTCACAGTGCACCCGCAGGATGTGTCCCTGCAGGTTGAGCTGGACTCAGGTCCAGCGCCRGTTATGGGGGCTGCTGGYGAAGACTTTTGGRTAACACCCATAATGCCAACCATGATACTAACATATTGAAAAAAATGAAAGATAATTAGACTTAAAAGACTGTTTCACCCACATTCTACAATTTGGCAAACTTAAATATGTTCATGTCTCCATCAACACATATTCTAGCGTCATTGCGGCAACAGCCCGCGTAGGACAGGCAGTGAGGRATGTACAACGACATTTCCTCACAGCCGTGCTTGGTGTCCCTGAGCAAGTCAAGACGGACAGTGGACTAGCCTGCACCTCCCAAGCATTTGCAATGTTTCTCCAAACCTGGGGGGTTAGACACGTGACAGGCATCCCACACTCTCCTATGGGACAAGCTATAATAGAATGCACACACAGCACGTTGAAAAAACATGCTCAACAAAAAAGGAGGAGTGAGRGACACACRCCTCAAGACAGGTCAAATAAGGCAATRTATRTTTTAAWTTTTTTAAATCACAAGGAGCATGGGATGATGCCAGTCCAACGGCATCACRTAGAAGAGATTCAAAGTATGGTGCAGGCTATGGTAAAATATAAAAATCTGCACACTCAGCAGTGGGAGGGACCAGTACCATTAATAATGTGGGGTCGAGGGTATGCTTGTGTTTCCACAGGAACAGGATCACAATGGGTACCTGCAAGATGGGTCTGTCCAGCGACAGAGGTGGATGAAAAGAAGCCCTGAAGGTGATGCTCTGCCTCTTAAGCCTTACCTCTGTGACAGGGACCATGACTGCACCTCCCCAACAATTCAGAGAGTATGGGTAACCTTGGCCAAGGCGTTGGGACAAGACTCATTGTGCTTTACTGTTAGCACCCCTGATGACCTGTACAGCACCTGCTGCGTAGGCAATCTGCTGGGTATGAGAGGGTGGCGGGCTACACAAATAGCCCATGATTACTCAGAGTCACAATCCAAGTCCTCAGGAGGAGAATGCAATCTAGATTCTTGGTGTTCCCTATCCTTTCATATCTGAGGGCTGGAGCTTTGACTTGAAAGTTATAGTTGCAAGGTTTGTAGTTCTGTTAGTTTTTGTAGCCGTTTTGAACACTGTTTGAGAAGGTTGATATAGAGCATCATAAACTGTACATTGTGAGCTGTCACCASCGACGCAATGACAATCCAGATGCAGACCTGGCTCCCTGATGAAGACAGCGAAATAAACACAGATGCCTTACTAAGAGGAGTTTCCACCTGGRGGATGGCCATGGAYGTATCTCCTATCTTCTTGGAACACACCATCGATGGATAAACAAAAAAGGAGGAGATGTGGGGATCTGCAGAGCCCAGGGCAAACTCAGAGTCATTGAGATGTAAAACTCTGGGTTGTTAGGATGAAGAGAAACCAGGAGGTTGGAAATGCCCTTATGAAAACCTGATAGGTTAAGGGTGCCTTTTGAAATGATTGGATAAAGGTGTTTGGGGCTCGTGAGGATTGGTTAGAAGTTGCTCATGGAGCTCGTGGTTACCGTGTGAGYACCTCGTGGAGCGGACATGGGGGCTGTCTGTGTCTCATGGGGAGGGGGCAGGGTTCATTTGTACCAGGGTAGATAAGCCGAGGTGTGGCTTCAATAAAGGTCTTTGTTCCACCACCTCAGAGACCCCTGCTCCTCAATACACCTACACACACTTATAAATACAGCATAAAAAACACAAATTCTGCTTCCTCTCCTCTGAACTCAGCTGCCTGTCCAAGATTTCTGTTGTTCACATGCAAGATTGATGACCACTATGTGCAGGATTTTGTGATCAAGGGTACAACAGAAGTAGAAGCTCTTCAGCACATTTTAACATCAAATCTGAAAATACTGATGGATAGACAGCTTTACAGTTTAAAACACCTAATATATACAAAATCTTRGCAGAAATAAGATGGCAAAAGTATAAAGACCACTTCTAAAGATATTACTGCCAACTGAAAAGGACAGACTTGATCAAAACATTTCAGTACATGTTTGCAGGCTGGTTTATTCAAGAGTGACTAACTGTCCTTAGGGGCTTCCAGTGCTAGATCAAATAGTATTTTAATGTGGAAAACATAAATGGTCTCTGTCTATTCATTAAACCCTTCATCTTTTCAAAACCAATTACAAATACTTTTAAAAAGAAAAGTATGGAGCTGGAGGCTACACAGTTGCTTCCTGATGGATCCCCCTTGCTAGCTGGTTGCCARATTGACATCACAGCAATAGTTTCTGATAACATGCTAATGTTTGCCTGTTTGGCCACAACATCGCTTGGAAATTAATATATTTGGAGAGCGCCAGCAAGCTGCAGTACAGAGAATGGAAGAACGCTCTATATACTTCAGTTATTTGCACATACAGTGCAATTCTGTCAATGAARGGCTCTTTCTCAGAGCTCAAGCAAGGCACGTGGTCACACACAGATTCCTGGCAAATATACTTGAGAAAAAGATTCCTCATTCTGAGGATAACATACATCTGTCCAGCAGTTTGGAATAAACTGTGCATCCTGAAACACCTGTGAAGTGTATCATTTTTCTCAGCTCTTTTTTACTATTGAGCACAAGAGTTATTCAAAAATCATAATTCTACTTAATTGAGACACAAAATGGCAAATGAGGAAGGGACAGTGCCTAGAATCACGCTAATGAATACTCTTATTACTTAGAGATTGCTTGAAGATGAGACATTTTGAAGGAGAAAAAAAAGGCATCAGAGAATGATGAAAAACTGCATCAATTTCAGATGGTTATTGAAAGGGACTTAAGAATTCAATCAGCCAAACTTAACAATTCATTTGCCTAGAATTTTCAGGTATACATTCTGAATAAAGAATACCTTCAGAAGAATTGCAATTAATCTTTGAAATTGAGAAAGCMAATTATTTCAACTGTCCCTGTGAATGTAAAAATGGAAGCTTACAGATGAGAGGAGCATGCACTGACAGCATCCGAGCCTTACAATCTCCAGGAAAATGAGCTTTATAACATTGTTAAGTTGTACAGTCAACTTCAAATAAATCTAATAATCGTATTTCTTAACTCATGGGACGACATAATTAAGACAAAACGTTGCTTTCTTATCACAGTCTTGGGTAACATTAAGAGATTTTAGAATGGAGTATCAACATTTTATTTTGCCAAGCTTCATGTCTGACATTTACTTCATCAGATATGAAATACATGTGCATTTTTGTTATCCTTGTTTAAGCAATTTTTTATGTGATACCTACTTACTATCCACATTTATTTGTATAAACCAACCAACTCAATCCACTCTCATGCTTCTTCTACATTAGACAGACAAAGCTTAGTATCCTTATCAAGGTAAACTGGTTCAAACACTTGCCCACCCTTACAGCAATTCTAGTTTRTATTCATTTCCCATTAAAAGGGATGCTTAGACAATGACTAATTGGGGCTTATAGTGTCATTAACGCTGACGGGGTGATACTTCTTAGGGCTGCATTTGCTTTTTTCACGAGTAGATATCTGCTGACCTTACATATTTTACAAAGACCTTATTCCTTCTCTTRTGACTGTCTGATGACTTTGTCTTAAAGTACCTTAATTTTAACTATGCCTTTCAGTGCAAAACCATTGGATTTCTTTCCTTTTTTTATTTTTTTTTGAGGTTATCCTGTTTTACCTGTACAATATTCCAGTCTTTTGTGTATTAAGAAAAAGAGTTTTGATCTGAACTTTACCAATAACACCAGCTTGAAAATACTATTAGYACTTTTCCTGAGTAGCTTAATCGTRTTAACTCCTCYTCACATGTTCATTACMTTTGAAAAATTCTTTTGTAGCAATATTTTTTTAATAGCTGGACTATTGTGCTTTCATTGTGGGATCACATTTTTCCTCAGCCTACCGCATAGAAAATTAGGATTAGAAATTTWAAAATGTTGCAGTTCTGAACCGTTTTCCTATCATTGTCACTTTACTGTGAAATGAAGTTTTAAAATTGCTGTTTCTTATAAGTGTTTTCTTTTTTTTGCTAAACAAAACTGATAATTGTCACAAAGTATCTTCTTCCATGTGACAAAGACTATTATTCAAATAGAGAAAAAGTAAAGTTTCAGCCCTGACAGAGCCTATGAATAGGGAACATGATACGACGGTGTCACTGATGCAACAAATTTCTGCTGTGGCAACAAATAAGTAGTGAGTATTTTTCAGGTGCTAATATGATGTGATTCTGCAAAGGCKCATTCTAAACCCATGACCGCTACAYGCTTTGGGTGCACTCACATCTCACTGATTCACAAAGTTGTGACCTTAAATACTTCAGACACCTCCGGCCAAAACTTGAGTTATATGAAAATATAAAAAGGAAAAAAATAAATTCAAATCAACCTCAAACTTTTAACAAAGTTTGAGTAAATTACAGGGTAAATAACAGAGTAAACAGAGTAAATAGAGTAAACAGAGTAAACAGAGTATAACAGAGTAAATAACAGAGATGAGACAAGACTTCATATCATATATGCATCAAACCAGCACCATTTGGTTTTTAACAGACTATACATAGGTATTTTCATGTGTTACATAAGATTTAACCATTTTCTTAACTTCTAAGCTTAAGATGACAGGACATTTTCATGAATAAAGACAAAGCTTAGCTTTCCTGGCTGCACATGCTAGTCTCCATCTCTCATAAATTGCTTCCTGCCTTGGAAATGTCTGTCATTCAAACTGCCATTTAATTTTTGATGATCTCCTGCCCTACCAGGTCCAGAAACTCCTGAAGAGAATTAGTCGTTAGTCCTTTTTTTCTTCTAATATTCAGTTTGAAAGGTGACACACTATCTCCAAAAAGAAGAGCATTCTACAGTGCAATATTTGATTCCCCAAAGGAAAACAAGAAGAAGCAGAAAACATTAAATTCTAAGCAAATAAAAGCCAAAGAGATAGCAAAAGGAAACAAAGAGCCAGTGAATTTCTTTTATGCTCATCCAGCCAATGAGAACGAGATTTTTCACCAGGCTAGAAAATCTGAAGAATTGAACTTAGCAGAGACTTTTTAAAGTCTGTGGAAGAGACTTCCTCAGAGTTAGAATTGCCTTACAGTAATTCCTGACACTGCCGCTTTTCTAAACTTCCACGATCAGAAGTTGGCTTAGGGACCAAGATAAGGAAAAAGAAACAGTAAGAGGTRCAATCTGCAGACCTGTAAGAGCAGAATATGCACTAAAATTTGAATTAAGTAAAGATCACAAAACCAAAATTATTTAATGTGTTTGTTTGCTACACATAACCAAAGAAAATACTTCTCTCTCAGATTGTTTGGAAAAGGTAGTAATTTTTTTTTAGTAGTTTAGGGATACAGCTATGCACTTGGCTGAATGYACCCAAGGTGTTTTGATTAATGATTTGAAGCTACTCTAGCATGTTATATCTAGTTTATTTACTTATTACATTTAGCATATCTAGGAATAACCATAAGGTCARCCGCACATATAACCCAATGACTTTTGTCCTCAGACAAGCCTTAACCCTGGCAAGGGTTTTATTCCTATTTCCTCTCATTCACACAGGAAAGRAGCCATTTATTAGATCAAAGAATGGAGTATTTCATCTGATCAGAGATTATGCAATGCCGTTTAGCAGATTTGTAGAGTTTCAGAGAGAAATGCAATGTTAGAGCTATTGTGTTTACTTCATGTTCTCTTTCCTAATGTCTGATTAACAGGAAGACTAAAGGTAAAAATTCACAGCCATAGCCCAAATACAGACATAAACCACACTTACTGTGGAGTTAACTGTTAGCTTTATGTCTACTTTATTTGCTGACCACCAGCTTGGCCTTTTCTGTTTTTCTGCATTGTCCTACAGAATGCATTAATTTATAGAATATTTTTACATTTTACTRCTATATTAAGCTCACAACAGGCATAATTAGAAGCAGAGTAAAAATCAAAATAACCACCCAGTATTTCTGAATTAGTATTTGTACATACAGAGCACATTAGCAAGCRTATATCCAATTTTCAGAAATATCAACCTGAGAAAGACCTCCACAATGGATAAAAGAGGAAAAAAAAATCTTTATTGATATTAGCAAGGAAATAAAACACAGATACAGGGTTGCAATAAACTCTTGCTGACGAGAGAAAGGCTTGTATTCATCACATGAGGAGATCACCTATACTCTTAGGCAAAGCAATAGCCAGGTCARTTTGGCCTTGCATCTCAAACTGCCTTACTACAAAGGCAATCGGGTCAGATCCAGACATGCCCTAAGAGTGCTAARATCAAAGTCTTACTGCAGCTGACTCTCTAACAAAAATTAAGTCAGTCACAGTTCAGTCTTATTGTGATTAATTTGGATCAAGATATAATTACCTTTAGAGGGTCAGAGTATCTGTTCGTGAAAGTCCTCRAGCTGTGCTGAATTAATACTGCTTTTAGCCTCTCTCTTTGTCACTGCATTGTGTCTCCCTCCRATTCCAGCTTTTAAATATTAAATTTAATAATTTAATATGCTGGTCACTTTCTAATTTAACATTGAATTACAAAGGAAATTGAAACTGCAATTCATTTGGCCAAATAAAACAGCAACACAGAGCTGCACAACAGCTACAAATAAATCCAGAAACACGATTCATCCACCTTGCTCTGACCTGCACCTCATCATTGTGTGCACTCCAAGATCTTCCGTGTTGTTTGCCATTGAAGTCAGAGATGTTTTAAAATTCGTATTTTCCCCTAATACTGGGTATAAAGTGTTCACCTGATGCATCAACTCTTGCTAAACCRCAACTAAGTGAGCTGATGGATGATACAGAATACTAATGACTTTATTTCCATGAAACATCTTAGTCCTCCGAGACAGCTTTATTTATAATGCATTTAAGCTATGGCAGTTCTTTCTCTTATTGATTACCTCTAACAGATGTGACGGGTAATCCGGAGGAATTGCTTTCAATGACGCTTGTGTTTATCATGTAWGATCTCCCATGATACTGAATATCTCTGTTAATAAAAGTTAGAGAATTTGGTAGGTTTAAAAACAAGCAAAAAAGCTCACTGTGAATATAATGTAACAACTCCCATCAAAACTGGCCTTCTGTTTAGTTTCCTTAACGTACCTGTAATTCCTTATCTGTAAAATCCCTCCCAAACTGGCTTTGGCTTTAGCAGCTCTTGCCTTGGATGCCAGGCCATCCCAGRGACAGGGCACGGGCCCCGTGCGCAAGGGGACAGGACACGGCTCCGGGGTCACAGCCTGGGGACTAGGGGCACTCACACTCTTAACCCTTCTGCCACCAAAAGCACAGCCATGGGTGTTTTTAAGACTGCATWTGTTGTATCCAAGATGAGAAAATGGAGCCTTTCCTCACTGCTGAGTGGTCAATATGATGAAACAAAGTATGAAGTCATGAATTTTCCCAACAATTGGGTAAAAAAAGAAGTAGRGTGGCTTATTAAGAGACACTTCCATATGGATGGCCATGTAGAAGTTTCTCTGCCATYCAACAACGCAAATGCGGCTTGCACAATATCCCTAAATGTATCTTGAAGTTCCCAGCTAATGCAGGAACGGCCCCAAGGAGGCCCAGGGCTCCTTGCAGGTGGTAAGGGGCTGCCAAGTGGCGCGGCAGAGCAGCCTGTGTCACATCGGCTGCTCCTGCCACTAAGCGCCGCTTGACCAGAGAGTCTCAGGGTTATCTCAGTCACAACGGTTTGGATTCCAGTATTAGTGCTTGGTTCCCAGTGCCTAAGTCACAAAAGGCAAGGGGGCTGCATAGAGAGTGAAGCAGATGAATACTTCTCTAAGTATCAATAGCAAGAAAGCTATTTCTAGTTTTCTCTGAGAGAATTTGTCAGCTGATACCGCATGGTACAGCCACAGATGTTAATAAACCGTCCCAATCTCCCTGCCCTCGGATTTCCAGCTGTTTTGCTGAGGAAGCTCAGAACAGTGAATATCAAAAGCAGGCATCTCCCTCCGTAAGAGCATTCTGGAGACAGGAAAGGAAGCCAAACTGCAGACGGACCAAACCAAAAGCACATCATGCACCCGGGCACAGCGGTTGCAGCTCCTGGTGAACTGCAGCAACCGCCAGCGTGCCCGAGGACAGCTGCAAAGCCTGGACTTCAGCCGAGCATTTGAAAGAAGCTGCTGCTCTGAGGGTCCCAATCAGGACACGAGTGTCACAAGCTGGGAGACTAAGACCTAACGACGTCACAGCCCTTCCAGATATTGAGGGTATTTCCAGGTAACTGTTCCACCATTTAAAACTCAGCTGATATATCAATGAAGAGCATAAGGAGATGAAGTTCCGCAGGCTAGAGACTGTAAAGAGAACTTTGCTTTTATCAAACATCATCAGTGCGAGAGACTTCACAAACTTTCTTCAGTTTTTGCAGAACTTTATGAATTACATGGGTAACAGTATGTGCTGTCCCGAGTAACTTCACAGAGGAGCACACATCAACATGCCCTCTTAACGGCAGGATTGTTTTTTATTACAAGGTATGGGTTACTCGTTAACTAGCAACCTAATGCTTATGTATCTGTGCAACCAAAACATTGACTATGTTAAAAGCCACAGGGAGATCCAGGGGGATCACAGGCAGGTCTGGCAGCTGGTCCTTACTTTCTTCTTTCTTCTTTCTCGCCTCCCCAATGTTAAAAGTTGAATAGTTGTTACCTTCTTCAGCAATGACACTGACAGTCTGTCTTCAAACTTGCTGCTAAGAGACGTTCGGTGCTAGAACTGCTGTTCCCTTTGCTGACATCCTAGGTCATTCTCAAAAAGAAACCCTTATTTCCCCTTCCTTTCTCTGCCTGTGCTTCAGAATAATGCTGTGAACCAAAGTGAGGACAGAGCATTGAAGACAAGTCATCTTTCCTTTTTTTTTTTTTTTTTTAAATGGAGAAATTCTGGGATTCTCATGCAAGTTTCCAGTTTCAGACAGCAACCATCTGAAAGAAGTGCAAGGACAGGATATTTAATTTTCAACAACGTAAAACATCACACTCCCCTTGGTGACAAGATCACGTTGCTCCAAAAATTAGGACATCAAAGTTAGGGAGGATTATTCTTGAAGATGCTTTCCCTCTTTCCTTGTCCATTTCCAATCTGTACAGCTAAGAACAATTTTACTTGACACAATTCACAGTATGAAGAGTTTAAAAATAAGCTGCAGAAGCAAGCTGTGATAGCTGTGTCGCTGTTTCCCATGTTATAATCTCTTTTCCATATAGACAGATTTTTTTTTTTTTTTTTTTTTGGTCATTTACTATTTAAGAGGAAAAGCACAGAGGAAGATATGTTGCTCCTTTCAGAGATAAGGCTGGTTTGGGAAGAAAGCCTCAAGGTCACAAACAAACCTTTTAAAAGAGGAACGTGAGGAGTATGCGTGGGGCGAGTCCTGAATATCTAATGTAATAGCAAGATGGAAATGATTGTTCGTATTCACGGCGCCAGCCAGAATTTGTTGGCTTCGACCAATAGAGTAATCTATTTTATCCAGTAATGCCAGGGAAAGCTCACTATTTAGCCATCTCCRTGGAAGTTGTTATGCTGTTTTTCCCTAAAAATGTGCTTTGCTGGAGTACAATAGCGCTGCCAAAGGCAGGGACCAGTGCTGAGCACCATGTGAGCAGCACTTGCACTGCTCCGGCCGCCCTTCCATCCACTCCAGCTTCCGCTTCCCACGGGATCCCTTCAGCCTCTTAACAGGAACATGACATTCCCAAGTAAGGCCACTTTCCCTGTTTCCTCTTAAAAAAAAATTATCCAGTCCCCCTCTCTTTTTCCCCCAAATACTGTTAGTGGGCTAGCAGCCTGCAAGCAAAACACCCAAAGAAATTTGGCTTCATTCTTAGAGTCTCCTGGACTGTGCCTCCCTCCTCCTCCCTGATCCCAGACTGCCTTCCTGAAGCTCCCCAGGCTGTCTCCTGTGCACGGTACAAAGCTGCTTATTCACCCCAGCTGGGGTGAACCCTCAGTTCCTCTTGGGCTCTTCCAGTTCCTTTTCAAAGCTACCTCCACAGCTCAGCCAAATAATCAGTCGCTGCACTCCCAGAAGCAGTCTTGAGAAAATGCATTACGGGTATAGTCCGATTTTAACCCCTTCTTTTGCCACTGAAAAGTTTACAACACGATTCCTGATATGATTCCTGCTGCCCTTCACATTTCTGTGGTCCAGTTATTGTGGGACTGGAGTGCCTCAGACCCAAAAGATTAAAGCTCCATCCTGCATTTTCTTTGGTCTGCTGAGTAATTTTAGCAGGTCACTTGACTCCTCTGTAGATCTACAACCCAATCTGTAGAATTGCCGTAACAGTACAAAATTCCTTCAAAAAACACCTGACAGTGACATTATTGAAACACAAAGCTAACAATTTAAACTATACAGGAATGTGTCTACCAAGCTCAGCCAATTACATAGATAATACACTAGTAAATGTGCATAACATTTTGATTTTTTACTGTTTATAAAGGAATGGGCATACAAGTTCAAATGCATTCCTTGCCTTATAGTGTTTCAGATGATCTACCCCTGTTACTCATTCGAATGCTTTCAGGACTTAAAAACAACTGCCAGAAGTCTTTTCAATTAATTTTTAATATCAATATCACATACATATTAATGAAATATTCTTGGGGAATTTGTTTTTTTTTTTTTTTTAATGGCAGTTATCTGCTTACTTCTCACCTACATAACTTCCACAAAACCTGCCAAGCAGCTGAAAGCTACCTATGAATCATTCCCTGTGGATCATTATTTCTTTTGTTCTTTCACATAAATTCAGAGGGAAACAAATAAAAAAAAGCCACTCTTGCAGCATTGCAGTTACAAGGAAGGCATTATTTTCTACCTTGTCCTCACAAAGTTTTAGCTTTACATGAAAATAATGGAAGAATTTTGCTCTTATTAATCAGTCTAGGTGAACTGAAAAGCTTTTTTTTCATTTTTTCAAAAAATCTAGTCAAAGTTTTGAAGAAATACCTATAAAAAGGAAAAAAGATTGCATGGAAGAATGAAACAGTCAAGACACAACTAGATATTTCTGTGTGCATCAAAAAGCTACTTTAACCATCTGAAACAAGGATGTTCAAATAAAGAAAAAAAAAAAAGATTACACAGCAGATAAAATTTGGATGACTTTAGGTACAGTGTTTTAATAATTTCTGAAAATCTGTTAGCTGCAACTTTCCAATTGGACACAGTGTCTAGTAAAAATTCATGCCCACATCAGTGATTTTTCTGAGTCTGTCACTGGACCAGATTGCATGAAATTAGCTTGTGCTGAATATTGGTCCAAAAAGTCATAGTTCTTAGAATTATGGAATTCTCCTTCTCTGTCTTCATAAAGGAGTAAAGATAAAAATTATCAGAAAAATAAAAAGCCATAAGATTGCCTTGTCTCTTCCCTTAGGAGCACCATGCTTTGTAAAAATATGTTGCAAAATTTATGTTTAGCAGCTTTTCAATTCCCACCGTATGTTTAAATATGTATGTTCAAAGAACATTAGGTGCAAATAAATATGTCTAAACTTCAATTTAATGTAACCACAGTCCCACACAAACCATTCATTAAAGTAATATTTATCTTATGAGCAGCTGGTGTCTTTCTTCAGTAACATTTAACATTCAGAGTAAAATTCAAAAACAGTAGTTAATCGAGAAACACACAGAGTCACCTTTCTGAACGCTTCAGGGGAAAACAGATGAATTTTAGGTTATTTGATATCCTCCCAGATCTTCAAAAGATGATTTTTAGTAGAAAAGTGAACCAGTAAGAACTGCAGATTTTACAAAACGTACAAATGCACATAAACCAAGGGAAGGATGTTTTTCATATTAATAAAGCAGGCTAATCTGCAGTGCAAAGCAGGACATGGGCCAGATGAAAGCATGGACCACATTAGTCCAGTAAACACACAAGAAGCACGGCTGGCCACACCACAGAAGGGAGAAGTGAAGACACCTCCCCTTCCTCTAGGGGAGTGAGACAGAGAATTAGGGGCAGGAGTTGGGGACAGGACTCTAAATCCCAAAGCGAATGGGCCTGGGGGAGTCAATTCGGTTCCCCTAGAAGGGGAAGCACATTCAAAGAAAGAGAAAAATCAAGCAGGCAACAGAGCCAGAAGCCTGTGCCCAAGGGCAGCCAACCCCACAAAGGCTCTTCCAAACTACTGCCACCACAAACACTTTTCAGTTTGAAAGAAACTCGAGCTTGCCCTTTTTCTGTTCCTAGTTGTCCTGGGTTGATTTATAGGAAAGTATTCCCTGTGCCTACATATATGTCAAATTATGTATCTGTGTCAATAGACATATCAACTAGAAAGAATTAAGAACGGGAATGATTTTGGAGGAGCATTTTGCCTGACAGACATTACCTTGTAGTAAATTAACCCTTCAATTAACAACTCTGAACACAATATTGTGATAAACGTGACGGCTGAATTCACCACTAACTATCCGCATCCGAGGCACTCATCGCTAGATATTTATAGAGCTGTAACTAAGGAAGAGTGAAGCACACCCATACATCACAATATAGACAGAGGCTTCACTACCATCAACATGGATAAAACATGATGACTAGAAAGTGATCTTTTGCCTTTTAAATTGATTTTTAAACAGGACAAAACCTGACAATTCAAGATAAGGACACCATGAAACATCATCTTTCAGAAGAAATTAAATGCTTCGTAATCAGTTTATCTCTAACGGATACGGACTGAATATTTTTTAGCAGAACCCTACAGCATGAGATTCGACTCAGGTCACTCACTGCTGAAGAGCCACGTGCTCACATGGTAATTACAGGAAATCTCACTTTGTTGACCTCTAATATCAGGCATCAGGCCCCACATCTTCCCTCTTTGAGCTACTCAGAACACCCTAACCACGCACTGCTCACAACCTAAASTACTTTAAGGACTTGCCATTGCACTTGTTAATTTGACTTCAACATTTATTATTTCCCAAACTACACAAGATTGAGCTCTTTATTCCCCACTGCCCTGCACGCATTGCATTCACTTACAGAGCCTAGATAGGGCTGACAGCTCTCAAGGGCAGCCCCTTAGCATCCCAGACACTAGGGAAATGAGAAGGGACTGGAGAGAGGAAGACTTGCCCTGAGTAGAGGAAGATTTGGTTAGAGAGCACCTGAGGAAACTCAACACCCACAAATCCATGGGCCCYGATGGGATGCACCCCAGAGTGCTGCGTGAGCTGGCGGATGTCGTAGCCGAGCCGCTCTCCATCATCTTTGAAAGGTCCTGGAGAACAGGGGAGGTGCCGGAGGACTGGAGGAAAGCCAATGTCACCCCGGTCTTCAAAAAAGGCAAGGAGGAGGAGCCGGGCAACTACAGGCCGGTGAGCCTGACCTCTGTCCCTGGGAAGGTGATGGAGCAGGTCATCCTGACTGCTGTTTCCAGGCACATGGAGGAGAAGAAGGTGCTCAGGAGTAGCCAGCATGGGTTCACCAAGGGGAGATCATGCTTGACTAACCTGATAGCCTTCTACGATGGGGTGACTAGATGGATAGATGAGGGCAGAGCAGTGGATATCATCTATCTGGACTTCAGTAAGGCTTTTGACACCGTCCCTCACGGCATCCTCCTGGGCAAGCTCCAGAAGAGTGGGTTAGATGAGTGGACAGTGAGGTGGATTAGGAACTGGCTAAATGACAGGGCCCAGAGAGTAGTAATCAGCGGTGCCGAGTCCAGCTGGAGGCCTGTGGATAGTGGTGTCCCCCAGGGGTCAGTCCTTGGTCCGGTCCTGTTCAATTTATTCATTAACGACCTAGATGAAGGGATGGAGTGCTCCCTCAGYAAGTTTGCTGATGATACYAAACTGGGAGGAATAGCTGAYAGCCCTGAGGGCTGYGCTGCCATCCAGAGGGACCTGGACAGACTGGACAGCTGGGCGGCGAGTAACCTCATGAAGTTCAACAAGGGCAAGTGTAGGGTCCTGCACCTGGGGAGGAATAACCCCAGACATGCCTACAGGCTGGGGACCGACCTCCTGGAGAGCAGCCCCGCAGAGAGGGACCTGGGCGTCATGGTGGACGACAAGTTGACCATGAGGCAGCAGTGTGCCCTCGTGGCCAAGAAGGCCAATGGGATCTTGGGGTGCATTAAGCAGAGCATCTCCAGCAGGTCGAGGGAGGTGATTCTGCCCCTCTACTCAGCCCTGGTGAGGCCGCACCTCGAGTACTGTGTGCAGTTCTGGGCTCCCCAGTGCAGGAGGGATGTGGAGCTGCTAGAGAGAGTGCAGCGCAGGGCCACAAAGATGATTAGGGGCCTGGAACATCTGCCCTATGAGSAAAGGCTGAGAGAGCTGGGCCTSTTCAGCGTRGAGAAGAGAAGACTGAGAGGGGACCTGATTAATGTATATAAATATCTCAAGAAAGGGAGTGAGGAGGATGGGGCTGGCCTCTTCTCAGTGGTGGCTAGTGATAGAACTAGGGGAAACGGCCACAAATTGAGGCACCAAAAGTTCCACAGGAACTTGAGGAAGAATTTCTTAACGGTGAGGGTGACAGAGCACTGGAACAGGCTGCCCAGAGAGGTGGTGGAGTCTCCTTCTCTGGAGATCTTCAAAACCCACCTGGACACCACCCTGTTCCACATGCTCTAGGGGACCCTGCGTGTGCACGGGGGTTGGACTAGATGACCTCTAGAGGTCCCTTCCAACCGTAGGCATTCTATGATTCTATGATTCTATGATTCTATACCTGTATAAAGCAAGTATAAATTTTCAAAACTCATTTAATTCTATTTTTGCTTGGATTTTTTTTCAGATATAATTGCTACAAGTGCAGAAGGGCAAGGTAGATTCAATGCAGTGTTCATTCAATGGATTTCTTTTTAAAAAACAACCCAGTTTTACAATTCTCTGAAGGTGACAGGGATCTTTTCAGCAACTTCAGGTAAGGCAAAGGATAAAATGCTAGCAGGTGAAATAAAGTATGGCAAGGCCATTTGGCCCYTAAAAACAAAACCTGCCAGCAATTAGTGCAAGAAATTTAACTAACTCTACTAAATGGGATAAAGGGGRAATAAATACCAGTACTGTGAAGTGAAAAACAAAAATGTAGGACAAAGTTAACAGAATCCTGGACTACTAAATGCTCCCGACTTAGTGTGCTCCACTGTACTCCACACTACACTGTGGCACTCCGCAGTACTTTATGCCACTCCACTACACCCCACAGTACTGTACTATACTCCCCAATACTCCACTTGCCATCACTCCACTATATTCCACTTGGCCCCACGCCCCGCTATGGCACTCTGTGCCACTTTATGCCACTCCAGCAGGCTCCGCACCACTTCACTACACTGTCTTGTTACTTTACACCACTTCACTATATTCAGCTTCACTCTGCACTGCAGCATACTCCACTGTACTCTGCGTTACTTCATGCCACTCCACTTTACTCCAAGACACAGCACTCCACTTTACTCTGCACTTCTTTACACTGCTGCACTACACTGTATGCTACTTTACGCCACACTGCTTTACTCTTCAATACCTTAGGGCACTCCTTGCTATTTTATACCACTCCACTATACTCCAGTATACTCCACTATACTCCACTGTGCTTTGCTCCGTGCTGCTGTATGCCACGCTCCACTATACCCCATGCAACTACACTGCTGTTTCAGTAACAATATGCAAGATAAAACTGAAAAGAACAAACCTAGATTCTGCAAAGGCCTATGCCTTTGTTTAGCAAGTTCTCCTCAAACTGCACAGATAATATTGCTGCCACGATGGACAGCCCTGCAAGCCGGCTGCACGCATCCTGAGACACTGCAAATGAGGACTGACAGCCAAGGCACTCCTTCATTCATCTTGATAAACCCTGGGTTCACATTTATCTAAAACCAATGTTTAAATAAGAAAGTAATAACATTGAGTGTCACTTTACAATGTTCTGAGTACCATCAATTCCACTCTGTCTGTTAATGGCTCCTCTTTGCCCCATCTAATATTGCACAGAGCCTGAAGACCAGTTTTCTTATTCAGGACACGCTCTTATTCTGTATTTTCTCAATGGAAACAGGAAGCACAATGTTTCAAAAATGTTAAAATGCTTTTCTTTTTTTTAGGCAAAAGAAGCCTTGTTTAGATGGAACACATTTTTCTCTCTGAAATTCACAGCAATCATATCTTCAAAATGCAAGTTCTTTGTTATTTCCCAAAAGGAGGGTAAAACCAGATCTTTGGCCATTTCAAAACTATTACAGGTATTCCTCTGAAAAGTATGGACAACAGCAGAACAAAAGATGGTGAAGAGCTAAAGAATATATATCTAAAAGGTTTTGTGCATCTTCTGATAAGGAGGGGGGCAGAAGCTGGAGAGAAGTAGTATTTATTTTCCTTTAAGAGTTGACTCCCTAAGAGTTGATACCGTGAAAGGAAAGAGAGCAGATCTGTATTTCCTTCAACAAAACATAACATTGTTCAAGGCCAGCGGGGAGAGCAGAGGGAGGAATCGCTCTGCTAGGTATCGGATTAACGAGCTACAGCTGAGGCTCTGCTTCAGATCTCATCTGTCACTGTCTAGGTACGATAAAAAAGTCTCCACTAGCCCTCTTTGTGCAAATGGGAAGAAATAAAGTTTCTCAGCTGAATTAAAGAGGCTCTGATTGGTTCTTCTCTATTTAAGTCTGAGGTGCACCAACCAGTCCAGGTGCCCCTCGGTCTCCCCTGTGCACAAGACAGAGCCTCATCTGAACGTCCAGCAGACGGAATGAAGCTGCTCATCTCAAGCTGGCAGGTGCCACAGCAATTTTGTTACTCACCAGAACAGCCTCCTGCAAGAGGCAAAGGGAAAGCAGCTCCCAAGCATCACTGGGACCTCTGTACAGTAAAGGGAGCGAGGAAGGCATGGGAGGACAGAACAACAACAAGTATCTATGGGAGGAAAAAAGAAAATTTCTTTGAGAATCATGAATCCTTGTTAATAGCACACAGGTACCATAAAGCTAACTTTTGTTTGAAAACATCCGTTTAATCTGAATTTAAGCTTTGCATGTTTTCTTCATGAAAAAGAATGTCTCAAGTCTTTAAAATGCAGAGCCTAAGGATTTTCGACTGTGCACAGTCGTCCACCAGCTCTCAGACAACCCGCTACTCTCCTCAGCATTTGACTTTCCTACCGGGACCATGAGCAATGGGACTGAGTGCCTGGTTAATCCTCTGAAGAGCCACTCTCCCCCTCGCCGCCCCTGGGATGGTCTGTACCAGCTCCCCAAGGAGTTTCAGCCCCAGCTGTTTTATTGCCTCTTTCTCACGGCGCCGGCAACTTGTTTTTCCACAGCCAAGCTGCTCCTTATCCTATCACACAGTAAATGAGAAATTTGACTCCATGGACAAAATGGCTCTGTTTTTTTCCACGCTGCTGTAGGACTTACTCGAGCATGAAAGCCAGGCCGTGGCCAGCTTAACGATGAATCACACAATTAAACCACTCTGCCCTATCRCTTCACTTAAACCAGCCAAGAGCTGTCATCACTTGCATTTGTGGGCTGGTGTGTATGATGTCACACGCAGAATTAAAGGTTAATTAGGCTTCCTGCATACATTTAAAATAAAAACCAGACAAAATTGTCTCGTGTTATTCCTCATCATTTGTTAAAATAACCTTGTACCTTTCTACATTACTGAAAAAATAATGGTTGTTTTTCATTTCTATTAAGCAGTCAAAGATGGTATTCCTATCCATTTAAGAGGTAATACTCCTCATCACAAGAAAACTTAGAAAAACTTAGAAAAAAATCTATTTTAGACTTCTTATAACTGCCTCTAGCAATCCTTTCATGGGCAAACTGATTGTCACACTACTGTATTCAAACTTACTTGCAGCTTGGACATCCCTATGCTATTTTGAAAACACTAATTTATTTCATGTAGATATTTTCATGCTCCCTTACATTRCCCCTGAGGAAATTAAAGGAGGGTAGGAAACACAGTTCTGCTTTTATTGTTACTTATGTGAGGAAAAAACAGTACTAAAGAAAACAGAAGSAAGACTATATGCATAGTCCACACAAATAGGCTTGCCTTGTACTATACCGTGCTCAAGACTTGTGAGAGATGGAAAGTTAGAAAAAATAGTATTACTTACGAATACTCCCTGGAGGGAAACGTCTAATTGACAGGAATTTTTGGCATCTCAAATCAGTAACCACAGCAGACCAGAGACACCCAAAAAACTACGGCAAACACTTTCTGATTCGCTTTTACTAAAGCAAAGGACGTCGGAAGGCTACCTACTGTACACATCATTAAAAGCATAATGCCAGAAGGTGGATGCTCTTCACAGCTGGTGTGATAGTCAAGAAAAGGCTTTCTACAATTTAAGCTTAGAACCCACAATTGCTTCTTCTAAGATGGWGCCATTAACACCGAGTGCATTGGCCCTTTTCTTCCCCAGCAGATGAAGTGCCATGGCATTTTATTTCATTTATCTCTTCACCTAATTTTATAAGCTTCACTGAAAGCCGGAATACCAGGAGAGAGCAGGTGCTCCTAAGTGAGCTTCGGCAAGCTGAGCATAAAGGTGCTATGACAACCCCATGACCAGTATATCCATTACTGTTGCATCTTTGAGCCCTGCACTGCACCATTAAGTTCCTTCACRTGCCTATATAGCTTAACTATACATATTCAACTGAGCATACTTACATAAGTAGCTAATTATAACTCAAGACAACACTCACCAGGCATAGCCATCTGTCGTCGAATGCATCAGTTAAAGCACAGTGGTACACTCAGCTCCTTCCATCCACAAGAGATGTGATATTTCTGCAGCTACTGTGGAAGAAAATTGGTGTAACTGAAGCGCAATAACGCATCACCTTGATAATTTAAAATGTGAACTTATAAGAMAATTGGTCAATATTCTCTAAACATCCCCCCACACCTACATCTAAACCGCAATCACTTGYCTATACAAACCCAAAACAAAGTAGTTAGAAATTCCTCTTGCTATTCAAAATATGGTCTGTTGCTGCTTCTTTTCTGGTATAAACTGTCAGCGTTTCTGTAAATGAAAGTTAAAACGACATTTAAATAGATCTCAGAAGAAGAGGAGTCAATCAGTAGTGCAGGGAAAGATAAATGCCTGATGAGGTATATTTAGAAATGTAATCACATTTTACAGTGGGAGACATTAAAGCCCTCACTGTCAGTCCCTTTCCACTGCCTGCCAGACTCAGTTACTGATTTTACTAGAATCGGACCCAGTACCAACCACAGGTCCCCACAGCATCAACAGAACCAAGCACCGAATGCTGATGACCATGATGACACACTCACCCAAAACAGTACTGTGCTTTAAACCCCCAGGCACCCATGAATAAAACTGGTATGCCTTGATGAAAAGG
>PTEX01000335.1:120268-147589 GCA_003342815.1 Eudromia elegans | reverse complement strand
GGAAGGGAAGGGAAGGGAAGGGAAGGGAAGGGAAGGGAAGGGAAGGGAAGGGAAGGGAAGGGAAGGGAAGGGAAGAAGAAGGATTCCTATTTCCATAATTTGCAAAGCATTTTGTGTCTACAAAATGTTACAACTGTGTTGAGGACTAATGACATAATATATATCCAGAAGTCTTTTGGGGTACAGTTTCCTGCATTCTTACCTTTTAAAGTGCAGTTTTGATAGAACAGTTCTAGTACTACTCATGATTTTTGGGGTATTTGCAAGAAATCAAAGGCATGKTTTTTTGGTTTTGTTTGTTTGGCAAAAAAACTTACAGTCTCCTAAGCCCAAGTCATCAGTGGCTTGCCTGGATTGATGGTGCCAAGACCAGACCTTTTCAGGTCTTGCTAAGAAAATAGCAAACAATAACATTCCATTTTCTATTGAAAGTGGACATTTTTGCTATAACACTTTCTCAAACTGAATTATCAGAAATACTCAAGAATTGCCATTAAAATGGCTAAGTCCAGCTGTGAGCAGAGTTTTTCTTAACACTCTATTTGAGCACAAAAATAGCCTTCAAACTACCTTAAAGATTTTTATATATATATATTCAAAATTGATTACCAATGTCAGTAACATCACACAACTGTTGCCATCACTTGCCTGCATGAAAAAGGCTCAAGTACAGGAACTGTATTTTCTATTCATTCTTTGGGACTGCATATCTACTATATGATTACTCGTAAATACAATATTTTAAATTCAATCACAAATACAGTCCTATCTAATGCTCACAGTTTCACAGTATCAGAGTCCACAACATTCAATAGTTTCTTATAGAAATTTTATCTRCACTCTGGCACTTTCTCAAAAAAATAGTTCACGTTGAACACTATTTTTAAACCRTTTCCTTTAGGAATTAGTTTTCAGRTGTTTCAAGGTCGTCCTCTTTTGGTGTTTAGAAGACCACAAAATAATAGCCGTTTATCTCCTTTAAACAATTAAAAACTTGTAGTCTTTGAGGGTTTTGTTGGCTGCTTCCTGTTAACACTCCCAATATAGCTGCACATAAAATCCGAGATAGATACTAAGTTTTTTCTRCTCTCCCTCGCATACCTACACACAATGATTTTCCCTTAATTAGGAGGTTATTTGCTCTAATGGTCTCCATTTCCATCTCTGGCAACTTCTAAATAATGTTACAAAAAACATGCAAGCACTAAATTGCAAGAGAGGTACCCCTCACTGCTCTGGTGCACTCCAGCTTGGAAGAAAATTTGTTTTCCCCAGCAAAAGGCTTTCAATTTCCTCTTCTGCACTGCCCAATTTTTAGGCTGCTAAAAACACCCAGGAAATAAATGTCTAATTTTTGAGAACTACCTACTACAGTATTAATTTTATTAAAGCTCCTTTGTCAAGAGGTTTACTTTTTCAACCGGTCCAGCAGAGCCTTAACCTGTCAGGAGACTGCATCTCTTAATGAATCTTAATTTTTACGAGGGTTTATGAGGACAGACTCAGGTTTGTGCTAGATTCTGAGGAAAGGTTGCTCTCGTTTGGGAGCGCTGCAGGCTGAAACTGAGAAGCAGTTTGATGCGGAGAGCCTCTGTTTGTGAATGTACTGGGGCTTTGACATCTGGGTAGTAAGTGATGCAAATTGATTTTGGCTTTGCTTTTACTGCTGCCTGACTGGTAATTTCCTTGATTTTAATGACTGGGTTGGCAGAAAATTCACTTAAGGAATCTTACTAGCTATTAACATTCTTCTGGTAGGAATATACTAAAAGGACTCGGTGTCTTGTTCAATTAAGTAAAATAATCCTACAAATCTTACTCAACTTCATATGATTTATTATTTTTTTAAGCAGAGAAGTGAATGAAGGCACTAGTTCTAAGAGAGAGTTTAAAGAGCAGCAGCGAGACCAACGAATAAGTGAATTTTAAGGGACCAAAGTCACCCTCATCTCAACTATCTTTGCTCTTTTTTTTTCCCCAGAGCAAAGAATGCAATCCCATTTCTCCACTGCCCCATCTCCTTTCTGATAGGGCTGCAGGTAGGGAGAGCCTCTCCCACAGGGAAATGCGAGTTCAAGGGGCACTGGTATGAGGAGCTGCTGCAGAAGGACAGTTCCCTGGTCCCAAAGGATGTCCTGCCAGCCAGGCAGGTAGCCCCAGATGTCAAGTGGTCAGGGCACAATTTTGTGKTTTTGCCTTATTTGCTTTTGCATGTTAGCAAAAGGATGCAGGTAAAACTGGGGAAATCAGATACACTGACAATTGAGGAGCACTGTCCCTTTTTTCCTATTGTAGGAAAACCATGTTACAGCACTTTTTATTAAGATGCATCGTGCTGATTTCTGAATTCACACTTACTAATTTGTTCTAAGTACAGTTTCACACATTTCTGTTAGATGCTACTTACACACCAGTACTATGACACATTAATCCCAGCCCATTTTCTAAAAATTGGTCCAGGACAGGCAGGATTTTCATTCAAAATGTGATGTTATTCTATTATGAAACTAAGCATCTAAACTAAGAAATTACCATCATTTTTAGTGACATCACCAGTCATTACTTCTCAAAAATACGAAAGCAATGGATATTCAGGGCTGCTTTGCTCGTTAACTCAGTCTTTTTAAATTTCAAAACCAAAATACAAGCTTGTCCCCTCACCCCAAACCACCAAGTATGTCACCTAATCTGRTTCTGTTCAAACACCTTGAAATTGAACTTCTTTGGTCTTCAAGTACTGCCTACAGCAAACAAAACCACACTCCAAATGGGTCAAATTTTGAAATGCCGATAAGAGTTGGGAAGTRGAGGGAAAGTAGGATATCTAGAGAGCAAAAGCTCTGTCAGCCTAGTTCCCCACCTAGAAGAGATGCACGGAGCACCGTGGTCTTTTAAGCATGTAATTTAGACCATGGAAATTAACGGAAGTCTTCACCCACTTTGCATTACACTGATAGGGAAAATTAGCCCTTAAATTCCATMGGGACAGAGCACCACTTCCTTTGAACTTGAATAAAATCTTAAACCAAAACTAGACATTCACTACTTCATTTTCTCATAAAAGTGGTTATGTTTAGCATCACAGCATCCAAAAATACAGACAAGAATTACTACGCTCRCTCAGTGCCAGTCATGTTGTCTGCCAAAGATCTGCATTTGCAACAAGATGCTAGAAATCAAGTGACATACCAACAGCATGACTGGATTTGGCAGTGGCTTATTMTCACGTGCCTTTGGCAATGCTCAAGTTTGACAGCAGAAGATAACTAGATCAAAAACTGAACCAGCAATGAACTCTCACATCTGGTGTGACCTAAAGCAAAAAGAGTCAACACRCCATGCATAATACTTTAACATTATTTTCATGAGACTTATTCTAGTTCCCTCAACTTTCTTTACATAAATCAGTCCAGGAAGAGATTTCAGGGACAGGGTTCACACAGCTCAAAATGCTTTCAAATACTAAATAGTTAGAAGTATTTACTCAAAATGCAGATGAAAACCCCCAGGTCATCAATCACACTGCAATTATCTATCACCTTCCTTTTACATCCTTCCAAAATCATTCCCCTGGTGCACTGACATAATGAAAAGCTAATCTTATTTCTTCTAGCCCTATTCCATGATCCAGGTGATCCCAGGCAATGCTGCATMTGTTCTTCTCCCAGCACAGGAACAAGCTGCCTGGGAAGGGCTTCTTACTAGTGGTGGGTGGTAACAATTTGGCACCAAACCAAATAAAACCCCATTGTAATAAAAGCTGCCATTTACTTAAGAAATCAGATAGAGGCACARTCACCTCTTCAGTCATGAAACAGAGGCACCAAGCTGATTCCTTCAGATATCAAAGTTGGTATCAAACCAAGAATTAAAGCTCTTAGCTCCTTAGGTTGAGCATCTTAATTTTAAGATTTTTCTAGTTTTTTCTTATTTGATGCTTTACAGGAAGTAAAGAGAATAGTGAAAACTAGGTGGACTGAAAACAAACCAAAGGACAAGCAAGCTCATTTCATCACACACACAAACCTATATATTTAARTAATCATTAAAAATAGAGAAGAGACATCACCACATATGCATCCTAGACTAAGCTATCATAGACCTGTATTTCATTTTGAAAATAATATTCTGGCATTTAATGCCTTTTTTTTTAAGGTTTAATGAAGTATTTATGGTTTCAGTCCTAACTTAAAACCATTCACAACTATAAATTAAGCCATGTTGAAAAAGGACCACTCTAGGAATAAGTGCAATATTTATGAAGACAGGGGATGGGCACAATGGTCAAACAGTAACTTGTGACACTAGAGCTGAGTTCCAAGGCTAAGGAAAAGCAATTTGCCCCTGCAGCAATGAAAGGCAGCTGGGCTCTCCCCCTGCCCCACATATCACAGGGATTTGTAATCTAGCCACACCTAGCCAAGAGGTGGGGAAGGGCARCAGAACATGGCAAAAATAAATATTCTGTAGTTTAAAGCATTTTTTATCTKTAGATAATGGAGATCAGGAAAGTTAGATCTATGAATCACAGCACAGACAATTTCTTTTTGATTCTTCTATCTATGTTTTGCGGCCTACTAATATAAATTTTACTTGGTAGCATGGAGGAAGAACTACTGTTTTGGATTTTTAACATCAAAAGACTAAAATTTCTGAGAGAGTTCAAGAGCAATGTATGTCTGAAGTTTCGTGAAACCCCTTAATCTCTTTGAAACTTGATTTCACCTCAMGACATCCCCTTCAACAAAAGGGCAAGCTCTTCCTAAAAAATGTAGCAAACTTGAATGTGCCCAGAAGGARGCAACAAGAATCATGGGCGAGGAGGTAACCAGTGCAAGAGGACACAACCACAACCACTCAACCATGAAAGTCGAGAATTTCCTGTCCTAAGTATGCAAAAGGCTTCTGTAAGACAGGCAACAAGAGCATCATCATGATCAGATGCATCATGTTCCAGCYGCAACAAGAAGGTCTGAAAGCAGACATCTAACAGCAAAGTCAGGGAGCCCTCCCTGGGTTGCCTTGTGGAGGTCCYTGAAGTGCAGAGATGACTTCTTACCACATCTACCACTTCTTTCATTCTTCCCCCTCATATCCAAGGGCTCTTCCTGGCCATATTCCAAGGTCCACCACGGTAGGTAGGACCAGGAGGCGGCGCTGGAAGGGAAGCCAATGGTCCTGTCCAAGGCAGAACGCGCAGCCAACACTGACCTGACACCGCTCTTCAGACACMGGCCTCTCCCCTCGCTCCTTGGCTCCCATTTCCGGGGCACCAGGTGCTTTTTCAGAGTTCTCCATCAGTGAAGTATTTTAATTAGTTTGAGAGTTTTCTCACTTGTGGTGTTTTTCCACAGAAGCAGATAAACATTTTCACTTCTACCCTCATGCTAAAGTTTCTTGGGAGTTGCCTTTTCTCACTTAATGATTCAACAGAGATATGGGAAGCATATATGATGCAAATTTGTTAAATATTCAGCATCTTTTATTAACCAAATCAAAATCTGCAAGCTTGAAAGCTTCTTTATAATACCCTATTGAATGACCTTTCATAWATACTCTCTAGAAACCATGCATTAGACTTAATAACCATACTTCCTCATTATCATTTTTTTCTGACCTAAAGACTAATTTTGCAGTCCACAGGGCAAATTTTTTCCTGATAATTAGTTCTCCTTGGTTGTTGTCCAAGAGAAATGACAAATTTCACCTTGTTTAAGATGCCTCTTGATAACAGTTTAAGTCAGCAGAGAAATCATGTATAATTTTTAACACATGTCTTTTTTCTTTTTTTTAATCCTCCTGAGGTTGCACCACAATTTTCTCCAATCACTTGTTGTTATACTCCTAAGTGTGGCCTTGAGAACAGTCAGCTTTTCTTCCCTTCTCTCCAGGGAAGATCAGATTTTGACAGCAGGTAATATCCTAGTAAAAACAAAGTCCTCAGTAAAACAGTAGAACATCCACTGTTGGAGATATTTTGGGCTATCACATTCAATAATTCAGACACTTGCAAGGGAAAAAAAAAAAGGGCTCAATACCACACATAGTCTTAAGTGAACATTCTGGGGGGAAAAAACACAGTAAAATCCTTACACTGTAAGTAAGATAAAKCCGTGAGATGTTTAAATGAAACCTTTACTTACTTCAACTACCTGAGACCTGAAACAGCACTGTTTTATAGATTGAAAAGCTCTCCCTTCCTCCAAAAAGCTCCCATGGCACACAGAGCACTGTGGAAATACAGCAGGCCACTGTAATGGCACCGTGTTGACCAAATCCTCACAATTTTACAAATGAGGTCAAGGCATACGTTCTCTCGCTAATGCATCTACAGAAAATTTAGATGTAGATGTAGTACTGAAGGAGCGGATGTAGTACTGAAAACTGAAGGATAGTAACTGGGATCTTGGGGTGCAAGTGAGAGCAATCCAGGCCTCATGTGAGGCATGCATTTGTTTCCTAGCCAAAACCTTTCACTATTTCATTACTCTTGAGYATCCTCAACCTGAAACTACCAGGAAAGAAAGTTTTCTGCAAGAGTATCTTCAGAAGCAGATCAAGTTTTACCTCACTCGGTATCCTCATACTACTGTCCTATACTAATGTCCTGGGAAAGAGAAAGAAACTACTGGCAATTATTAAAGCAATGATTAATAAACAAATMCACAGAAGGCTTTGATGTCTGAAATTAAAGCATCTGTTCCAATTATTTTGCAATTTGAAAAACGACATTTTGACATGACAAATCTTGGCCATATCTCACTGACCATATTCCAGTTTTAAAGCCAAGAGAAAAATTATATGTGTGTATAAAYACATACACACACATTTTAAAATACCCRTTAGTATACTTTTCCATGATAGCCATCTAAAATTTCTTAAAATAATTACTATTTTAACTTCCATCCAAACATGTGGTATGTTGTCAAAGTCAGAATTTTCCACCCTCTTCCTTCAATTTCCAACTTAAACATGAGATGCATCATTACGAAATGTTTGAGAAATATGTTTTTTATGATGTTCTGTGGAAAAAAAAAATCATTTTTCAAAGCAGCCTTACACTGATTGACCTTCACATCAACCTTCTAAATACCGTGRCTGTTGCTAAATGAATATATGCTTTCAGAGCAGAATAGTTTCATGTACAAGTTCAGTACCATCATGAACAACCTTAGAACCAACTGGAAATCAAATTATGCTGCAGCTGGTTTACTCAGATTTATCCTTTATTTTGTGCATGGAATATTTAACCTTTTTTTTTCTTTTCTATAAGTTAGCTTTTCTCACTGTCTCTCTCCAKTTTGCCCCATGGCCTACAAACTGCTTCCTGCAAATGTTCATTGGAGCGGTTAGCGCGTCTGATTTAAGTAGCATAAAAGCATTTCTATATCTTTTGAGGCCAGAAGGACTAAATAAACCAATTCACAGTCTGAAACTAGAGATCTTCAGAGAGAAAGACCAGATTAAAAAACAAACAAAACTTTCYCTTTAAGCTAGCTAGGTGTTTTTCTGCAGAAGGCTTCMAAAACAGGTACCAARAAAAAGAAGAAGAAAGAAAAAGAAAATCCGTTTAATTGAAAYCAGGAAAGTCATAGCAATATTTCCCTCTGCTGGAGGCTGCAGAGGATCAGCAGCTTCTCACAGTTGCCATATTCATTTTTGCTATGAAATTCAACCTGTTTAAGCATAAAACTCTCTTCTACACGATGATGATTCGCTCAGAGCTCCAAGCCCACACAGACCTCAAAGGCTGCACAAACACCTACTGTAATGCACCTACATGTGCATTAATAGAACGAAAGGCAAGAAGTGCCTCAGAAAGAACCAAGAGAGCAGTGAAGAACTTGCAAAAGTGTTTTACTATTCAAATGGTACTGGGAAGTACAGCAGAGAGGACCAGGTAGTTTCCATATGACCTAGGTAGTTTCCATATGATGAAGTGTGTAGCAAATGCCACAGGAATCATTGCTTTCAATTATTCAAAAAGATTCACTCATTTTTTAAGCTGCAGTGAACCAGTTAAGAGAAAAGTCATCTTAAAACTAATCACCATCCCAAAAGACTGCCTGAATATAGAATAACAAATAAAGCAAAAATGCTCATTCTGTGAACTGAGAATACATGTGTTGTTTTGCATCTTGTAAGCTTCTACTTCTCTAAACTTTCCTTCCCTTAACAACTTGATCCTCTACAAGCACCAGAAAGAGTGACTTATTTGATGAGTTGTGACTGATGTCATGTACGTGGATAAGAGCAGCCAGTTTCAATAGGGGTGCTTCAGTATTTATTTACAATATATTTACGCAATTCATTAACAGGCTGCCTCAAGAGATGCCCTAAGTGGCATTTAATAAGCAATGAATACAAAGCAGAAGGCCTTGTCCCTGCATCGCTACACAGGCTCCCTCCTCAAAGGAAACACACTCGTGCACTGTAAAAACAAATGCATGAACGAAACCTTCCCCGTGCACAGCAAGGCAGCACCAGGAAACACACAGCAGAGAACCAGGCTTGGAGGAGGCCAATTAGACAAACGGGTCAAGAAAATGTGTCCCTATGCTTTCAAAGTCAGGCTACATGAAATCGGTCRGATTTGGGATACCCCAATATCTTCATCTGGATTATTCCTTCCATGTCTGAGTTCCYGAGGCTTACTCCCATCCTATCTCAATTATCAAGGATAATTAAAGAGATAGGAAATGACTGCTTTTTGTTGTTGTTTTCCTTTCTTTGAGGAGGCTAGTGACATCTTTTTAATGACAATATTCACCTTTATAGGRTAGTTCTTCAGGCATAGCAAACTCTTATTCTGGTACAAAAAGWAATTTTTCACCTAAACGTCACACATTGCAAAATAGACTACATGTGTATTTGAAAAATAAAGAAAAAGATAAATCTTCAATGCTTGGAAAAAGAAGAGGAAAATCAAAATAGAAACATATTCACTTTCTATCACCTAAGACTTCCACTGCACTGATCTTCTGCACCAGTGCAAAACTCTGCTGCATTTGAAATGCTACAGGCAGCCTTAGAAATTGAAAGATATTACGGCAACGACCTAATGCCYATGAAAGACTTTGCTTTTGAGAATCTTTTCCCCAAAAGAATGCATAAAACAAGCCCTTGAGAGCCACAGTATTCTTRCTGATATCTGAAACAATCCATCAATTTTCTGCTCCTGTATTAATGGAAAAATATATGGAACAGAGCCTTTGGGCCTCAATTCTGTGAAAATGTTTTGTGTTCRCTGATTAAAAACATCCCTAGGGAATATAATCAAGCTGGACTGTAAATAATTTTCAGCCAAAGTGTAATGAATTAAAGTACGAAAGACTTGTGAAAAGCAGCAAGCTGTTTTTCCCTTCCAAATAGCAACCTTTTCCTATTTTCATTTTATGTTTTCTCTCTTTCTCTTCCATTCTGAGTTTGKTTTTTTTATTTTCATCACAAAAACAAAGTGAGAAACAGGTGAGGAAAAAAAAAAAGCATTGTGTCGGTAACTTTAATTTCCACCTTTGCTAAGCAGAGCAGCTTTGCTGCTGTACAAAAGCTGATCTGGGCCGTGTAACCCGCCCACAAACGGCAGCTTTGCTTCCATCCTCCTCGCACGCGGCGCTCAGTCCCACTGCACCATCACAGTGAGGCTTCCTCAGAGGAAGCCACCATTCAGCTAGTTACTTTGGGCCTGTAAATCCACATTTCAGAGATGTTTTACATGTTTTACGTCTAATGCCTCAGCAGCTGTTTTCTTTTATTTGCAAAGTACAGGTCTGCTACAGCCTGTTAGCTGGAGTTTGTCATTGAACAAGCTAATAAATATTTTGTAATACTTTTTGTTTTAAAAAAAAAAAAGACAAAATTTGTTATGTCAGGAAGTAAAAACATGCCTGTTAAAGGGAGCTTGTAGCACTGCAGGTAATGACTCACAGCATTAATAGTTCAAGAAAGCCTCAAAAAAATAAAAGCAAGGCCCAGTTCTCACATATTTTATGTCTACCTTTTCCATTAGAAGTTACTATAGTAAAACATCAAAATGATGTGGTACAACCAAACTGACAGCAAGTCAATGATAGTCACTGAGTACATCTTGTAGTTCTATGAAGGATTTGGCATGTGAACTGGTGGGAAACTTGACTATGAAGATAGCTCATTTCTCATCAGGTATCACGTCAGTTGCTGAAAGAAATGAATCCTGTTAAATATAACGGRGGCACAGTCAGCTTTCATCCCTTCTGAATTTATTCAGCTTCCATCAAATAAAACCTTTCAAGGTGGTTTTGCATTTGATTTCTAATGCTGCTGTTGGCAAATTCTAGTCYTGCCTGCAGAGCTTGGAGGAATATATGAAGCCCCCTCCAAAAAAAAACAATTATCTTTCTGACCTCATAGAAATCAAAATACTCCAAAAATACACCCTGCTCAAGCAGCGCACGGTGCCAGCACGCCAGCCCACACCACGTAAYGAACAACGGTTTCTTGTATGTTACCTTAAGATATAACCCAAAATGGAACGGGCAATAAATCTAGAGCCACCCCCTCCTTCAGCCAAGTCCTCTGCCAACAGCAGGTCTATCCTTCGAACATTTCASTCTGGAAATACACCGAGTTAGGCACCTCACAGGTCTCTGTCTCCCCAAGGAGAGGGAAATTAAACTTGTTGTTACACTGTGATCTAGAGAAGCGACGGCAAGTGTCAGCTCTGCGCGTGTCACCCGTGGTCTGAAGCTGCCGGTGACCCGTTACAGCAAGATAAGCGTGCCGTAGCTCCCAGAAGGCGCCTGGAAGACCTTGCTGTTGGCAGCTTCCACTACARAGCACTGTTCTGAAGTGTATAAAACTTTCCCAGAGTGGATCCTCCGTGCCCCGGGCGAGATCTCGTGCAGTGGCGAGACGGGGGCAGGAGGGCAGCGTCATGGACCCCAGGACGCCRCGAGGCTTCACGGCTCTGCGCCCTTGCCCGCAGCCTGGCTCCTGCAGGAGCCCCGCTCTCTACGGCCGCATGGGCAGGACCCCCGCTTTGGGGTCCCTCTCCAAGCCCCAGGGAGCCACTCGGCAGCTTGGTGTCCGTGGCGCTTCACCTGCAGCCGCCTTGGACCCTCGGGAGCCTCCCAGGGGCTCCGTCTCCTCTCGGCACACGCTCAGCCTTCGCAGCTGAACGCCTCGGGAACGCGCCGCAGCGAAGCAGCAGATTTTGCACACTGAGGAGCTTGTCCTGTCCTTGGCAGGCCAGCTCTGTCGGAAGTAGCGGGTATGAAATGATCCTAACCAGATTACATGCCCACCCTGCAAATGAAGGGAAGGAGCTCCGCCCAACCAAAATGGCATCAATACATAAGCAGCAACTGGTGACAGACACTCCAGCCCCTCTGTCATACAAAATTAGGGACTCTGCAAAAAACAGTTAAGCATCTAAGAATTTCCTCTCAGTCAGGAGCAACCTCCTGCTTAGAAACACTGCATATCAATGACAAAGGACAAGGTCAGCTACCTCTACTGTTATGCCCTTGTCATTTCTCCTTGCCACTCTCCTCCTATGTTTTACCCATTATAGAAATGAATGCAGTAGGAAGGCGAAGACCATTTCTAAGCTTGACCTACACTACACGTCTCTATCAAGGTCCATTTTTCTGAAGATGAGCTTCAGGAGGAAGGAGGAAAGGAGGCTTGCAAGTGAGCRTCGCTTCTCCCTGCCCACAGCCAGGAAAGCCCTCGATACCAGCAGCGCTTCACCAGCAGCCTTTGACTCCACTTTTATTTCTGAAAAGGTGATGCAGTTTATACAGCAGGGGAAAACTTCCTACCAGCATCCAGCGGATCTATGCTACAAGATGGAATTGGTTGGTGTGTACTTGGTATCACTTCTCCTGCAGAYCTGCCTCTATAACTGAAACTTGTACTTGCAGTGCTGGAAGAGATGCACGGAGTTCAGCGAGTTTCAAATCTGAAGCTTCGTGTCCTGCACACGGGCTGTCATTAAGGCTATAGCTCACATTATCAGTGTATTTCATGCTGRGAGGGCTGCACTGTCACGTATCAGTCATCTCATAAACCCAGTCCTTCTAGTTTAGGTATGAAAAGCTCCCAGGTGTGTGATCAGTATTCAAAACATCTCTGCCACTTAAAGGAAGTTTCACAAATCCACCAAAGATCATTTGGCAGCATCCTGTGATCAATAAAACTCTGTTTTATCTTTTCCTGCTGACATTGCAAAGTTTCCTCCCTAGAAAGGGAGTAAACTAAATTCAATATTGATGTCAATGTTCACAATTTCAGGCCTAACATGACTCTAAAGGGGCTGTTAATTAACATCGTGATCCTCTTACTACAGATGGATGTGAATCTGAAAAAGCATAAAACTTTTTCATAAGCATAAGCACAGTTCTATCCCTTTTACACTATGCTATATAATAGTGCATCCTGGATTTTTAGTCCTTATATAGCACAAGAGGGAGAAATGTGAGCAGAACAGAAGTGGTTCTTCCAACTGACACAAATACACATCACACTCACCCTAATGATGCTCTTGTAACTTAATGCAAGCTCTATACCTAGCAATCTTCTCCCTCCTTTCCTTTTTGTACTGCAATCAGGTCTAGGCAATCTCAAAAAGGAAAAAATTAAATACACATTTAAATACCAAGTAGGCATAAAATACCAAAAAAAATACACATTTCTCATTTCTCATGAGTGACAGCACCTTTCAGTTCAGCTGCAGGCAGAAATCACACAAACTCTAAATTCACACTTGGAAGAACAACATGCTGACTGTGGCCAAGGAACAACAGCCAGGAGGTTCACCTCTCAAACCAGTGGAGTATGTGGGCACCACCTTTGCCTTCTTATCTATTCCAAATTTCCTTCCTTTCCTTGTGGGTTATTATCAAACCTTCAAAGGAGAGATCAGGCATCAGAAGAAGAAATTACCAGAGAAGATGAATGATGGAGCACAAGAACAGACCATTCCCAAGACAAAAATATCAGACGAGGCTGCTCAGCATGACACAACATCAAGGTCTTCTTCCATCACTTCAGACAGTCAGGGATCAGGTCAGGAAAGTACTTAGGAAGTTAAACACATTCTATTATTCCCTTCTCCCAAATAACCAAAAGTGATTCATTTTGAAAATGAACCCATAAAGTTATTTTATGCTGCATATTTCTCCTTTAAAATAAGAGAAGGAAGATAGCAAGAAGGCCCTCAAAACCCTTCAACTGTGTGGCTCATCAAGAGGTGCACTGCAGCGGGCAAGTTCCTGTGCAAAATGAGGAGATCTTGACTCTTCCCTCTTCCAGAGCTTKCTGGAATCCATCACCCTGACACTCACCACCCCGGACCAAGACAACACTAAGGAATCCATGGTAAAATAGCTCATTTTTCATATGTTGGAGAAATCTCTTTAGAAATGCAATGTTATTCCCTCCCTTTAAWTGAACCACAGCTATGTAGCATACTACATGACCGTATAAAGACAGGCTCACGGCTATCCCTTTTACCTTGTGTTTACTAATTCCTTCCACCTGGAGGATTCTGACCATGTTCTCCATTCTGTGTAGTGTTGGTAGACATCTTTGCAGCACTACATAAAGATATTTATTAATGGTTGTCTGAAGTGTAGGAAGAATAACCAACTTTTACAAAAGTGATTTAAAAAAATCTGATCTAACTGCTTGCAATAACTGWATTGCTCTGTGCTTTGAATCCCTTACTGCCTTACCATCTCATGGCATGCCTCCCAAAGAGGACACAAGGCACATCAACTCAAAATTAGTTGAGAAACTAAATTAAATTAATAAAGGATTAAATTAAGCAAACAGGGCGACATTTAGCAGGTTGAATGGTAGTCCTAAAAATACATGTCAACTTTTATGGAGGACAAGTATTGACCCTGCCTCTGTTGGCACCTGAGATACTGTTAAAACAGTTTATACACTAACATACTCGCAGGCTAATTCAGAATATAAYTTTAAGGGGCCTCAATTCAGCCTTTGGGTACGTGATGAAATTAAAGCCAATTCCCAAGGAGACTACGGCACAACACRCACTTGGCACTCCCTACATTGAATCCTATCGTATTTACTTTGTGGGATCTGCTACCACTCGKGCTCATTCAAAATGATACAGTGCAGTCCACTTTACATGGAAATACAAATCCTAAYACGAGTAGAAATGCAGTCAGTTCTGACAAAATAAAAGCAAGCAAGTCCTAATTAAAAAAACATCTTCCCATATCTGGTGAATTACATTGACTCCTATTCACTTTCTCATCCTGCTCCTCTTTCTTCTCCTCCCAAAACAGATGATTAGATTTTTTCACTGTAATAGTCTATAACATCTGCAGTGTTAAACAGCACCYAGCTAAAACAGAGTTAAAGTAGGAAGGGACTACCATGCTTTGGGTTGGAAAGAGTTCAAGCTTAACAGAACCAGTAAACACAGGCCAGCATTGCATAATATGCTACCCATTTATGAACCTAAAACCAAATTCCCAATAATTATAAATTCATGTCTTCAGCATGAGGTCCTGCAATTATTGCTGTCATATTATGCAGGGTCTTGAGACACATGATAAAGAGAAAATCAAGACAATTTGGGAGACCCTTACATTAAAAATGGTTCTTGCTGCTTTACTGAAACCAAAGATTTACAAACAGGCTACGAAGGGCTCTCTCTCACCAAAAAAAGCCTGCAAGCCAAAAGCTTTTTTTTGCTTTATTTTTTCCTCCAAAGCACACTAACCAGCAGTTTTTTAACTAYATCAGAAGCCAGACTATGTAACTCTAACATTGCTAAACTCTACTTGACCAAAGCCAAAATAGCTCAAGGATAATTATGTAGACTAAACCCCAACAACTTCACATCCCAAACTACCATGAGAGAAACTGAGTTGCTGGAATGATTGGCATCACTAAGGGACACAACAAGTGAGTGACAGGGCAAACCACTTTAAAGSTTCATGGGTATAATTCATAGAACTATTATGTATGAAATTAAGCCTTTTGTAAGTTCAAACCACCTTTTTATGGCTCAGGGAGTGTTAAAAACAAGTCTTTGTGCTCAAAAGTAAAAGCAACTTAACTACATTTTTGCTTGTGTCCCGTTAGCTCTCACCAGCTATGAATTTTCTGATCAATTAATTTTGTGGGCAGTAAGGGTATGAAAATAGCACATTTTAAGCACCTGAAAGCATACATCAGGAAAAAAGAACAAATAGAGTCATGTTTTATTCAGTGGAGGACTCAAAGTAGGAATTGACGATGACATTTCAGCCCTTTACTTGCTCAAAGAGCTAACAAAATTATCAGCATTTGACCCATCCACTAAAATTACTCAATATGTCTTGCCAGTACCGAACACTTGCACTGGTAATTAGCAAGCCATTTCTGCTGACCGATGTTCCAGGGACTCCTGTATGATTTGTGGACTATTTGCAAAAGGCAACAGTGCAAATTTGCTCATGACTCCATTCATCTTGACCCAATTTTCCTTGGAATATGCTACATTTTARTATCTAATTTGATTGCTATACCACTCTTTCTGATGATACTTTTGAGGATAAYAAAGTAAAACAAAAGCATGCACAGGACAGATTTTTACCCCCAAGGAAAAGCCTAAGGGACACATCYTCCTTGTCTAAGGCATGCTGCCTCTTCCACACAGGAGCTGATCCTGTCYCCTGCCTCCTCCTAATATTCAAGAGGTTCTACTGAATATATAAACTTATACAGCATTTTTTCATCCCTGTTACCAAAACATTCTTTACTTATTGACTTCATCTAAACTTCACTAAAATGAGTGAGGGCCAACTTTACCAGCCTTGGCTGAAATCCTTATTTCAAAACTGCAGTGTAAAATTCTGTCAGTAGTTATATCTGCTCAGCTCTGTTGGTAAAACAGAGAGGCCCGTGCACCTATATTTAAAATATTTATATTGGTCTTTTAAATATTTATATATTTGTCATTTTAAAATGTTTATATAACTGTCTATTCAAGTACTTCACATACAGGAGAGTGAATTTATATAATGCAAATAAATTATATATTAAATATTTACCATAGGTTAATATTTTATGAAATTTACTGTACACAAAGTAGGAGTAAAATTGGCAAGGGATGAAGAACTCCAGAGATTACGTTTGCACTTTCAGCACACAACATCAAGCATCATTTACCTCCACACCACTTTTAAAAGAATTTTATCGGCTTGCTGAAAGCGTTTCTACTTAGAAATTATATAAGCAAACATCTAGGGATAATTTTTCCTTGGACAGAAATCCCCTAAAGTTAGCGGAATTAACCTAATCCTGAAATTCTTAAATTAGCAGGTCCCAGAAGGAATTTTAAGATTTTGAGTATTTCCATATATCAGTGATGAAACTCCTAGAACTGTGCTTTTGACTTACATCCTTAACAGGGTTTCCCTCTGACTGTTTAGAGATGAAAGTTAAATATTTCTCTTCTCCTGCAAATTTAGACATTCACAACAAGAAACATATTGCATAYGGTAGAATTGAAGAGACAACATCTTTCCCCATAGCTTCTGGAAGGGTTAATATTTTCCTAGCATGTGACTGAACTCTGCTTTTAGTTTGCTCTCTAACTTGTGCCAGTGTCAGATTCAAAGCAGCCACAGACTGGCTGGACCTTGATMAAAGAGGCTGTGAATTAAGAAACAAAATAGAACTAAGGCAACATGCCAAAGGTCTTCTGATCCCTGTCCCATTTACTCCTTATTTTATTATCATTTACTTTTGGATGACTACTCTAAATAAAATAGACAGGAACGAGCTCCGTTCACAGGAGTAACCTCTGCTAATGAGGAAGACATCCCACTGCCAGAATAATTATTGTCCAAATGAGAGTTCTCTAGCAACAACATATATTATAGAAAATTAAAGCCAGAAGGACATTATAGTACAAATACAGTCCTCATTTACATTTTTATGACAAGTTGATATAGTGGCAGTATGTTTAAACCAAAGGGTTGCATGAGTAACAGAAATCTATATGGCATTGAAATTTCCTTAGAGGTTTTTAATTCCTTGGTAACTTTTTAATTYTGATTAACAATCATAATAAGCTCTAAATATAGTTGCAACCTCCAAGCATTAGGCTTTATTAAGCTGCATTACATGCCAATTAGGTTAACGTGCTTGAGTTCTATCTCTGAAAGATGTTTTCGTCTTCCTGATGGACACAAAAGCAAATCAGCAAAGTAAGCCCCGTTGCTCCATTTTCAAACAACTGCTCTTATGTTGCTGCCTTCTAATAACRCAGCTTGCCACAGGCAAACAGGTATGTCAAGAACTTTCCTGTCCTTCCTGCAACTCTATTACAACCCATGTAGCTCCCTAGCCAAAAACAGTCTTCATTACATTTCGTAACCATGGTCATGATCATGACCAMGAGTGAACTTGATTCTGAGCACTCCAAGTTAAAAGCCACAGCTGACCTGGTGATACGCATTATACTACACAAGGGTCACAGTCACTTTCTTAATAAACATTTAAAATGCAGTCTGTGCCTTGAGAGAGTTCTTGAATGGACCTTTCTTAAATTCAGATAGGGGACTAATAAGGACACCCAGAGCTCTCATTTACACAGCCATTAGTTTTGATAGATGACTGTTATTATGCCTGATCACATTTAATTGCTTTCTACTCCGGTTGCCTTTAAGGCAATTAGGAAATGCCTGCTGCTCCTTACTTCCACACAAAAGACATCATCTTGATTACTGAACTACCAAGAAGGAAGGAGAGACCTTCCTCCAACACCCATGAGATGAAGCCTGTTGTCCCTCCTGCCTCTATGATGTGAAGCATTTTTAGCTAGCCAGAAACATTCACTGCTCTCTCCTTAAGTGAGGTATCATGTTGATTCACTAGTGGGTATTTGCTGCACATTTCTGCGCTGTCAGTGCACCAGCGTAAGGGCTCCAGCACGCACCGCTCTCAATGGCCAGAACGCGATGGCCATGATGGCCCAGGGACAGCTCTTGAGAAAGGGCAGCTACCCACATATGCCTGAGATTGATTTCTCAAGTAATCCTTTCTTTGCTCACAAATCCACTAGGGAAAAAAAAAAAAGAAAAATATGGTTTGAGTCCATTCTTCTCAATCTAAGCACATTATTCATGAGGCAGTAGATTGCACAGAGGACGTGGTGTGCAAAAGTAAAGTCATGGCAGTTCCACACATCCATTTGAACTCCCAGGTACTTGTTCATCTACATACGCAGAAAGCACTGARATATGTCCTTAATGCTGATGAAATTCAATGCAAGGCAAATGTCGTATTTCTCATCCCCAAAGGCAAGGTAAAATCTTTCAGGTGTTGAAATAGTAGTCTGTAGCTAACACCAAACAGCAGATTACACTGCATGTTTGAACTTAATTTAAAGAAAAAAAAAATTATTTCATCATGCTTTGTAAAGATTAAACTGCACTAAAACCCTTTATGCCAGTCTTGTAGCTTTTTTTCATGTGATATCACTCTGCTTAGTAAAACTAGAGCATCCTGTGTCCGCTTAAAGCTCACACAGTAAACGTAAAGCTCACATAGTAAGTCATATAGGGAGATACCCTCCCTGGGACTGGTGCAGAAATCACTGGTGGGTGCATGGGCAGGTTGAGAGGGAACAGGAACAACCAGACCCTGGTCAGGCTGTTACCTTGGAATCACACATGTAGGGCTCCTTTGTGTCCATGAGACGCCATGAAACTTCCCACCCCAACTAACTTGTGCACCRTCTTCAATAGTCAACCACGTGCCAGTCTTCACTGCATTCATTTTCACCAAATTTTTGTTAAGCACAGCAGTGACACCATCCTCATCTCACAGAAGGGAATCTAAGATGATGGGAATATCTCTGCCACACAGATAATAAAACATGCCCCTGGCATCCTGCACTAGAGCCCAGAGCCAGCTCCCAGGCTCCTCACTAAGACGGTCAAAGTTCATTGTCTCAGGCCATCATTTCTTGGGGTTAAGTTTGCTTGGATCAGGAAATAAATTGTTCTAAATAGATGACCTCTACAGGTCCCTTCCAACCCTAGCCATTCTATGATTCTATGATTCGGTCAAAGTTCATTGTCTCAGGCCATCATTTCTTGGGGTTAAGTTTGCTTGGATCAGGAAATAAATTGTTCTAAATAGATGACCTCTACAGGTCCCTTCCAACCCTAGCCATTCTATGATTCTATGATTCTATGATTCTTATTTTCTATAAATGACATATATCCATATATGTATCTGATATATGTAATGATATATAAATGTAAATGATATATAAACTTTATGTTGGTTCCACATACCCATTTGCCTGCTTCTATTCATCCATGTGAACTGCACAGTCACGCATGACCAACTCAGAGAGCTGGGATGTCATTCACTTTCATTCATGGAATGACACTGATATACTCAAGGCATTTTTTTTCCTGCTGTTATTACTAATTTCTCTGAAGTCAAAGACTAGCACCACAAACAGTTTTACACATTTTTTTAAGTGTCCCTTTCCAGAAAACTACTTAGCAGCTCAGAGAAATGCCTTCAGAATTTTTCTTGCCATCTCCTCCACTCTGGAGACTTTGTAAATATAGTCCTCCCATCCCTAAACACTTACTGCAGCTTAGTATTCTATGCTGTTTTGTTTCTGGGCACAATCAGTCTTTGACTGATACACTCAACTCAYGCTACTCAAAGTGATTAAGTTCTGGTTGATGGAAAGGAAGATTATATGAGAGAAACCAAAATATTTTACAGGCTAGGTGTACAAAAATCAATGAGTCACTTAGCTTTTATAGACAATCTGGTCACAGTAGCAGGTGACCTTGTCCTCTTTATACCCCAAGGATCAGAAGTGTGCACTTCTTTATGTTTTTCTTCTTTAATCTTCTAGCTCACAATCCTACCCAGTTTTTATAGCTTGGCTTCCGAGTTACAAAAGGGAGATCACAATGAGTGATGTATGTGCTCAAGATCAATACGCCTGTAAGGAGATGGAATTCATATTGATTTTCAGTCATGCAGCACATATGCCTTCCTTGTCATAATCCTTTTGCCATAAACAGAGGTGCTGCTCCAGCTTGTTGGATTTCCCTCGCATTACTGCTTTACTGACTGCTCTTGCTCCTGCATCTTGTGGGTGTATTGAGGAGCAGGGGTCTCTGAGATGGTGGAACAAAGACCTTTATTGAAGCCACACCTTGGCTTATCTACCCTGGTACAAATGAACCCTGTCCCCTCCCATGAGACGCTCACAAAAGACCCCAGCACCCTCCGCACGAGGTGCTCACAAGGTAACCACGAGCTCCACCAACAAGTTCTAACCAACCATCGGGAGCCCCAAACACCTTATCCAATCATGTCAAAAGGCACCCTTAACCTATCAGGTTTATCCCGAAGGGGATTTCCATCCTCCTGGTTTCTCTTTTCATCCTAACGATCCAGAGTTTTACATCTCAACGACCCATAGTTTGCCCTGCGCTCTGCAGATCCCCACGGCATCCCACTCTCAGACTGAACAGCRTTTTAGGAATAATCTTCGCTCCTGTGCGGAAAATCTTGCAATCAGGAACTGAATGTCCAAAAGGAGACAGAGGAGTCCTGTAACTTTATTCAAATAAAGGGAGAGTCCACCGAGCATATCCCTGTGGGGTGTCTCCAAGTGCTGGAGGTCGCAGCCCCCCTTTTATCCTACTTCCCAGCCGAGGTTAACCCTTTCCTTTTCCCCATTGGCCAAGGTGCTCAGGAGTCACAGACTTCCCGGCCACCTACCTCAAACTCCGGCCTCCTGCCAGCTCTTCTCACCTGGCAGGTGAGAAGATTCCTTTGTCCCCCTCACTCCTGGCTCGCTCAGTCTCTCCTTGCGTTTATTCCTTCGTCCTGCTCATCACCCAGACTGAGGTGGAACTCCCTTATTTGTAAAGACACAAACTGGTGTGTTCCGCTCACTCCTATTTGGTAACAATAGTTGGCTTTTGGTGTGATACAGAAGTAACAGAAAAAAAAAGTTATTTGCAGCAGTAAAACACAACACYGTCCAAGAGATCCCTTCTCCAAGCTAATCCCTTGTCAGTTGTGTGGCTTTGCTGTTACATGCAGGCATTATGAGAGTCTGGATCTTGGAATCCAACTACYTTCCCTATCTAATAATATTCCTGGTTTTTTTAATTGTTTAGAAATTGCTACATTTATTTCACATAAAATCCCTCTAAGCCACTTTTCCTGCGTCCAGCTTACATACCTACTGGGAAAGAGAAAACAATAACACAATCCAAGTAGTGAAGAGAGAGGGGGGAATGCAGATTATCTGGTGAATTCTCCTAATTCTCATAAAAAATTCAAAGCAATTGTGTTCAGGCCTCTTGCTTCTACTTAAGAACTAACTGAAAAAGACAAAGTTATTTTCCTATCACTRTTGTTTGGAAACCAAGCTTAGGGCTCCCTAAAGTTTGTTTTAGAACAAACCTCTTTCTGGCATAAGAGGAGATGACAACAACAGCATCCAGAGAGAGCAAGAAGCTCCCTCAGAAAAAGGCACCTTTGAAACCAGCCTTTGCAACCCATCAGTCGCAGCCTCAATACCCGAGGTATTGAGTTCCCCTGCTCTGGAAGACCCTGAGTAGAAACTTTAAATATAAAACTTAAAAAGTAGAAACTGAATCTCCAATTCCATGGGCTGTAATGAGCACTATTTTGGTGCTGTTTCTGTACTCTTATTTATCCTCATAGTGCAATAGAAATATATATGCAAATATATAAAAATGAGACTTCAGGAGTCAGAAAGGCTCTAGCTTCCTTCTGTTGCTGGGCAGGAATATTTTTTAGATCTCAGAGAGGAACGACATCTCCCCACCCACTTCTACTTCTGATAGCATATAATCTACACTCTGTTGTATCATAACACTCTCCTAAAACACTATTTTCAGATGAGTCAATTGCAATGAATGCTGAAGTAAATGTAGTAGTTTATTTGTTTCATTCTGATTGCATATTTTTGTTGTTGTTTTGTTTTTAAATCCTCTCTGGACAAAGATTTAGTCTTCTTCCTATGAACATCTGCACTCACATCCCCCAGGAGCTGACACATCTACTTACATTGATAGCTTTACTTCCAATCATTCTGATTTTCACAGACTTTCAGGAGCTTGTAAAGCTGACCCAAAATGAGATTTTTTTTTTTTTTTAAACCGATTCCTCCCCTTTGTCTGTGCAGGCAATTGCTAATAAAATTCCAACACAACTAATTCCTCATGTGCAAGCGTCTCATTCAGAAAATCCACAGCTAACATTGCCTTYTGTGAGTTACAGTGTTCAGCTAGTACATTGTGCCAAACAAAGTAGTACTTTYTTCCTCAGAGTTAAAACCCAGATAAAAAAGGTAGCAGCTGCACAGTATAACAGAAGCTGACTACCTCCTAAGCAGAACTCTAATGCTTAAAAAAATGCATAGCATTGCTGTACAGATCTCTTCAACAGCAATTAAGCACTTTTCGGATATTACATGTAACCCAGCGGTATTAATTAATTGCAGCAATAAGAAATGGACTAGCCTGAGAAATAGCATCCCAGGAGCACTTCTATAGGAATTAGGATGATGAACTGGAAGTGCGGCAGGGGGAAATCTCCTCCCTCCTACGTGGTTCCCTTGTGATTTCGTATACAGAAGTGTTTGGATGCACAATAGGGACAGCACATCTCCACTTATGCTCAGAAAACACACCAAGAAAAGGAAGTATATCAAAAGCAGTTGCCTTTTAAAAGCCTAGACATGCAGAATTTACAGCAAGTGAGGTATTTTGCTCAACTAATRACATTCCATGCCTCATCCAGCAGGTCGCGAGAAGAACTATTCCAGCAGCTTCAATAAAGTTTGGCACACAATCCCCATGCAAAATTTATTCCCAATTTATTCCKCAGAATACTGTCTGCAGACAGTGTCTCATCTCTTTGCAGAATGCTACCAGGAGTTTCTTCATATAGCTCTTGACCTTGCCTTTAGTTAAGTCAGTATTGAAATTTCTGCCTGCATCATGGGACCTGACACCATGCACTGAGAMTAAAGAAATCTGCCGTAGCCACCATGGAGAGGATTCATGAGCAAAGACACTACATATACCTTAACATCTCAAACCTTATAGCAGCCAAAGAGTGTAAGCTTTAAATGAGGAACATATAGCATTTTAGTCTTTATACTATTATAAAATAAGTTTGGTATTAAAAATACATATATATATAATTTTTTAAAGGCAATAAAAATTCTGTTTTTTTCATTTCAAATCACAATTATCTTACACTTTGCACATATAACAAAAAGAGACTTTCCTACTTTCAGTGTATACATGAGTTCCCCTCCACTACAGAAGCAGAAAAGGGCAGCACTGCAAGGCTCAGGCTCATGTCACACGATGTGCCTTTTTACAGCAATACAGCAATGAAAGAAAGCATACACTACTAAAATAGCCCTTGGAAAAAGTTCTTAGCATATGGAAATTGTCTGGCATAGGCTTGACTGAACATCCGCTGCAGAAGGTGCCTATGGCACAAGCGCAGAGTGTCCTGGTAAATCCAGAAGGAATCTTTCAAGCAGCAGTGCTAATCCTAGAGCGAGACGGACAGTAGAAAGCCATCACTTGCCCCAAAGGCATGGGAAGGAGTAGCCTTTTCCTCCCTTTTCCGTTTCCTGCACCAAGAGCAAGAAAAGGCATAAAAAGAGGCAGTGAATTTGTACTTCACAGGTCAAACATGCACAGCCGGGAGACCTGCAGCTCCTACAGCTGCTTCTGGGCTAGCTGCTCTCTGCGGTTTCACTGACCATCTTAGACATCCCTGTCTCCGACAGCAAACACACGAGGAAGAACCGGTAGCACAAGGGACACGAGTGGCTGAGCGAGGCAGAGCCATTGAGCATATAGGGTGCCAGAGGGCAAGAACAGCAGTGAGGGAAGACATTGCCTGACTTCGCTATGTGTTTGAAGAGGACTCAGGAGGGTGCCCGAGACAGCTGCAGAGCCAGGAGGTACTGGGAGGCGGGGAGAGGGGGCACGGGCTTCAATTTCATCTCCACGAGCCAGCTCAGGGGAAGCGCCGTAACAACGCGACGTCCCGGCCCAGCAAGGCACGGCTGCTCTYGGGGCGAGGCGGCCACAGCGGGGCACCCGTCTGCTGCACTTGCCTCGCTGCCTTTTTCTGACGCGCTCCCTCACTGCCATCGCTATGGGCTCATACACAGCGAGGTCGGCTCGCTTTGCTCAGTCACCTTCATACGTGGTGAGTGAAGGCAACTCACGACACGAAGTTAAGCATCTGGGAAACAAAGCAAAGGGCTTTTGTAAACGATGAAGAAAAAATCTTGTCACAAAAGAATCTATGGCAATTAACCTGTTGACACAGCAGCAAGACAACATGCTTCTTACTCTACCCGCAGTACAGTGAGATAACGCTTTGGGCTCTGTTCTGGACCTGCCTGTTGCTGCCTGTTTGCATACAGCAGGGCACAGACGTGACACAGACATTGCACAAACAAAAAAAGGAGAACTGTGGGTACCCCTCGGGCAGCATCACCCTGCGGCAACAGGGGCCTCCCCGCGGGCCCTGGCAGGCAAACCCAGGCAGCAGGYGACAAGGAGCCCACCACCATCCCCATGCTGGCAGCACCCAAGAGTCAYGCTGGGTGGCAGCCCGGGCTGCGGGCGGCCTGACGGGGAGCACGAGACACGGGCGCTGCACCCACCCTGGGCGCCATTTTACAGCGCGGGCGCCATGTTACAGCATGGGCAGGTGACAGGTAGTGCCTTGTGGAGTCATGGCCGCTGCCGTCCCTCATGTAGCTGGAGGCAGGCAAAGGCAGCCGGGCTGCAACGCGCGGGTGTGGAAACAGCAGCGCCATGTTACAAAAACCCAGGAAGTTAGAAGCACCGAGACAATTTTCCACATAAACTCTGGCATATATTCTTATACTAACAAAACACATTCATTACATAAAATCATTTTCCTTTCTCTTTAACCAGAGTGGAGGAAGGGATGCTTAAAATATATCTCAGATGGCTTAAAACAGAGCTCATACTTCCAGTGCTCATTACCAGAATTATACATTTCATAACTGGGTGTATAGTACGATAGATGGATTTTTTTTCCTACTTCCTACAAAACAACATTTGCTTATTCAACTGCCTTTTAGCAATGGATATAATCATAATCCCAAGTGACAYATGCAGTGATAGCAACTGACTACTTTCTCTCTCTCCAGCACTTTGTTTCCAGAGATGCTGTGTTTAATTAGCTCTGYGGGATTCAGAGCAGTAAACAGGTCACCTTTATGTCAGATCTCTGACAGTCATCTTCCTCTCTGCCACCCCCAGCCCATTCGTTATTAATGGTTTTGCTTTTGTCTTGCAAGCTACAAATAAGGTCATTAGTGCCAGATAGCTTCTCTGTGCTGTGTTCCTGCATAGCTGCAGTCTATGGAAGGGAGGGAAGTAAATCTGGTAACTTCAATGTATATAGTTGGAGGCTGAAAATTTTGTACAAATTCTTTGTTCAAAATAAAAGAGTCTTCTGAGCAGGTGATGCCATACATGTTGCAAAACAGGGTTGGGAAAAATATACACATCTGTAGGTCCACAATCTGTAGAGTTACAGATCCTGCTTCTTTTCTACCAAATTAATCATTTTTTTTTCCTCTGTCTTTGGAGATAAACATTGGTTTTGCCTTGTACTGTGAGAATCTGAGAATCGGTCATTGGATTAGTATTCCAACAATAATATAGGACTAGACCAAAATCCATAGTCTTTAAAACAGAGCTCACAGGAAAGCGTATACAAGAGACAGTCATATGCACAATACCAATCTTTGCTACTTAATCTGAAAAATAGCAAGCAGGCAGACGGAGGGACAGGAACAGGCGAGATTTCTGAACCCAAGTCCCATGGAAGCCACAGAACTGCCTCTGGCCCTGTTTGCAATCATTGACACTGTATTAAGGCCTAATCAATTCATTCCAATCCAGAACACGACGAAGGTTGTCTGATTTGGCTGTGTTTCTACTGTCCTATTTCCCAATTTAGGGGTAGCTCCCTTTGGCAACTCCCTCTTACACTGCGGTACCACCTATAAAGCTGTTAGTGTTTTGAAATCAGCTGTTATCCTTGGAAGAAAAGCAGTGTTTTGTAATGCTTGGGGTCATATGGCAACTTCTAAAGGTCCACATAGTCAAGTTGCAGCTGCCCCAGCTAGAATGAGACATACATTAGGAGTCCAACTCAAATGCCTCTGTGAAAATGCACCCAGTATGAGGAATAAACAAGGGGAATTGGAGATGCCTGTGTGAWTGGAGGGCCACGATATCATTGCAATTACTGAGACGTGGTGGAACAGCTCTCATTACTGGGCCGTGGCTGTGGAGGGCTTTGGGCTTTTCAGGCGGGACAGGCCAGGAAGACGAGGTGGCAGAGTTGCTCTTTGCATGAGAGAGTGAAGTGGTATGGCCCAAGTCAAAGTTGACTTACAGMTGAATACAGCTCTGCCTTTGTACAAGTACACAGAACTCGCCTGTAAATCGCTTATGCCACCCTACGCATGGGCTCATGAAATTGTAACTTTTGTAGGCTCTTGTGCAAGTGTTTTCAACCTTGAAGGAAACTTTCCCATCCAAAACCAGGGCTCTGGTGAGGTCCCGGTACTGGAAGATAAGGAAAGCAGCACATAGCAGATGTTACYGCTAACAAAGAATATGCAAGTTTTGCTTATTTGGTTTTATAAAAGCTGGACCCTCTTACAGCAACTTTGGAGACCTCACTTACAGGTGGACGCACCACGTGAGACCTCCCGATTGCTGGGAAGGTTCTCCAAATCCTCGCTGCAGCAGGGGCTCCCCAGCGACTCCRGATCTGCATGGTGRTAACGTATTGAGGCAATTGGTGATGTATCTTTTTCTTAATCACTATTCTCTCTCTCTCATATAGTAATGGTTAAGTGCATTACCTTGCTTATTTTGTKTGTTGTTAACACCCAGCATATAGTAAGTTTACTGTTTTGTTAGATGTATCATTTCATATTATTTGATATTAATAATAAACACAACCATTCTTTCTATTGGTGCCTGATTCTTTCCATTGCCCTCCATCAACTGGAAAAACAGAGAGCAACTGGAATGTATGGAGCTCAGCACAGGAGAGGACGAAACACAGGTCAAGAGCCTGTGAGTCAGGATTAAAGGGCAGCCAACAGGGTTGACAAGGAAGGCAAGGCAAGGCAAGGCAAGGCAAGGCAAGAAGGAAGGAAGAGAGAAAGAGAGAAAGAGAGAAAGAGAGAAGAAAGAAAGA
>PTEX01000335.1:15099-119899 GCA_003342815.1 Eudromia elegans | reverse complement strand
GAAAAGAAAAGAAAAGAAAAGAAAAGAAAAGAAAAGAAAAGAAAAGAAAAGAAAAGAAAAGAAAAGAAAAGAAAAGAAAAGAAAAGAAAAGAAAACCTAAAAAAGCAAGAAGACCTAAAAAAGCTTTTACAGTAACTTCAATCAAATTCTCCAGGAGATAAGGCCTGATCCTAGAACTACTCACTTTCAAAAGGTTTCTTAGTTTTACTTCACTCTACAGGCATGCAAAAGGTATCTCCTCTTCTGTTATTCCCTTTGTAAATATCTGGAAATGGAAATGAGAGAACACAGAGCATCAGTATCTAAATAAGCACTGATTAATATAGCATAAAATTTTAAAATGTTTTAATCAATTTTGTTTTAAATATAAAGGAATTGAGAATGTTAATAAAAGTCAAGACATGTAGGGGCTAAAGTTTGTATTGTTATATTTGACTTCATGAGCACCTCTACTGTCATCYATATTGAAGGGGCTGGTACTTGCTTTACATATAAAACCCATAAGAATATATTAGCCCTCTTGCATTTGCTGGTGAAGGTGAATAGGAGGCATTGCTGTTGAAAGTAAGAAATAGCCTTGAGCAGRTGTTAATGGGAAGCTTCTGATCCCAGAGAAAAAAGAATGCTACTACAAGTATCAAAACTCATCCTTCTCCAATTTCTATTACTTAACATAAAAATTCAATGATAAATTTCCATCAAAGCTCTGGAATTTGGAATTTGCTTCAGTGAGTTCCTTTCTTCTCACCACTTTAAAAAAAAAAAGTCTTGGAGACAGAGTCTATAACACAATTAACATTTCAGAAGACTGGTAACGTTAAAAGACTTCGTGTTTCTATTGTTTCAACACGCAGACAATTCCCTTTGAATTTCATGGGGGCTCAGCATGATCAATCCAACACTGAGTTAAATTAGAAGTGATTGGGAGCTGCTACCATCTGTTGAGTGTGTGGTGACTTGTGCTCCATGAGTTAATATATTTTAGCAGACAGATGGGCAGAAATGTGCAGGCCTTAGTCATTCAGCATTTTTGTTGGCAATATGAATAGAGAGATCAGGAACATGGAATTTCTCTTTAATCCCACAATGAAGTCTCCTGCATTGTGCTTTTGGCCTTTATTTAAGGATATTTAAGGATATTTCAACAGGTGCTTCCTCTCCTATATACATTTTGCAGTTAAGAAGCACATTTTAYTTTCCAAGTGCTGTCACTCTGGGTCCTTCCTCTAGTCCTAAAATAAAATAATATTTTCTGTTCGTGCCTTCAGATGTAAAAACCCACACATTTTTTTTCATGAACTGAAAGTCACAGCAGTAAAATAATGATGATGTAAAAGAACACTGCCATATCAAATATGATTCAAGTCTCTTTTTCCTTCTACCCAAAGTAGCATTCCAAGTCTAAAGCCACTGATTCTTCTACAGCAGAAAAATATAAACTGCACTGACAAGGAAATTATTGTTTAATGGACAAGTGCACTGAAAATAAATATATTTATTGCAGACACTATCTCATTGCATATAAAAGAAGCCGAGGCATCCACTCTTCTTATTTCAGTCTTGCAAAAAAACCTTTCTTTCACACACTGCATGGAAAACTTTCAGTGAGGAAAGGAGAAAGGGGAAGCAGCATTGCTTGTGGAATAGAGCACAGCAGAAGGATTGAGGAGGCACTAATACAGTCTCGTATATAACCTCAGCTGTTGAGTGCCCCTTCCCTCCTTATGCATTATTTCCTTCCTCTACAAAAGGAGAATTGCTAACTCACAAACCCAAATTCCTAGAGATATTACTGTAATTTCCAGACCTCTCCTGYTCCTTTACCAGTTAGATCTGTTTCATTAGGCCTAAAATTAGATAGTAAAATGTTGGAGCAAGGAGATTATAATCTTCAAAGTATTTACTATGTTGTGAGAAATATATAAATAGTTTCACACAAAAATCTAGAAAACATCAAGGTCGTGAAATCAATCATTCAATTAAAACAAAAAAAATAACCACAAAGGCTGCTCATGCCCTTGGTAGACCCACATTTTTAAATTAGGTCCACCTTTCCTGGATCCTCTTCCTACAGTTTAAGAAGAGAAGTGTGGTCTCTTCCCAAAATCCTTGTTCACTGTTCATCCTGAAAGTAAAGCATCCACTATGGTGATTACTTGTTGGAGGGCTACATCAGCACCTACTAAAAAGGAGACTGGGACCCAGACTGACCAACCAGTAAAAGATGCAGCTGTCTAGGTGTCAGGCTGGAAGGAGTGCCAAAGCCTGGCATCATGCTGGCATCCAGTAGGATTCATCTTTCCCAAAGCGGGCAGAGGGTCCTTGGTCATGACCTAGCAGGGCTCATTGAAAAGGCTTTAAACTAGATTCGAGGCGGGAGGGGGGCATCATCAGGGAAGCAGGTCATAAGGTAGTGGATGGCCTGTCATGCCACTCACAGAAGCYTAACACCAGAGCCAGCAAAGGCTGCCCGAAGCCTGGAGATAGAAAACAGCAAAACATGCCAACTACTGAGGGCCACATAGTCACGTTGCAGCTGCCCCAGCTAGAAAGGCAGGCACATGAGGAGCCCAACTCAGGTGCCTCTATGCAAACACACAGAGTGCAGGGAATAAACAAGGGAACTGGAGATGCATGGGCAATTACGGGGCCATGATCTCATTGTAGTTACTGAGACACGATGGGACAATCCTCATGACTGGGATGTGGCCATGGAGGGCTTTAGGCTTTTCAGGAGGGACAGGCCAGGAAGACAAGGTGGCAGAGTTGCTCTTTATGTGAGAGAGCACCTGGAATGTATGGAGCTTGGCATAGGGGAGGACGGAGCACAGGTTGAGAGCCTGTGAGTGATGATCAAGGGGCAGGGCAGCAGGGGCARCACGGTCGTGGGAGTTTACTACAGGCCTCCCGACCAGGATGAGGAGGTGGAYGAGGCCTTCTACAGGCAGCTGCAAGAAGTGTMACGATCACAGGTCCTGGTCCTTGTGGGCGACTTCAACCACCCTGATGTCTGCTGGGYCRATCACACAGCTGGGAGCAGACAGTCCAGGAGGTTCCTGCARWGYGTTGCGGATAACTTCMTGATGCAGGTGGTTGAAGAGCTGACAAGGGCAGGGGCRCTGCTAGACCTGATCCTAACCAACAGAGATCATCTAGGRTGAAAMGTGAARGTCGAGGGCAGTCTTGGCTGCAGCGATCATGAGATGTTGGAATTCAYGATCCTGCRYRGAGGRARCTGGGCAAGAAGTAGGATTACTACCCTGTACTCCAAGAGAGCCAACTTTGAMCGCCTCAGGGAGCTCCTTKGAGAAATCCYCTGGWCCAGRRTCCTAGAAGAAAAGGGGRTCCAGGAGAGTGCCTAGRCACCACTTTCTCCAAGCCCAGGTTCAGTGCATTCTTRCAAGAAAGAAGTTGAGCAAGAGGGGCAGGAGACCTGCATGGATGRGCAAGGAGCTGTTGGGAAAACTTAATGAGAAAAAGAGTGCATGTGTAAGGTGGAAGAAGGGCCAGGCCACATAGGGACAATATAGGAACATTGTCAGGGAATGCAGGAGTGCGACGAGGAAGGCCAAGGCCTGCTTGGAATTAGAGCTAGCAGGGGATGTCAAGGATAACAGAAGAGGATTCTACAAATACATCAGCAGCAAGAGGAAGACTAGGGAAAATGTTAGTCTACTGCTGAATGGGGAGGATGCCTTTGTGAAGATGATTAAGAGACTCGGGCATCTACCCTATGAGGAATGACTAAGTGAGCTGGGCCTGTTTAGCCTGGTGAAGAGAAGATTGAGAGGRGATCTTATCAACACGTACAAATACCTGAGGGGAGAATGCAAAGGCCATGGGACCAAAGTCTTCTCTGTGGTGGCCAGCGATAGGTGAGGGRGTAACGGGCACAAGTTGAACCCCAGGCAGTTTCATCTCCATGGAAGGAATAACTTTTTCCTGTGAGGGTTAYGGAGCCCTGGCACRGGCTGCCCAGAGAGACTGTGGATTCTCCTTCTCTGGAGATCTTCCAAACCCACCTGGATGCCCCCTTGTGCCCCGTGCTCTGGGTGTCCCTGCTGGAGTAGGGAGTTGGACTAAATGATCTCTAGAGGTGTCTTTCAACCTCARCCATTATGTGTATACCAAATATCAAACATGATAAGAATAATTAAAAACTGCAAAACTATGCACAAGAACAGAGTTCAAATTTCAACATTCTCACAGTATTTTCAAATGGAAAATAGCTYTCCATTTCTGACCAATCTCAGTGCGGCACAATCAGAAAAAATCTGCCACATATCCATACCATTCCCTCAAAACAGAGCTATAGTTTTCTTTAGTGTATMTGAAAGAATATTGTCATTTTGAGATGGATATATCTTGCTGAACCATCCATGCATGCTATAAATAATGCACAAAAAGTCTCTCTTCTACCCGTTCAGCAAGATAATACAAGGTATTATGCCAATTTTGAATTTGACAGAACACGATGGAATATTCACATTAAAATCCCTTGGAAGATTTTTTTTCCTTCCTGAGAGGTGCACAATAGAGAACAGAAGGTTAGAACAAACTTTTTCAGAACAGGATGCAGAAATCGGTTTAATAGCTTCATAACACACAGAGCTATACAGTGAATAATGGTTTTGACTCTGGTGAGATTCTGACTTGGAACGTGTTCCAGAAAGTACAACATGAAATAGCACTCGTGCAGGCAACAGATGAATGAACTAATGCCCCATCATGGTGCTCAGAGCTCATGAACTAACCATCTTTCATCTGAAATCTAAAATGCAAGCACAGCCTGGTTATGCTCTTTAATCTCYGCAGCACTTGTCTCTGAAGGAAGGCTTTAGACCATAAACCTCAAGCCAGATTCCACTCTGAATAATTATATTCAGCCCACAGTAATTATGTTCCCTCGTCATTTTGCAGAGAACTAATGTCCACCCACTTGCTACACTGGACTRTTTTATTGCTGTGAGCAGCTGAGGAGATGGTGATGCTGGCGTGGGCGAGGTCATCTGGGGCTGGGGACCGGGGCCGTGCATGGTGGCTGCAGGGTGCTACAGCGAGGGACCCTGGCTCTGCACTGCTGCACTCCACCCTTCTGGAGACAGMCAGAGTACCTGGGGCCCTCCTAAGGCTTTGTCTGAAATAATTCAATCTATCACTATCCTGCTAAGTGCTGTGGGATCTCACAGGAAGAAAGACATTATGTACAAAGTGTTCTGAGGTCAGTAGTTACTTATTAAATGTAGAAACACATTTCTTTGTTTCTTCAGAGCAGTAAGATACCGAAYATTAATACACAGAAAGCTTGAAGACACATCAAAAATGGTCATTCCCTCTGTTCTTAAAGTGAGCTTCCATTTTTATTAAAGGCTGAGACCAATAGCCATTCAAGTGATATGATATTTTTCCATGAATTTAGTAGAGCCTGAAAAAAGCTCAGGCTTTGAGCCTGAGCTTTGAGTATATTTTTTGAAATATAGGAAATGTATTGAATCCCTAAAAGGGTAGTATCATTCCATGGAAACTGCATGGCAGAGCAATCAGGTATGGGTTAATACAACTGCCTGTGCATCAGGAGCACTGCACTATGCCAGCAATTAACTMTTCTGTCTTCCAGGAAGGGAAAAATAGCACCTGGTCTAGGTGACTAAGGTGTCTAATAGACATTTCCTCAGCAAGAGGTTTTTTAAATTGCATAGAGGAAGAGAAAGTCTTCCACTSAGAAAATGATGGGGTACCTGTAATAAGGACTCTCTAAATACCACTGTACAAAATGCCTAGTGCATCAATAACCAGTCTGGTGCAAAGCAATCTGTGAGCTCGTTGCGTTACTTCTCAAAAACTGTCCAGAAATGCCACATTCTTAGGACTCTCTGAAGCAGTCAGCTGCCACTACTGCTGCTTTGGGTTCCCTCRCTCCCTATATTCAATACCTCAGCAAGAGTTTTATAAATTCTTGTCCTGGGATATTTTTGCTGCTAATGAACTCAGGTCTACACTTGGCCATTATGTTGATGAGTTATAGGAATAAAAATCTAACTTTAGTATGCACTTGAATGCAAAATAAAATTAAGCTGAAGAAGCAGCTTATTCTTGAAGAAGTATGAAGAAGTAGCAGATAGGAATAAAAAAAAAGACATTAAAAATGATACAGTCAAATGAATTAGACCTATCTGTTATTTTAGCAGCTACTTCCAGTTTAAACTCGCATGGATAACAAGTCAACCTCAAAAAGTAAATAGTCAAGAATCTTTATTAAATAGTACCTCTCAGAAGTTCATTAATATTATTTTGTTATAATTAGTATCCATTAGAACACTYTATAAAGTCCCTTTGTAAATACTGCCTGTTTTGACTATGTGGAAGTGGCAGAAATCGAAGCATCAATATATTCAATAAGAATTATTGYATCAATATATACAGGAATAGTATATACCCCATTCAAAGGCTTCTAAGCAGAGGGAGAAAAACACAATTCTTCAGGTCCTCCTCAGAGCRCAGCCACACAGCCAGGTGTGCCAATAGCATCAAGCAGGTGGCAGGCATTAAGTAAGATTTTCTTTAACCAGCTCTGCCACCGAACAGTTCCTAACAGAGAGGTTTGGACAGAGCCTTTCCTAAACCTCGGCAAAGCTCTGCTGACYGCACAGCCTTGAGCTGCCCCTCTGCCATTCATCGTCCCGCTGGGGCCGTACAAAATCCTGCCAGCAGAACAAACCAAGAAAGGAAAGCCACATGATGATAAAGGAGAGTGGATACAATACGAAAAATGGCTTCCTGTCTGAGGGAAAAGAATGGTTTCCCTTAGAAATGTGAGTCGTATCCAATTAACACATGCCAGGTCATTTTGGACTGCCTTAAACCAAGGGCTTGGACGCACAACCAATTTGCTGYGGAAGAACAACACAGGGTAAGCGAGGGGTAAAGCAAGTGTCCATGTACTCTCTGGCAACAAGCTAGTTCATTCTTTTCTTATTTCTCTCCTATCAAACTGTTTAATCTAAATACTCAACTGGCTCTTTCYCCCTTTCCTGTTTCTGGTCCTTTCTGAGTGTTCAAGTTCTCAGAGCTGCCAGTGAGACCTCAACATCCTCTGCCTGGYGATGTTGATGCTGGTCTTTTAAAGCAGAGTGCTCTGGGGCAACGAGGAGGGAATCCTGATCTCCCATCATTAAGTTTCACATCAATAAGAGCCTGTACTAAATTAAGCCATTTGCTACTTGAAGTTTTGCCTATGCCTTAAGCTAKGGCTGCTTCTAGGTTCCTGTGATGTGACAGTAACAGGCAGCGAGATGATCTGKTTTTTTACCACTTTAAATGTTTTTAAGCTCTTTGTCCTCAGGCAGCAAGAGTATTGGATGTGTAGGAGCTCCCTMATTTCCCAGCTCTGTTTCTCTCCASACTCCGTGGCCCAAACCCTAAGACACMTCTCAGCATAAGCTGATGGAAGCTCGTAAGCCAGCAGATGGAGAGAGAGAGAACATACATGTATTTCTGAAATGCAATGTGAATATAATCTCCATATAAACCTCTTGCAGCTTTCAACATTTTTCTGTTGATTGATTGTGTATTATAAAGTGGGCAATTTTGTTGTACTGCATTTTAAGAACAATTATTGGCCAATAAAAGAATAGTTGTGGTCTTGTCGTACCTGAAGAGGCTAGCCTACCTCTTCTATCATTCATTTCCTGACTTCAATATCTTTTCTTCCTGCCAAGTGCTTCAAAACCACCACCAATCCTGACCTCACCGAAGCACTTGGATAAATCACACTCACTCCAGCAGAGCAAGGGGTCCAGGCTTAGTCTCTGGATTATTTGTAGCAAAGCTGTTTGGTGGTCAGCAATTGGAAAAGCATTCTGTATCAACCACCTTGGTTATATTTGAAATCCCTATTAATGCTTAGAAGGAAGACATAAATCCTGTATGTGAAGCCTGTGTTTGGAACTGTTGCCGATCAGAATATCTTTCTTTACTCATTATTTACATCTAGGAAGTTCCATACAGGCCTTCCCACGGGACGTTTTTTCCCTTTTGGTGACTAGTGCCACGTTCAGTAATGATGAAAGGAGAGATTCCCATTAAGTAGCCATTTTGCTTTCCCGATTTCCCTCTTCATTTCTTTCATCAGTAGGGCATTCCTTCCTATCTCTTTCCTTCCTTCTCCTTCCAAAAGGGATGGCATGCTACCAGAAGCATCTTTCTACACAGCAGCAAGTTAAAGTACTTAACACAAAATTTATGTTTAAAGTTAGGGGGTGGAAAGAATTGTTTATTTTACATATTAAAGTCATAAAACCTTTCACTGAAGGATTTATTATAAGAAATTCTTCCCAGCTGAAGTGCCTCAGCAATGGTAATAGAAGAAACTAGATGCAACCTTGGAAGTGAACATTTCAAATAACAGGTATCTTGTGTCCTCTCCCCAGGTCAGGTGTGGAGCCTGCCCTGTCACAGAGATGGGTCACTGCTGTAGCACGTCGCAAGTGCTACCACAGGCTGTGTCTGTATGTCTATGACCAAGACTAGTGGTCCTAAGTATATTCAGCCAAACACCCACTATTCTTATTGCCATATCCCCAGCATTGTCCATTTATGACAGGGGGAATTTAGAGTTCTGTCCAATTTCAGCTGAACAAATTTAGACAGGATTTGGGTGCTTTAATAATTTTCTGCCAGCCACATACTTGACTGCAAAGCACTCAACAACTCGCATCCTTAGCTACCACTGCTGTCCTTAGCAACAAGAGCAATCACTACTAGTAGGGGATGTTTTATCCCTCAATGCATCAGGAATATACTTACACAGGAATTATGTATGGCCTGTATCAAGTATTCACAAATCAGGAGATTATAACAGTCTCTAGGGTCACAAGCACTAAAGAGGTTTTTCTTTGCAACTGGGGAGCTACAAAACCTCCTTTGAAAGTGAGTGCATAAATGTTAACAGTTCTCACATAACCCTCCATTTTCAGGYGCTGAGGCTTAAGTACAACAATAAATATTTTGAGTTTCATTGTAGAAAAAAACAAGACTTGGCAGTGGTGAARTCTTGGCAGCCTATTAAATTATATCATTTTAGCATCAGACATCTGGCCTTGCTAAATATCCCACCCCTAGACCCTAACCATTAAAGCCTAGCAGAATTGCAGAGACATCCAAGGTCGCTGCCTGCACAGACCAGATGACATARTGATGATGTCACAAAGGAAATTAGTTAAATTAGCTTGGGCAGAGGCTGTGCCAACCATTCCACTGTATGGACCAGCGAGCATGTRTCCACKCGAGGCGATATTGGTCACTGAGCCACAAGGGCAGCTGCTCCGCGTTCATCACGACCTGCGTTTCACAAGGATCAACAGTCCTGGCAKGGCTGTTTGCAGACACATGCTCCCRATCTTGCTGCTCAGATGAAACTGCTGTTAACATTTGTTCTCTGAGTGTTCRTCAAAAAGCACTGTCATTGGTCAAAAATACAGTCACAGAAATGGGAAATTTCATGGAAAAATCTAGGGGAACTTTAGGATATAAAAACAACAAAATTAATAGCTTTAGTATGGAAAATCATCCCCTTTCTTTAAGTGCTTGTTCCAAGAAGCCTTTTTATTTGCTTTTTCATTTTCTGATAACTTGGACAGAGGAGAAAAGAAAGATTTACCACTGTGTGTGTGTGCATGCAAATATAGCAGATCGGCTGCTCAGTAGGTACAAATCCCTGACACAAGCAAGACTCTACCCGTTCACTCAGTTGAATGTCTGCTCCAATACATCTCCAGACTGCTCAAGTGAGGAGGCTTCTTGTTACTGTTTGACCTCAAAGGCCTTTAATTTCCGAGTGATAGACTAGCAAATGCCATGCCGTGAACTCRCTGTGCATCGATCAAATCCCTCTCTGATAATGCCTTTACTAGAGCAACAAGCTTCAAACTGTGAGAGTGTTRGAGGCAAGAATTTAGTAGGATTTTAAACTGGATTAGGCACTTAGACACAAAAGGGGGATAAAATAAGGGACACTGTGTACACACTGAGTCCAGTTCATAGGCAATTATTTGGGGCTGAAGAAGCTTTTCCTCCTTTTTTTCTTTTTATTTTTGTAAGATATATATATATTTTCTCCATTAGGTTTCCCTGACATACATTGTAGTGTCCATTTCTGAAAGTAGAATACTAAACTTACTCATCTTTAAGTATAATCTGATATGACAWTTCTGACATTTACATCAAATGTTTCTTGGTACAGATCAGAAGAGAGGTGACTGTACAGATTTCCTGACCATTTATATTTACTAATGGATCCTGAGGATAATGACTACGATAGCTGCTGTTTATGACAGATAAACCTTCTACAGTAATGCCTCTCCCTTAGAAAGCACAAATTTTAGCTATGCAAGAGATTAAAAATAGCTAGAGAAATATCGTGACAGATGGTATCCCTCATGCTGCCTTAGCATTCGGGCATGTTCTGTTTAATGTTACTTTCGTTCTCCTGATTCAGAGAAGAAATCCAATTAAATCAGGCATGTGATAATATTTGGCATTTTTTCTTGGTTTGTTTCTGCCTTTCCTGCAGGAACCCAGGTAGATTTAGTACCCAGTTTAGGTGAGGAATAGGAGGCCAGGGAACTAATGTACCATGAACGGACACAAGGAAGAGTTTTCTGCCACAGMATCAACTACTGTAGAGGGGCTAGCATGTATTTCAGCCTCTGTGCTTCTTCACTGTTCTACCTCTTGAGGAAATAGAGTGAGTTGTGTCAAATCTGTGTTGATTTTTTTGAGGAGATATGGCTAAAGTTTCCTGGGGAAAAGACTTACAAGGCACTACATTTATGTGATATTTTCTTTTGTTCCCCACTCCCTCCTTCTCTGCCCCTTTTTGACCATCTAATCTCTGTTTCTAAAGTTTGGAAAGCTGATAGACCACCCCAGAGTGTCTGTTCATGGTGAGTTAAGTACACAGAAGTTAAAGAAAAAGGGGCACTTCGGATTTTGACTACATTTCCTATCATAGACATTTCTGTCAACCACCAAGCACTCCTTTCCTCATTTTAGCCAAATCTAAAAATTTTCTGCTGAAAAAAAAAAAAAAAAAGGTGTCATAAAGCTCTATTTGTGTGTGCTGTAGCTGTCATCATCAAGGGGTCTAGACGTGGAGATCATCTTATCATCTAAGAAAAGTCTCCACATCACAACAAYAAAAAAGTGCACAGCTCTAGTTAAGACATCTCAACCAGATGTCTAAATTTTAGATTACTAACATTAGCCAACARGAATGTAATCTGAGAAGAACCATGTAGAGCTGTTATTGCCTTCAGTTATTTTCACATGTAACAAGTAACAGTTACCATTCTTCTGCCACASCTAGACCAGGCTCAAAGAAATGTTTTCTCAGATTAAGCTACTCTGAGCGGCGTTATTTGAAAGAGTCTTTTGGATTAGAGGATCTATTGCCTTGTTGGTAACATCAGCATTCAGAAGAACTCAGCCATGGTTTCAACATTCAAGATCCACAAACATGCTCAAGATGAGCAGAACCCACTTGGCAAGGATCTTCTAGAAGGAAATTGCTCCCTCCTACTACTGTGTCTCAAGTTGAAGAAGGACACTCCTGTCGACACTCCTGTCTACAGGTGGGAGGAAGGACCGCTCCTCTCAGCCTTCCAGGAGAGGCCTGGGCACACCAGGGATGCCCAGGAGGATAACACAGCTCCCTGSCACAGGGCACTGCTGCTCACTGGCCCTACAGGCCCTTTCAAGGACATAATTCACCCTCCATCATGGAGCTCTTGCTCCTTTGAATACCACAGGTGTCTTGAGGGCTCCTAAYGGGCATTAAGCTGATGCTTTTCCCAGCTGGTGTCTTAGTGGTACTAAGTGGAAATCATCTTTCTGCTGAAAAGGAGATTTCTGTGGCTCAGTCTGGTAGTGTAACACAGTGGCTTCCTGCCTGCACCATTTTCACACGGAGAAATGAAGAATAATCCATGTGCACAACGCAGTGAGGGTCTGTAATTAGCAGAGCTCCCAAGAGGCTGGCGGGCTGGCACGGAGCAGCTTCCTCCTCCAGTGAGAGGGGCAATTACCGGCCCCAGCCAAGTAGCCCCGAGGACACTTTGGTCATAGCAGCCCTTTTCGAGTGATTTGTTTTGATCAGTCCCAGAGGAGAGGGAAATTTCACTGTTTCACCTGAAAGGTGGAAAAAATGGGCAACAAATATTCCTGTGTGGAAGAAATAATGGAAATAGTACTACATCTATAACTTCAGCTGTGGTCACACACAAGTACCCCACTCACTTTTAAAGAAAGTTGTGTTCAATGTGAGTCTCTTCCAAGTGCTACTAGAAGGGAAAAAAAAAAAAAAAAAGAAAAGAAAAAAGAAAAGAAAAGAAAAGAAAAGAGCAACTGAAGATTTTGTAGTTGGATAAAAACTACAATTCAAATTGTATTGTAACTGGGCCATTGGCATCTTGCTGCTTTTGCCAATTCCTTTATTAATACTTCCTGGACTGATAGCAGCACACCCGAGGAAACTCAAAATTTGTAACAACCAAAAGAAAAGGAGGGAAATTCAGCTTAAAAAAGACCCAGGTAAGTGTTTTTCTTTCATTATTGCTGTTGGAGAAATTCTCTATTCTCTAGACTTGCACGACATTTGTTGTGACATCTCCACATAGCAGATTCTGGTTTAGTCTATCAAATGAAAAGGCAACCTGCAGAAGTCTAAAAATACACAGTGTCTCTCATATAAATATGGAATTATTTTGAGTGCGTTYGAGCTGCTTTCACTCCTCTCTGCATTCCTGACGTTCATCCCTCTCCCCCAAGGTTCCTTTGAAGGCGGGGAGGGGACCCTTGTCTTTTTTAAGATCCCAYGGCTGATCTGCTTGCTTCTTTGTGTGTGTTGCCCAGGGCCTTTTCCTGCTGCCTTGGCAGGGTGGTGTGAGGAGCTCAGGGCAGCGCCATGCCCRGCTCAGTCCTGCCCGCACTCCCTCCGGGCCCTCTTATTGCCCCGAGGGCTCTTAAGGGTGCGGAGCTATTGGCAATAGCTGGAAAAAAAAGGAAACATAACCCTGTTTTTGTGTCTCTTTTCTTATCCTCCTCTTTAATGCTGGCTTCTGCAGCAATGAGAGGTCCTGGCGTTCTCACAGTTGTTATTCGGGTGATTATGTGGCTGGCCTAGCGGGACAGCCGTGTCCGCTTTTCCTGAGGAAGAGCTGCAGCCCAAGAGAGTCTTCCGCATAAGCAAAATTAATCATCCTGGTTAAGAACAGCGTCCCCCCAGCCCTGCTCTTGTGACTGTCACGGGGTAAAGCTCTCATTCACGCTCTCATTCACGGTAGCTTTGCTTGCGCGAGAACATTAAGGGGGGAGCTCGTGGCTAAAACCCCTTTGGGGAAAGCAAACGGCAGGGAAACAAATTGGCAAAAAGCCAATCAACACTAGCACTTTCATGTGGCTTCTGCGTCTTGTGTCAGTCACTTTCTGCAAACAAAAAAAAAAAAAAATTCTTTTTTCTTCCTGAACCTTTTTTTGCTTTGAGGAGACTATTATATCTTTTAACCATATCTCCTAATTGTTATGTGTGTGAAATAGGTCAACATCAATGATTCAATCCTTGCCACCCCACTCCCCAAAACAGCACTASAATTCTGCAAAATTCCAAGATTTTCTTGCAATCAGAAGTAATTAAGTATAAGACACCTCAGGGAAGGGTGCATTTTCTTTGAAGATCCAATCAGGAACATGCTGCTGAATCTTCTTCAATAGTATTTCCTTTATGTTTACTGAGAATTTTTGGAAGACAAAAAATTCTGTTATTCTGTTATAAAAAAAAATTTTGTTATGGGTAATTATGCAGTTCACAGGCATCTCTGTAAGAAACAGTTGTCAAAGTTGTCAGCTTCTTCTGCCAATTTACTCAAAATAAAAACATCAGGTGAAATAGATTTTTAAACATACAATTGCCTCTCTGAAAAGTGTTCTCATAAAATAGATGTTGGATTCTTAGTAAAGCTTATTCTTTACTCTGGGCTATGTTATCCTAAGTCATGTATTTGTATCTRACTCCTGTCACAGTGATTGAAGTCAAAATATTCTATTGTTATGCACTGCAGCGAGATCCACAAGCCTTGAAACATAGTTAAAAAGTGCGTGATATATTTGTATCCCCTGGCACACATTTCTCTCTTTAGGGCAGAATGTACAGGTAATCTCGGCAGACAGAAATCAAGCTGATGCTTGCGAGGTTTGCAAGCAAGTGCTCAAAGAGCAGCGGGAGAGACCGCGCTTCCCTCCCGCCTTCTCTAGCACACCCCCGGAGCGGGAAGCAGCAACCGCAGCCGCTCGGAGACGCGTTCACAGGCAGCTGAGCCCGGCGTTCAGCTCCGTCGGGGGCCCTACAAGAAAGCTGGTCTCTAGAATGGGATCTGCAGTGATTACCTGCAATGTCTATTCACTGAAAAGCTAARGGGTGTGTCTGCCACTATTGCCCAATGTTTCCTCGATATTCTGTACGTGGTGTGCTCCCTACAATATATTCAGTCTGCTTTTAAAGCAGGATTCCCTCCACTGACCAGCTGTTTTTAATATGAGTGATATTTAAGCAAAATAAATTACTTGTGTATCAAAAAGTAAGGTAAACTTGTGATTTTAGGAGGGGGAGAAATCTCCTAAAAGTCAGTCTGCAYACTTGTGCACCTTTTTGGATTTTAATAACCAAAAATATAGAAAGTTGAATAATATTTTACTTGGGGGTAGGAGCTAATGATCTCCACAAGCTGCATTCCCAAGTGCCTATGTTTATGTGAGACAAATTCCCTGTCCTTTTAATATATAATTAACTACCCAATTAGAATTTGAGCYGCTTGCTTTAAAAGTGTGAAGGAGCGGAGAGCAGTCTGCTGTTACAAAGCAGCAGGAAAACTGTCCAACGGCTTCCGTGCTGATCGCCGCAGGCTCTCAAGGTGCACCTGGAACAGCGTCACCGTGAGGATCTGATCCTGCCCRTGGAGGCTGAGACCGGGGCTCAGACACAGGGTGCCCCTGGACACTCCCCAGGACATACCGAAGGGCTCTCATCTCTTTTCTCCCCCATTGTGTGCTCCTTTTCCCTGAAGGTGATTGATATTCTCATTCCTACTTCAAGGGTTACTAGCAGGGTCAGTAACTTGATGTCATCTTGCAGAAACATTTCTTGAGTGTGTGGGATGCAGAAGAAGCATTTGTTTTGAAGAAAGGCAAAAGCACAGAAATTCTTCATGGAATCGTCTCGCCAGTGTTAGAACTGGATGGTGCTTTTCATGGCCAGGCTTGCAGCATTTCTGCAGCTCCCTAGCCATGTGCTTGCTGCCGTAACCACAGGTAGGTACCAGACTGCTTACGCTTCTTGTAAGTCCACAGGTTTTGAGCTGCTATGGAGACATATTTATGCTTTGCACAACTGTTTTTAAAGACATGGCAGCTTCTGACATGCCATGCAGCTTCCTCTGTTTCCTTATAACATCAGTGAGCTTCCAAGTGGTGATAGTTGTATTAACTCCAGTTTCTGCACCTTAGSAGGTCCTGCCTACATAATACAGATGGGAGAGGATAGGGAAGGGACAGGCAAAGGCARTGTATAAGCAGCTGAGATAATGACGATCTGAAAAATTATCAATGAAGTGTTTAAAAGGACCATTTGTGTAAAAGAGTAAGCCCAAGCCCAGAGCTGACCCTGGACCCGACTCCGGAGCCTGCCCCGGACCTTGTCCCGGACTTTACCTCTTGTCTAATTTCTAAGACAAAGCCAGGGCCTGCAGTTCTGAAGGTCATGTTTTGATCTTCTCCWTTCAGCTGATAGTCAGGAATAATTTTTGGTGTTAAATGGATGTTTCTGAAAACACACCCACACGCAGTGCCACAGACAGGGCGGTGCTATGCTAGGTAATGCCGAGCTACCCGGACTTGGGTCAATGGCTGGTGCMTACGTGTCACTGAGAACATCAAACGGTCTCGTTAAGCTTGGATGTAACGTGTAAGGTTGGGTCATCATGAACTCCACTGTAACTCATTAAAACCTCTTGAGATGTTACAGTTTCTAYTGTTTTACTGTGAATTGCTGCTGGACACTTCATAAAATAAAAGAATAGGTGCTATCTTTGCTTCTATCTGGGAACATTACAGTGAGGGACATGTTCTTATTTCAGTTTGGTTTCCTATGCTAGGTGTGAGAGTAATGAGTGCACTAGAATTTGGCAGAGCTCAGATCAGGGACAGAAGGGGCATTTTTGTGCAAGGGTTATTGCTGACAACACAAGGAGAATAAATTAGTCAGGAATAAAAGATGACACTAAGGGTCCTGTGGCACCATCTTAAAAGAAGCTAATATTCCAAGATATTTTACTTTCTGCTGTACCTACATGCCATTTATAATCCAGACAAAGCAATATTCAGAAAACAAATGAGGTGTAATTTTCATGCTCATTATGCTAGATGCATTTATCCTTTGTCATATTTATTTTCGTATTGTGCCTTTAAAATATAAAAAGACAATAATATTAAAACACACAAATTACATTTTAGCAGTGTTTTGCCTCCTGCATTCTTTCTATTTTGCATAATAATTCCCAAATGACATTTCATCCCATCTTCTCACTTAAAATTACCAGATGAAAAGTTATTTATTCCCTTGGCCAGACCCCAGGGGTTTCTTTTCAATCTTTGCTCAACTAAACCTTGAATGAAATGTGCTRGTGTTCAGAGCAAGAGCAGGAAGAAAAATTAGAAGGTCTAATATTACTTTTATTATAATTGTGAAAATCAAGGGTAATCTAAATAAAATTAAGGAATTTGCTAGTTTTACAGAGGTATATGTAATTACATATATGTAATATGTGTTAAGATTTGGATTGATTACTAGTATTCATACAATACTATATGGTGTTGATCAAACTGCYATCATTGCTGCTATTTATTTCTGAGGCAAATTTAATTATAGATTAAGCCCTCCAACTAGTTCTTGAGTCAAGATTTAGTTACAGCCACTTTAATAACACTTTTCATAAAGGGACCCAAGTTGAAAATGTTGTAATTTATTTATCAATGTTCTTTAATATTTCACACAGTTCAGATGATCGTTTTTATTTATTTATGTATGTGGAGATTTATTAAATATGCCCATCATCCTTTTTAGGTTAGTCTATAAAACTGACCTCACAAGGAACTTGAGCTGAACTGATGAACCTCACTACAGAGTTTTCTTTCCCAGTCTGTCCCAGTAATACTCCCACCTGTAGCACTGCTTTGCACTCAGGATGTTCAGACACTGTGGGAGCAGGGAAAGCAAACYCCATATGAGGATACTTGGATCCAGAAGAGCCTTCCATGGACCTYTCTTCTGGGACTTACAAACTAGATATTCTTGTTTTACTGTTCCCAAATGATCTGTCCTACCTGTGGAGAACAGGAGGAAGGAGCAGTTCTGACTCTAGCTAGAATTTTATATCATCTTGGGCCTAACAGGATAAGAAAAACATGTAGAATTGATCCACATCCATGGTGATGTTGAAAAAAGGCTATGTCCCAGAGACCTGTCTTATATCTGCTTATATATAATGCTATCCATTGGCTCCATGTCAAAAAGACAACAAAAATGCAAATGTTTATGTCAGTATATCTGCTGTTTATCCCAGACTAGTTGGGGTTGCAAGGACTCTCTGGAGATCATCTAGTCCAATCCCTGCTCAAGCAGTCAGCTACAGCAGGTTSCTCATGGCCATGTCCAGTTGGGTTTTTAGTATCTCCAAGGATGGAGACTGCATAGCCTCCCTGGGCAACCTGCTTCAGTATTTAACCACCCTCACAGTAAAGAAGTGTTTTCTCGTGTTCAAGAAGAATTTCCCATGTGTCTGTTTGTGCCCATTGCCTCTTTCCCTGCCTCTGGGCAATACATCCTATAACTCTTCTCAGAAAGTACTGCTAAATCTTGAATTTCCCATTTTAGCTGGGCWATCACATCTGCCATGTCAACTTTTCTCCTAAATATGGTTCTTTAGAGACATGTGCTGAAAAACCACCAGTYATAGAAATTAGACAAATTAGACTAGATTAAAATTATACTCCCAGAACTGTTCTTGAGTCAAAGTTTGATGCAAATTTCTATATCTGTTTTTGAAATGGCCAGTGTCAGCACCATTCCAATTTTCACGTCTGTTTGGTAGCAAGAAGGTAAAACAGAAGTACAACTAATATTCTGAAAATATCTGATGAACAGCCTGATCCAAAGCAGAAACAGAGCAAGACATGATGAGGAAGCCCACACAATATCAAAGATTTATCTAAGCAAAGGCATATGAGCTTAGCTCACGACGTGTCTCCTAGTTATCCTTATGTTTCACAGCAGTCTGAAACACTGTGCAAGGCAGCTGGCAGGGATGGTATTGGGACTTTCTCATCTAACCAGTGAGCTACAAACAGATGTTGTGCATGGAATAGGAACCACTGCCATTGACACATCTCACATGCCAGCGGTGGGGCAAAATGACTCAACCTGACACGAAGAGGAAATTGTGTGTGACATGTCCTTCATTTCAATGAGTAACATGTCACTTCTGGCCCAACTTTTCATCTGAACCTTTAAATGCTCTTTGACAGGWCATACACATGGCTTCTGGGGTGGTGACAGTCTGCTTATATATATATAGCATATATATACACACATGCACACATATACCAAGTATAATGAGAGCCACAATGACCAGCATGAAAGCACGATTCCTGAATTACAATATATTACTGTAATCGCCACATAAGGATTTAATATATATATTTTTAAATACACTATGTTGGATTAACATTTCTTACWAATATTGTTCACAGGCGTCAACAAGCTTATTTTAGAGATGTTGCCAGTGGGTCTTTTCTATATAGCATTAATTTGCTATCATGCTGTTTCCAAGTGATCATACTGAAAATACTGAAATTTAGCAATAGTCTTTAAAAAGAGACTGTCTAGAAAAAAAATGAAAAATAAATTCAGTAAGAAGCACAGAGCAGGAACCATTTGCCAGCTGGAGACAGCRCAAAGGGAGTAGCAGCCCATGCTGGTCTGCCTGGGTCACTGATTGCTGCAGCAAAATACACCCATTATTCACACCTGCCACCACTTATATAACATATTAAACTACAGAAGAGTCTGGAGGTAATGCATAATGATTTTTCCTCCTCTTAAAATTGCCTATGAACATCTGTCAATATACTTACTAAAACATCCTGTAAGCAACAGATTAAAAATTACCCATGCACAGAAGTTATTTTGCAAGTTGAGAAATCATCTTCCTGAATTCACAGAATCACAGAATCTTTAGGGTTGGGAGGGACCTCTAGAGATCATCTAGTCCAGCCCCCCTGCTCCAGGAGGGACACCCAGAGCACAGGGTGGCAGCCAGGCGGGTTTGGAAGATCTCCAGAGAAGGAGACTCCACAGCCTCTCTGGGCAGGCATAGATGAAACCTCCCATGCCTCAGCTTAAAACCATTGTACCTTGTCCAATCACCAGCCACTACGGAGAACAGTTTAGCCCCTTCCTCCCTACAATCACACCTCAGGAATTTGTACGTGTTGATTAGATCCCCTCTCACCCTTCTCTTCTCTAGGCTAAACAGGCCCAGCTCGTTTAACCTCTCCTCATACAGTAGGTGCTCCAGTCCCTTGATCATCTTGGTCACTCGTCACTGAACCCTCTCTAGAAGCTCCACATCCCTCCTGTCGTGGGCAGCCCAGAACTGCACCCAATACTCCAGGTGTGGCCTCACCAGGGCTGAGTAGAGGGGTAGGATCACCTCCAAACAAAGACAAAGAAATGCTTAAAAAAAATCCTCTGAAATGTTTAGTCCACTCTCCTTGCTTGGATGATTCAATAGTGGACTTTCAGCTGTCCTAGAAACAATTGTTTGATTACATTGAAGAAATAAATGAAAGAGAATGTGTTAAAAGGTGCACTGTGAATCAGGGCTTGTAAGAAGCTAGACTTCTCCCCTAATTCCTGTCATGAAAAAATCTACACAAGATTCATAAACCCTACCTCATAATAGTATTTGATTAGTAGTATCTGTTTCTATTTTGAATGTATTAATGAAAGAATCCCACAATACTAACAAACACATGCAGTTAATAAAACACATGGAGTGATGCCTTTAATAGAGATGGGTAGAAAGGTTGCTCTGCCTCCTTTTGATTGAGCAGCAGTAAGTGCTGCTCATTAGGGGCAGGGATACAGTACATTAAGAAAGCAAAATAGATACACAGAAGAAAAGATCAGAGAGAGTCTTAGTGAAAATCACTTTACACAAATGGGGACATATGTCATGCTGGGTTGCCAAATTCCACCAAAAGTTCCAGGCATCAAACAGAAGTAAAGACATGAGCCCAACCTTTGATTTTTATTTTATTTTTTTAATGAGGCCTCTTCTGGTAAGTGTGCATTAGACGTGAMTGGGCAAATCCCCAAGCAGCTCTGTGCAGATTGGTGTTGCTTGCGGCACTGGAGGCAGCTCGGGCACCGAGTCATGGATTTGGAAGCCGAGATGGTCTCAGGAGCCTGAGTAGGAAGATCCAGGCTTTGCTCCCTCATGCCATATTTTGTCTTCTGAGAAGTTGCTCCTGAGAAGTACTGTATCTCCCAAGAGCAGGGAGCCTGGCTGCCTTCTGCTTGTTGAGTGGAACTCTTTCCTTCTTGGACTCTTCCATAAGGAGACTGGAGAAGGTTCTCATCCAAAATATCACCCTGTGGCTAGGACACGCCTGGATACAAGAGCCGCCAGGACCCCCCAAGATGGAGAATACTAGACACAGAGGCACTAACTGAACAGACGTTCAAATGAAAGAAGTAAGAAAAAAAATCAYTGCCTACCCTCACAGCAACTTCAGGCTTTGAATTCTTCTGCAACTCTAAAATATCATGGAAGCTCAACAAAGGATTTCCCATCCTTCTCTTTCTCTGACACTTCTTGCTGCTTGAGACAGGCCTCTGCATCACTGCCTCTTGTGAATCTCAATACAAAATGACCCCCTTTCTAGGAATGTGGCTCTGGATTTAGCTACAGGAGCGCTGTGAACCCCACCTGTGGCACAGGACATGGGGAAGGCGATGCTAAGAGGCCAAAGTCTGTGAATCTAGGACAAAGGAAAATGCTAAAAATCCATTAGTGAAATATGGCGGTATCAGGGCTTGAATCTGGACAGTCTATTAGTCTCTCTCCAGGCAACCATCGCTGCCCTACTTCCATGATGTATTTACTTCACACGGATTTAGAATCTGGATTTTCTGTTTTTCATCCAATCATAAATATGTCCTGAATAGAGTAGAATATTGTTGGATTGCACTTTGCGGGGGAAGAAAAAAGTTGGAAGTGAAACTGTTTTGTGGGTCACTGGAATGTCCCCAGCCTCACAGCAGAGAGATAGCATGAAGTCCATGAAGAGCTGAAGTGTAGCTCTTTTTGTAGTGGCTAAAACAGTTTCAAGCTTGGTCAGAAGCTTCTTTTTTGAAAAGCCTGCAATTTTCGCATTCTTGCTTTATTTTTACTTGCCAAACTGGCTGTGATATTGCTACCGAGACTTTGCAATCTCCCTAAGGGCAGGCGCTAACACAACCATCTTAATTTTAAGATGGGTGAATGGCTAATATTTTACACCAGGGATTTTTTAACTCTCACTAATAACAGCCAAAAGGTTAAAAAGAAAGAAAAAAGACTCAACAACAACAAACACTTGACAGCCTGTCACTTCCTGCCAAATAGTTTATATGGAAAAATAGTTTTTGTTAATACTAGCTTTCCCAATTGTTTCAATTACCTGAATACATTGCTTGGTTTAAATGTTACAAGTGAATGTGAGAGAGAAATAAATAACAAAATCAGCCAAATGTAAGACTGAGAAAGCTCATTATAACTTASGAACGGCTCGCCTGCTCCCTAGTGCTTCAGCCCAGGGAAGGAGCATCTGGGAACCAGAAGCAYCAGTGCTGCACTTGTTAGTGCTCGTTACCTCGTCCTCTTCAACTGTTCAGATGAGGAATGTGGGGCCCATGTGTAATAATTTGTAAAAGCAAGCCAAGTTTGGTGGTTAACAAACATTTTTATTTGTCAAGTCAAATACTGGAAAATGGAAGCAGTTGTTTCCTCATGAATTTTGGGTGAATCTCAGCACAACTGACCATCTGTGAGATGTATCCAAACTGCTCCACACCTCCTGCTTCATGCTTCCTTGTCGTGGAGGAAGGAATAGCAGACGTTATCCTCTCTTGTGCCCTTCACGGGTCACATAGCAAGTTGGGAGAAGCTACTGTTCTCCCCAGCATCTTGTTTTGCAACGTAATTGTTAAGACATCATGCATCAACTTCTGAAAAGAATTATAGGATATAATTTTCTGCGATAACAAGGGACTGGATTTGATGATCTAGTAGGGTCTTTTCCATTCTTTTTACTTATTTCCCTTACTAGCCACTTTAGCCCATTCCAGAGTGTGATCTGAATTCCACGGGGTAAATTCCCCATGAATTCCACACGCTCACTTTACATGGAAATCTGGTAATAAAAGGTTCATTAGACATCAGAATCCCCCGCCCTTCCTTTTGTCTTCACCCTTTCACTTTGACAGTGGAATGTGCTGCTTTATTTAAGAAACCCCAAGTGCCCAGGCAGGAGGGAGGCATTACACGAGCGTGTGCCCTGGATGCAGAGGGTTCTGAGTGCGGCCCTGGCAGCCCCTCTCTCTGCTGGCCCGCAGCACCTCTGCCACCAGCTCGTCTGCAGGGCYCCTCAGGACACACTTGGCATGCAGAGCAAACACCCCGTGGAGCAGTGCAGCTGTGCAAAATTGACTGCTGGGGGATTAAATTGGACCAGTGAGCTCTTTTGGCTGCTTAATCGGAATAAAAGCACATGGCTCTCCCCACAGAAAACGCTCAGCATCTCCATTACTCTGGTCTTTCCCTCTTTGGCCTGTTTTCCTGTCTCTTCAACCTGATGATACTTGTTCATACGTGTTGAGAAAACAATAGTCTCCTACATTCTAGTTTTAGATTAATTTCTTGGCTGAGATAAGCAATGCAAATGAAGTTCTATAGGTACATCTGGATGCTTCTGACTGTGGATCTCAAACTTGAAGCTAGGTTGCAAGGATAAAATGCCAATTTAAAATCTTGTGTTCAGTCTGGTTTAGAATGGAGATCTTGTCTATCTGCTGAAGCATTTTATCTTTATGCTAAAGGCATAAAAGGACAAAATACTGCATCATACATTGGGACTATGTAWGACCTCCACTAAGTATTTCAGCGAATAATAAAAGCTTCTTGAGAGCCATCAAGAGTCACAAAGCTAAATGGGATGTTCAGACTGGTACCTACTAAAACTTCTCTTTCTCCACTTCCCCAACATCCCTTTCTCACTGTGTCTTACAAGTTATATTTTCATGCAAGTTTTGCAGTGATTGTAACGTTACTCAAATTATTAAGAAATTCTCAGATCCTCAGTCTACCTCAGACAGATAATAGTAACTTTTTTATGTGAAATTCTTACTGTACTGTATCCCAGCAATTATTCCTCAATGCTGTTAAAGCACCTTTGTAATGGTGTCACTGTGAATTATTAAGCTTAAATATTATAAATGCTTTCTTTAAGGATTGCTTTTACTTGGTACTTTAATAATTTTAAAGCACAATGACAAATACAAAGCWGAACCTCATGTTCAGCTCATAGCTCATGTCATCTTTTCAGAAAATAGTGCTGTAGCTGATGAGTTTAGCACTGTCCAAGATGAGCCAGTTCAGCCAGGCTACCTGCAAGAGCTGAATCAATCTAATTGTTCTGTCACGTTGGAATGTTTTATGTTAATGCTGGGAAGTTTTGCTACCATTGTGCTGTGTTATATTGCAACTTTCTGGAACATCCTCTGACTTTGAGTTGGGTAATACACTTTCCAAAACTAGCAATGAAGRGATATAATTTGTGTTTTTCAAAGCTGATGTTCTGGAGCAGATCAACCGGCTGGGGTATAGAATGATAAATCTGCATTTCCCTACATAGTCCAGGGCAGCTGCACAGGAGGAAGGGTTCAGGCCCAGACAGGAGGAGACTTGGAGATCCAGCTTGGATGCTGCAGGCGCTGAGTGGCATCAAGAGAATCAGCAGAGCTCCCAGCTGGCTTTGTCCTGCTGAGCAGTCTTGCGTTGGCTGCTCCTCACATTTCCAAAACAGAGGAGCTTGCCATCATCTCCATCTCTGTTCTGCCTATTATTAATTTCATAACAATTCAGGCCTTTTGATGAAACTACGGTTAGCTGTAACCTGTCTTTTCACCCATCTTCACCCACTATCAAAATCCCAAAAAAGCAGAGGATGCTTTCTGGCTTGGTAATCACTCTCAACATGGACTTCCGTGTTAAGCAGTACCTTCCTATCTAATCTAGCAGGTTACTGGATGACAAGATTCTGGCAGAATGCCTGCTCTGAGGATGTGTGCATGCATAGCAATTCTGCAAAGTGCAGGCCACTCCTAGCCTTTTGAGGCCTCTCATTTTGGATTCATTTACAACATTATAACCCATCAGACCATTATCTGGGAGAGGCTTTGGATTTAAGAGAGGTCCTTAGGTTTTGCAGTTCAAATTTCTCTAGGCAAAAGGAGGGAAAGAAAGCTATTCCATATCCCGTTAGATTGGTCTATTCACTAGGTCTGTGTAGAAAAGCAGAACTCTTATCCTCCTCCACTCTTCTCATATCTCTGGCTCTGTTCTTTACTACAAGTACTGAACATCAGAACTAATTCATGTGGACAAAAAAATAAGCCCTTTGTTTTGGTGAGAAGAATAGAATAATATTCATTTTGGGTCAGACTGTCCTGAAATTTACTTCTAATTTTTCAGTTAAGCCACCAAACCAAAAATGCGGTACTCATACAGGTCTTATAAATACCTCACTGAGGTGTGGAAAGACTTAATTAAACAGTTTTTCAAAAGCAACTGGAGAACTACAGAAATGCTGAATAAGATGCATTTATGGCCAYTTCTCTTTTTTCCATACTCCACTTTATTGCTGGCAATACGGGTGTCTCGTTACTTTCTGACTCCTGAGTCCAGACCCACAGTCTCCTGGGGCTTCCTTCTATCCAGATCCAGTTATTAAGGCTGGTGTAATGAAAAAAAAAAAAAAAAAAAGAGTACAACATAAAAACAATAAAAATRTCTATTGTAAAAYAGTTCAAGATGTCACAAATGCAACGCTTAGTACCTTTACTGGTTCATTTTGAATGACTAAGCCCCAGATCTGTAGATATGCCTGCCTAGGTTTAGTCTTCAATCTGAACTAACAAACTGGTAAGCTTTCAAAAAAACTAAAAGTTGCTGGGCTTTGGCCAGCGTATATCAATGARGTGCTCAAAATACTGCCATTACTTTGGATGTTCTGGGGAATCTGCAAATTTAGCGGGGGCTTGCAATCTCTGAGTTCACCCTAAAAGTGAATATACATGTTCTTTTGTAATGATTCTGCTTGGGAGATATCTCTGCATATGCTGCATTGCCCCTATTTGCTGCATCCACCCTCTAAGTATCTTCCACTGATCATTCTTTGATGTTCTTTGATCTCTCTCCATTGCCACATCCACTTGGCCTCTTTCTACTTGCAGCCCTTCTGTGTGCTTTAGATACTCTCCTACTCTGCTTTCAGCTCTGAAATTACCCARTGCACAAACTATAAAGCAGATTCTATCAAATGTCTGCCTGGGCTCTTTGATTCCATTCTAAACTGCTCACTTGGTTCCAATGCAGAAAGCAATAGAGCACAGTTATCTAACCTCCCGTCTCTATGGATCTAGATGAATTCATTGTAATATTTACTGCCTTTGCACCCTCGATTTCGGCACGTCCGCGGCATTGGAGCTCAGTGTGGATCATTCAGCAGCAGCAGGAAGTGCACAGGCGACCCCCGCCGCAACGTGYGGTGCTGGTCGTGGAGCTGAAGCGGAGCCCAGGCGCGGGCTGCAGACCGGCAGGGCTGGCTGGTGATGGTGGCACTGCCCCGCGCGACACGGAGACGCCCCGGCCACGGCCCTGGCACACGGGCAGCCCCCGCACGGTGACCTAGTCACGCAGAGCTCGGCAGGTGCCAGGCGCTTCCACAGGGACCCGCCCATGTCCCTCCCTCATGAGCCTSGCCTGGGTTCTCTCCCAGGGCCTCTCCAAGGCCCTACCCGTGGCCTGGGGGCAACGTTTAAGTGCAGCCTGGAGCTTTCATCCCCATCTGAGCTTCATTGCTCGTCTCAGTTCAGCCATAGTGAACCAAACTGTCTAGTCATAGAGCGTGTTAATCGAGACCATGTCCTGTCTTCCTGTCTTGATCTTGTTCCTACTTCCTTGTTATGGACCTGCCTAAGGATCACGGGCCTCTGGCTACCTCCTCTAGCCTGTGCACTGAKGCTTGTCCTTAGACCTGCCTCGTCCCCACGATGATCAGGGCCTGGAACATCTGCCCTGTGAGCAAAGACTGACTCCTGTTCATCCTGAAGAAGAGAAGGCAGAGAGGGGACCTGATCAGTGTCTATAAGTACTTCAAGGGAGKGAGTGAGGAGTGGCCAGTGATAGGACTAGAGGAAACGGCCACAAACTGAAGCAMCAAAAGTTCCACAGGAACTTAGGGAAAAAWTTATTAACAGTGAAGGTGACAGAGCCCTGGAACAGGYTGCCYAGAGAGRTTGTGGAGTCTCCTTCTCTGGAGASCTTCCAAATCTGCTTGGAAGCCCAAGGCTTGGAAGCYCCCCTGCAYGTGCAGGGGGGTYRGACTAGATGRTCTCTAGAGGTCCCTTCCAACCATAACGATTCTGTGATTCTACGGACTCGTCTGAGCATCTCTGCTCTTGGCTGGTCCGCATGGCTGGCCTTGCACTGTATGTAGCTCAGATACTGTGGGTTGGGCTGTCTGCTGAAGCCCCAGCTATGGTATCTCTGTCCTTTAGAAGATAAAAGAAACTAGATCTATGTTAAAAACTCACTTGTGGCTCCCTGGAAGGAAGGTTTCTGGCTGTATTAAATGCATTGTTTGACATTGGGGATCCTGTCRAAGTTTGGAAGATTTCAACATTCTTCTTTAAGTACATGAATCAGTTTGTTTTTTAAAAATAAAAGAAAAAAGAAAAAAAAGAAACTTTATTAATCTATAAAGTATTTACTCAGCCAAAACTCTCTGCTGTTGATCTGAACTTTTTTTTTTCTTTTTCTCCTTCCACCTTAAATAGTGTTTATTTATTCTGGCACCTAAATTATTATTCYGGAAAATAAGTCATCCAAGTTATTGAAGGAATGAAAGGTAAAATATTGTGAGCTCAAAGTGCCTCTTGCTCTAGCAATAATAGCTGAAGACTTGCCCTGTAACTTGCACCTGAACTGGGTCAGAACATAGAAAATGAGCCAGGGGATATGTGACTTAGTCCTAGACAGGAGTCTAGCTGACACAGGCTCACAGCACTTGGAGGATGGCAAATACTGACTACTCGATCCCCAGTGAGAGCTGCAGAACAGCCCTGCAGTATTTTTTTTAGGCTAACATGCTGACCAAGTGCAGTTGCCATATGCTGAGCAGAAGAGAAAGGTGTCAGAAGTGCCCCTTCATGCTGCACATTTTGACTGTGTGTGTAGCATCTAGTGCCCAAGAGAGTCTGAGATTTATTCAGCCAGTTAGTAACTAGGTAATTAGACTTTAGGCCTCAGTCTAGCAGCACTTCTACAATTGCTGAACTTACTGTAGTTAACTCTGCTGATTGCTTTGGGATTTCTCAAGGTTGTAAGGCAAATGGTGGATTTGAAGACCTTAAGCCCAAAAAACACAGAAGCTCCATTGGCAGGAAAGGAAGAAATTAGGAAACATTAGGAGACATTAGCTTGTCTCCTAGAAACATCCGGAGAAAGATTTCTGTGTAAATTGCCTGTCTGCTGTTTCTGACCAATAGTTTTTTGATCACCTGCATCTGTTTGGTGATACCAAACCCTTAAAAGCAGAACACATGGTGCAATTATTTGGCTTGTGTTTGGTAAAAAATTTACAACTCACCTCAGAACTGCAGTACTGACTTTGTGCTGTGTTGCCTGATCTTCAGCCAGGATCCCAGAACAAAATGCCTTATGCCCTAGAGAGCTTCAAACTGGGAAACTAAGTTTGTAGTAAGGTTGCAGCCCTGTGGAAACTGAAGAAATGGGGCACTAAGAATGCTCAGTCTGACTACTAAATATTCCTAATGAAATTAGATTTTGATTCTACACAAAGTCTCTTCCTGGTGTTCCTATGGAGCATAAGGAACCAGTCACATATGGAGTAGGAAGAAGTTGCATTCCTCTTCCTCTGGTACTACCCAGGTGGCCAGATGGGCTGTGGTATAGACAGTGTTGATCTCTCCCCATTGAAGGCAGAGTGAAAGAACTGCTGGACACATGGTCTGTCTCAGTATGKTTAACTTTCTATTTGCTTTTGGTTGTTGTTTTCTCAGGGAGTTTGAGCTATTTCTTCAGAATTTTGCTCTGTTTGAAAAACGTATTTACTAATTGTCACAGTAGCACGTTGAAAATAAGAGTGTTTCCATGGAAACTTTCTAAGGGAGAAKATAAAGGAACACTTACAACATGATAGAAGCAGAAAGATATTTTCAGCTAAATTAGTGGAAAGTGATACTGTTAACACTTTGAATGGAGTATAGCTATATCTTCCTGTCTTCAGAAAGTGATTCCTAAGTGATTCATCAACTTTAGACTTTGTTTGGGACTTTTTCCTCAGTCAGTTTAAGGCCAGCTGTTAAAGAAAAACGAGTGACAGTTTTATAAAGCCTTATGTAACCTCAATTCCCTCTGACTACAAAACCTACTTTCAGCTCTTACATTGTTTCAAAGCACCTAAATGAATTTTCTTTGAGACTTCTAAAGAATTTGCCCTGGATATTGCAAGTTCTGACTCAAATGTTAAGTTTTTAGGAAACTCCAAAGGCTCAAATAGCTGCATAGACAAAGCACTAGTGCATATTTCATTAAGCAAAAAATACAGTTTCTATGTGGGCAGAGCTCTTTGGCTTTAAGATCATGAGTAGATTTGTAATGGTCACATAAATAAGAAAGGATAAATATTGTCCCTGATGTATCTACTCATGGATGTAAATTCATGGCATACTTGCTTCTCCTTCTTAATAATAGGAAGAAAACCTGGAGGTTATACAGATATTCTTTGATTCTTTTTGGTGCCTTGAAAACGTAAAGTGATATTAGAATTGTTAATGTACCTTACTGCATATCTAGCAGTTGATCACAAGAGAAGGCAAGAGACTGTTGATGATCAGAGAAATAGGGGAACACACTTCAAGTAATGTCATGTCATAGGTAGGCACCATCAAAACTATTTTTTAGCTTTCTGTTGCTTGAAAGCAGAYGCTAATTGCACAGGCGGGTGTAAATCATTTGTAACCTTAAAATGTATTTAACTTGGTAGGATTTAGAAAAGCCTGCAATTTGAGAGTGTGCGTTTTACTTCTTTCTTGCTTTGTTTGACCTGAGGAAGTTTCACCTGCATAAAGAGAGGTGCTACTTTATACTGAGGTGAAAAAAAATCTATTCCTTGGCAAATAAAAAAGATCAGTTGTAAAGTTGCTCTTAAGATCCTGTGGGAAATAAAGGAACAGAGTATGATGAAAGATTATTCTGATCTATAGATGTCAACCACAGCATAATGCAAACCCAGTTGTTTTAGATGGCATAGCACCCCCACGAGGCCCATTTTTTAATTGACAGAAATATGTCAAAATTTGGAGAGAAGGCATAAAAAATGTAAGGAAACAGCTACTTACTTGGTTTTGGCACATGTGATAATAAGTTTGTTGAGAATAATAGTGCCTTTGTAAGCAGAGTAGAGAAAAGTGGAATAAAACATAAAAGTGATTTTTTCGGGTGGTCTCTCTCAACAATTATACATCATCACTGTGCATGTTAGGGGAAGATTACATTATTTATGATAAGCTCTATAATTAATATAAAGATTAATACAGCCAGCCTAGGGGTCTTTCTAAATGCTAGAGATGTCTGAATACTAGAGCCTAATGGCTTAGGGAATTGGGAAGAAGGTGTTTCCAACAGTTCACTTGCCTTCAGTGAATAATTAGTAAGAGACAATGAACTTCCATTAAAAATAAAAGATTTTGCTCACTTTATTTGGAAAAGAACAAAACCCAGAAATACTTTCAGGATAATATGCAAGTCAGAGACATAAAGGCTGGACAAACAGCCTTAGCTTGGATCCCCCAGAAGTTATATTTTCCAGGGCAGTAGCAGCAAAGTACCCAAAGCAGTTCTTTCACCTGGCACGGTAGTCAACCRCTAAGGCTTATTTCACTTTCTGTGCTTATGAATACACTGCTATTTTATTTCCTTTTCAGACATTCGTTTCATTTAGTAGAGGAAATTTGGGATTTTCAGATCCGCAATCCGTTTAGTGCCTGGAAGCACTCTGCATTACAGGTCAAGATGAATTCTGTAGTCAGCTTTTTCCCCTTTCTCTGAGTACAGAGAAAATTTCAAAATACATCACTCAGCCCACAAAACAAGCTGCTGACCTCACTAGTTATATTTGAATATGGGTCTCCATGAGCCAAATATCTAACAAACGTCTTAATTTGTTTGGACACTTGAGCACCATTTAGCAAATGTTGACATCTATGTGGAAAGCATAAGGTCATTTCTAGTTTTTGATGACTTTCACTGGTGGTTTTTTTGATGAAGTGTCCTGCCTCTGCTCAATGCTTTCTGGAGGTACCATACCCAGCCCCAAACTTTCAGCATGCAGGCCTTTGAAAGAGCTTTCTTTGAAAGAGGTCTGATATTTGGGCAGCGGAAGGTAAAAAAAAGCTTTTCTATTACCTGTCTCCTTTCAGCAGCTCCTTTTTCCCCCCCTACTTTGTTCAATTTATGGGTCTTACTCAGATTCAGAACTCCTTCTTTTCAAACTATGGCATAAATTTACAAAAGTAAGTTTATGTGGTTTACATTGCCTCTGTCTTTTTTTTCTCAAACCATTTTGCCTGCTCATCTGATCAATGGTTTGAAGGTTTACTACTCCATACCTGTACCATGCCAATCATYGTGAGACTTCACTCCAGGCTGGACTCAATGCAATAAATTTGATGGAAAATACAGTGCAAGTTACTGAAAGTCTAYTTGCTAGACAACTAAAAGAACACACACTCAGGCCACCTGAGAAGGACACTCAGCAGCTAGAGAGGAGGTAATTTTAGCTGAGAAATGCCTGGCTTGGTCTTCTTGGGCTTCTGAGGCATTGCAAGTCACTGCTAGCTATGTGCAAGGTAGAGCTGAGGTTAGTTTTAGTTAGGGCTATGTCTGGGGTTGATGAGAATGGGGTGATAGGAAGGGCTAGGGACAGAGTGTTTGGGCCTTCCCTGGCACGGAGAGGGACCCTCAGAGTAGGTTTCCATTAGGAATTGTTTGAAGTTCTGGCTTATGAGTAAGAGTCAAGATTAGGTTTAGGGTTTTGCTTAGGGTTTAGGGCTTAGGTATGGGTAGGGCTTGCCTGGTCTATAATCTGTAYTCAGGTGACTTAGGGAGCCAGGGGAAGTTCTTGGATGTTACTCAGCCTGCCAGACTAGCAATGCTTTTCGTGTTACAGTTAAACTGCTTTGCTGTTCTGGGTGCACAGAAACACACAGCTGAGAAGGAATCACTGAGAGGGAATCACTTGGCACCTCAGTGCAGCCATGTGCTCCAGCAAAGCTGGTGTCCAGCCCTGTTTGCAAGCAGGGACTTCATGCCTCATCCAGTTTGTGCCCCAATGCTGCCCTAACAGTGCCGTGGCTTTGGCCACCTCTCGGAGCATCAGGAGGATTAGCTGTAAATGCATGAGTCTTTCTTTACCACCAGCCATGTGACCAGCAGTTGGGACGTAGGACCTGCCACAAGGTACTGCACCTTCATATCTGTGCTGCTCAGAGGAAAAATCTTGGGCCCTAGAGGCCYCTACTGCATGACTGAATATGGTCAGGCTGGGTGGAGAAATAGTTCTCAGAAAACAGCATCTGAAGAGAGAGAAAGCATGTGGTGAGAGATAGTGGGCGGATGGCTCCCAAGAAGYGATAAACTCTAGTAACTAGCAATGCTGTTGAATCCGCAAAAAGTGATAAAYGCAGGACACCACGGGTCTGCTGAATCTGCCCAAAGCCACCAGCACACTCCAACGTCGACAGCCACCACGACTGGACTGTATCCAAGGAGGCAGCACCAGTGACTGCTCCGTGCAGATGGGTTATGGCATTATATCTGCACCCGGTGGAAGAGGASATCCCGAGGGACTTTCTGAATGCCTTCCTAGAAGCCTCTGGCACTTTGGGGCAACTCTCCTCAGGCATCCAGGGCCAATCTCCCGAGCCTTGCTGTCCCTGCCCAGCTCTGAGAGGAGCCCTGTGAGGGAGTGTGCTATGAGCCTAGTTATCTCCTGTTGGTAGCAATAGCTGGAGTCTGTTGAGAGCAACACCCACATGAGGAAAAGATGTTAAAATAAATTTTGGCTCTGACTTGATCCTGTATGAGAGAAAATGAAAGTAAAACACGTGGTCACACCTCCTGTAGCAAGGTGTTTGTTAGAGAAAAAGCCACGYGGCTACCAGCTACGCAGGAGTCATGCAAGTACAAGCAGTAGGAGGGACAAGAGGGTGACCACAAGGGTTCCTCACTTTCGGGAGCTGGAGGGATGAGAAGGCATCACAGATCAATWGGGAATTGAAACAAGAAGCTACAAAAACACTCAGGTAGCCTCAGGATAAGGGTTGGCTCATTTGAAACTGTAGGCTGGTAGACCTTGGCTGGTGGTCCTAATGTAGCCTTGAATGGGAACATCTGAAATGACTATGACCTATAGGAACCTGATATCCCCTTTACTGTGTGTGTAGTAAGGAAATTCTAGGTTGCTACTTTCGTTGCTTAGCAAGAACATTTATTTTAAAATATTTTTTACAAACTTTCTAACATTGGACAGGAGAGAGTACTTAGGGTTCGTTGGGTAACATGCTTATCTTCCCCAATCCACCTTTCAATTTTCAATTATTTATTTTTCTTAAGCTACACAAGAGCTAAAAATGTTTATAAGGGTTTTTCCTGAAGCCKTCATAAAGTTTCAGACGAGCTTAGTGCAGGATGATATGGAAAATTAGGATATTGCTAAATTCTCCACTTGAGGGCAGCACTGCACTGCTGATTTAGTCATTGCCTCTCAATCCTTAACCATTCCTTCATGAAATTCAAACCCGTGGCCAAACTTAACAAGTGTTTTATTAGACAGCATCCTTATTTTCTCCATCTTCTTTTACAACATCTCTCACTGACTGCCATGCACAAGCACTGTTTTATAACTCATTTTATTTCAGCCTCACAAATAAACAGAACTTTACAAGTGCTTTGCAAGTGTTGACAAACCAAGAGCCGTGGTCCGCGAAGCACTAACACTGCTCTGTGCCTGCTCAGCTCTTCAGGCCCTGCTCACACCCACCTTCAGTAGGTCTGTCCTTTAGAAATCMTGTAGATGTAAGACTTAGGGATAAAGATGCCAGGTCTGCCAGGAGGCTGGGCTTTGTTAGGCTTCAGATTTAGTTACTGGTACTGTTGGCTTCTTTTCCCCTCCTCCCCCATCCCTTGCCCATGGTTTAAAACAAAAAGAAAAGCCCAAATTTGCAAGGCCCCACAACTGCATCATTTTAAAACAATCTCAAAACTTCCGTCCAGATGCTTGCACACCCCAGGTACCTGGGTGGAAGTTCTTTGGCAGGTTTGTTGATTGGTAGCTAGCACTAACRCCAGGAACACTTCAGACCACTCCTCACTGGAGGGCCTTTGCAGCTTAGTTTAGGCATCTTCTAAGGAGCCTATTTTATTATGGTCAAAATCTGAATTCAAGACACTGCAAGACTTTTTTAAAGCATTCCAATTCACTTTGATTGTCTGCTTTGAAGGGAAGCATTAGAGCAAAGATGTAGACTTGAAACAAGACTTCAAGATACAGTGGCCAATAGTTACCAGGGAGGAAAGCACAAGGAGCAACTCTCTACGCAGTTTGCAGGATCCTGTCAGTTATTGGCTTTATAAGACTTCTTTTCACCAACATTTATAGGAACAAAGTCCCAGAGCRCCAACAGCAACAGAGGCAAAGCAGGAAATATCTTGAAATGAGTTACTCATGAACAAGTATGTGATAGCATAGCGACCAGCAAAGATACAAGGACCATTTCTTTTTTCTTTGAAGTTATGTGCTTTCCTTGCACTGCTGATAGTGCTGCCCTGTTAGGTAAGCTGTGTACAGCATCACTTGACACTTCACTGGGACCAGTTCCCCTTGAAAACAGAAAGAAATTACCCCAAATCCCACCCTCCAGTTTTAATAGAAGCATTGCTTTATCTGTATTTTTGACACCAGTGAAACTGCAAAGGTTTAAATCTGGAAAGAGCTCATGTGGCAAATAACAGCACCCCAATCTCTCCTTTGTAGCCTTAAATCCCGAGCAGCCTGGGCAGTGTCCAGACGGTCTTGCCTGAGCTGGGGAGGGTTGGACCGCATGATCTGCGGAGGTCCTGCCCAGGCAGAGCCATTGTCCTCTGCAAGCYGCAGTCCTGCCCAGGGATCTTGCTCATTTTCAAGATCCAGGATGATGGAGTTGTCTTCACCACACGCATCCCTCCGCAGGAAAGATCTATGGAGACGATCTGAAACCCAAATTTAAGGYGCACTGTTTAACCAAAGCAAGGGAGTTGGGAGCCCGTTCGTGCTGGTGCTTTCCTTTGGTGAGTGCACATGGGAGAAGAACGATACCAACCGACCCTGACACGGAGAAGACCCGAGTCTGCAGCAGGCACCAGGGAGGGACGAGCCTTGGGCAAGGCGAGGCAGAGCCAGGAGGAGAGCAAGGCAAGAACACAACCTGGAGACCTCATCCTGCATCTCAGGAGGCCTCAGGCTCCTGAGCAAGAGTCATGGAAAAAACGCAGTGAGCGAAGCCGAGGCGCTTGGGAACGCCATGACCCTGGAGAGGAGCGCCCCGCGGCCGCCGGGGCGCCGGTAGACCCGAGGGCGGGGCTTCCGCTTCCCGCCTGCGCTGTGGCCCCGCCCCTCCCGGGCGCTGATTGGYCCGCAGTGGCGCATGGGGCGGGGCCGCCGCTATAAAAATTGCCGCGCTGGGAGGCGGCCCATGCACGGCGGTGACAGTGACAGGTCCCCATCCTCTGTCCATCCCTGTCCTCTATCTGCTGTCGCGGGGACCATGGCCACCCAACCCACCACCGGTGAGTGCCCTTGTCCGCCCTGCGCATCCCTGTGAGGGGTGGAGGGGGTGGCACCTGTGCATTATTATTCTTATTATTCTTATTATTCTTATTATTCTTATTATTCCTACCACTACTACTACTACTATTCCTATTACTATTATTACTATTACTATTGCTATTACTATTATTATCATCATCATCACATGTTAACTGCTTGCGATGACTGCCCTCGAGGAAGGCGCAGCGGAAGTGAGCCCAGCGGGGTGTCTCTTTGCTCCAGGATATCAGGCAGTTTGAAAACTGTAGAGCTCCCTCCCGCCTTCCCTCCCTGGCTCTCTGCCCTGGCCTTGTCTTCATTCGGCTGGGCCTCATGACCCGCTACATGTTGTCAGTTCATGCTGTGCAGCCTGCCAGGGCTCCTGGTGGCCCCTACCACGAGCAACCTTTCCAAGGTGCCCCCAAATGAGGGCTGGTCCTCTTGGAAGGCAGCACTGTCCTCATCTGCGTGCAGCGGCACCATCCCCACCTCCCCTCCTCAGGACCAGGCTGGCTTTTGGGGTTGGTGATGCAGGGGGGTTGCTGTGGCGTTTCCAGCCAAGCCAATCCAGCCAGGAGGGTCTGGTGAGCTGGGCTGTGCTTGTGCCTGCTGGAGCTCTCCCTGTTTCCAGGGTGGGATKGAGTAAATGCTGTCTGCCTTGGGGACGTTCTTGTGACATCCCTATGGAGCAGCCACCGGATCTCAACAGGTCTGTACATGGTCCTCCTGTCTTGTTACAGGGTATGGTGCATCTAAKCTGATGGGTTGTACTCAAATTGTCAGGGCCCTTGTCCAGCCCTGCTGTAGCCTTGCCTGAGGGCTCAGGGAGAAGGTRTTGCCTACAAGGCATTGGCCTGGAACCAGGTTCTTTGTACCAGGAAGACAGGAGCTTCCTGAGGACAAAGCTTCTTGGCCTGTTTTTCTGGCCTTGGCCCATTCATCTGACTGAAAGTGCCATGGGGGAATAAGGAACTTTAGTAGTCAGGAGCTGCTGGCTGCCAGCCCGGGATTAACTCCTACTGGGACGTCTCCTGCTCCACGGGATTTGGCTGGTGGTGTTTGCCTGGTCTGAAACACCCGGGTCTTTTCTTCTTGTCCCACAGCACTGCCTGATGACTTCAGTGACCTGTTGAGGGAGTTCAATGAGGTCRTTGAGGACTTTGACAGGGGCCCTGCGTATCGGTATGAAGAGCATTTGGAGGAGYTGAAGAGGAAAGCAGGCCACAGCGTGTACGACAGTGGCATCGATGAGCTGGAGAGTGAGTCCAAGGAGACATGGARGACGATAGTTTCACTGTCAGGATGGAATGGCTTTGGGAGCACTGGGGTTCTTCYGTGGTAAACCACTAAACTTACTGCTGATGCAACCTTTGCATTGTCTCTGACTCAYCTCTTGAGGGTTGTATGAGTAACACTTGGCCTTGTCTGGGAGGATTGCAGTGAGCATTTGATCTAGTTTCATTGGCCAGTGCCTGTCAGTGTCTGCTGATACTTTCTCTACTGGGCTGGCTGCTCAGGACTGCACCAGGCTTGTGATAATTGTTGCCCTCTCATCTTCCCTTTTCTCTGTAATASCTCTAGGGATTCCCCATGGCTGTGCCTGGGAACTTCAGATGCTCTGAGGCCTGTTAGAAAAGCACTGTTTCCCCTTTCTCTAGCAAAAGTCTAAATGGGCTGACCAAGAGTGTGGGTGAGCTGGGGATCCTCTTCCATGTGCARGTTAGGCCTCTGGCCCTACAACTCYTGACCTTGGAGARTGACTGATGCTATGCGTCCACAGGCACCAGCACCTCCCCAGGAAGCAGTCTAAGCTCCAGTGAGGAGGATCTCAATGCTCCTGCTAGTACTCACCCYTCTAAAGGTAAGGTTGAAAGGCTGTTTGCCAGAGTTCCCTTGAGGGAGGTTTGTGGGAGGGCTTGGTTTGTGGGGTGCCTAAACCAATAAGGGAAATCCCATAGCTAGCAGCTGAGCTCACCCCCTTCCTGGCTGTACGTATGCCTGGGTGGTAAGGAGATCTGAGGCCTTAGCTGGCTCCTGCAACTGCTGTATAACTGGGCTGGCACATTACCGATGAGGTCCAGACTGTCCCAGGGCCCCATGCAGGGCAGCATCTTGCAGAGATCAGGCAATACAGGGACCTTAACCCTAGCTTTCTTCCCACTGTGTCTTAATTGACCTCTAACTTTGCTACCTTATCTCAAGGGAATGGGAGGATGTGGTTCTGCCTTTGTTTTCCCTGATATTCAGCCTCAATTGCCTTTGACTGTGTCTTCAAGGTGCTGCTACCTTCTGAGAATGTCCAGCCTTCAGAGTTCAGAGCTAAAGGGTTTGTGGGGAGGGAGGCAAAGCTCCTTCTGAAGAAGTWTAGTTCTAGTGGTGGTGGTGATGTCTTCAACCTGGCAGTGCTGAACAACTGCTTTGAAAGATCGTGCTGCCTATCAGYAGTGCCTGCAGTGTCCTCACCCAAATATGGGCTGTAATTCCATGGAAAGATGCATTGACCCACAGAGGCGCTGCGCTCCCAGGCATTTGGCGAGGTTTATTGCAGAGCTGAGCAGCGCTCAGCCAGTTGCACACGCAGTTGTTACACAACATCCATGCTGCGTGCAGAAGTGTGCGCATGACTTAAAAGCACGAGGTAGTTTGAGCAATTTGCGTCAGAAAAAAATGGCCAGGCACCCTTTTTAACCCAAACTAAAGCGGGACAGGAATGGGAGGTCTGACAGGGTGTCCTTCTGTTCCCTAGCTAAACTTGGAGACACACAGGAGCTGGAAGAGTTCATTGCGGATCTGGACAAAGTACTAGAGGGTATGTACACAGCCCTGATCATGACAACCTGGTACAGGTATCAAACAGCCTTCATCATGTCAGCATAACTTCTCCAGAGCTGACTCTGCTGTGGCACTGGTGTTGAGTCAGGGCATGAATCATCCTCTCTGTCTCTGGTGCCTCTCAAGTCCACATTTGGCCACATTCTGCTCTTCTCCATCCCAGGAATTCATGCTGGCAGAGCGCCTCCAGCATAGCACAGCCCCTGAACTGGGCCTTTGCGGCCTCATCTGGCTCACAGGAGCCTTGCCCAACACTATTCCTAGCTGGGATTCCCATTCTGGAAGGCTTAGACCCTATTTTTGCAGCAGGGGTGGAATCCTGATGCCTTAGTAAACCGCTTCAGTTCGGGACCCCATCCAGTTGTCATGCTTGCATGCCATCAAGCTCTTGTCCAGGGAGGAAAATTTATTGCTTGAGCCTCTTCTTTCCTTGTACTTTTGTTGCCACAATTTGTGGGGTGGGAGGAGGTGTCAGTGCTGCCCTGCTAGAGGTGGTCTGGGCCATGAAGCCTAGCCTGGCCATAAGAGCGTAAAGATCTGCAGCCTCGTGAGGCTGGAGAGTCCCCATAGCTTCACAGMAGGAAACTAAGGCGTGGTGGCCACAATCCCACTGTGAAGGGGCATGGATGATAAGCAGGAGGCCGGGAGAACTTCACCTCCCCACATAGGCTGTGCATGTCACAATGAGTTGACTTCAGGATTTCCCTTCCCTCCTGAGTGTCCCAAATGAGTTGGCTGGTGGGGAAATGTTTTATCTGTGGGCTCTGAGTCCTACTGGGAGACAATACAAGCAAGAGTCCAAGACACCCAATCGAGGTTTCTCTCCCCACATTCACTGCTGGTCACGCTGGGTGGGGTTTTCCACTGTGCTCTGCAGCCCCTTGCCACTCTGCAATGGTCTCACTGTGTTTATCTCCTTTCTTGTTCTGCAGAGATGTGAGCTGTGCGTTTGGTGGAGAATTTGGAGAGTATTCGCAGCTGATGATCCTAGAGCCTCCCTGATGTCCCTTCTGTTTCTGTGCCTCTTCCTTCTGACTGCTCGTGCAGAGCTCAGCACTTTCATGCCATGTGGTCTTACTGTGCCTTGTGGACGAGCCCGCCTAGTGCCAGCCACCACCTTCTGGCATAGCCCCAAGCACAAACGTGGACTGACCCTCTGAGCTGACCAGCCTTTTCCAACCTGCTTTCCCGGTTGCCTCTTTGACGGGCACTGAGAGAACAGGGATGCTATGTCTGAGTTCCTGGAGTACCTGTTTGCACCAGCCTTTGGCAGTGTTGGACTTCATCTATGGCAACTTCCTATGGTCTGAGCTTGTCTCACCACCAGCCAGAGTTCTCTCTCTCTTCCTCAAGAGGAAGATGGTAATGTGTGGTGGGGAGTGTCTTGCTGAGCCTGAGCTGAGCCACAAGTGCTGTGTGGTAAACTGAGACCGAGCTGGAGGTCTGGTTTCACTGCTCCGCCTGACTTCTAGGAGCAATGGGAGGCTGAGGGTGCTCTGCAGCCACAGAGCAGTTTGGTACTCAGCACTGTCAAGAGATCTGCTGGTGTTTGCTGGCTGGTGATCACGGGGAATGGTACAGATGGCTCTGCTGAAACTCATATAAGCCTGTGCTTCCGTAGGTAGAGCAGGGCTTGGCCAGCCCTGAGATCTGAATAAGTCTTGGTGAGGGGGCAAAGCTTTGCCCTATAAGGGGGCTGGTCAGCCGCTGTGGCCCATTGGACTTGGGAGGTTTCTGCCTCTGATACCAGACGGAGAGCCAGAAAGTGCTTGCAGCACCTCACTAGCACCTTGGCCTCCTCTTCTGGTTCAGAAGAGCCTGTTCTGAGGGTGGTATTTGTGTGGACCTTTGCCCTGCCTGGATATCCTCAGATAAGGTCCTTGCCTGGATGCCAGGTGCCTGTGCCCTGACCACTGCTGTAAATACTGTACAAATGGCATTGCACTGTGTACAGCTGATGTATATTTCATGACTAGAAGTTTAAGTCTCTGTGCTGGTCTATTTTGTCTAACTTGTTCCCATCCCTACCCTGTCTTTCCTTCCTGAACTGCTTGGAGCTGTGGGGCAGGCACAGGGGTGGCAGCAATGCTGGTGGGAGGAGGAGGAGGAGGAGGAGGAGGGCAGTGGGAAGGGATGCTTATGGTGCTTAGGCTGGCTATGGGGTTGAGTTCTGATGGCTGCCATGCAAGGTGGGGTGAGATCTCCTGGGGAGGGGCTTTAGAAGACTTCATTAAGCAGCCTTCCTCCACCTGAAGAGAAGGGAGTAAATGGAATGTTGCAGAGGGAAGGACCAGAGCCCTGTGTCAACCCCAGCGCTGATCCTGCTGGGAAAGGAGAGGGAGGCTCCAGCTGGACTGCTGGAACACTCACCAGGGGTTCCAGGGAGGGAACAGCGTGGGTGGCTGGTAACTGCAGAAGCTCAGGTGTCCCTTTGTGTGGGCCCAGGCTTGGGGACAGCATAGGGAAGCCATCTAGGCAGTGGAGTGGCCTGGGTGGATGTTACCTGGAGCCCAGTCTTCCTTAGCAACTGCTAGGGAAGACAAAACATAGGCCCCTTGTTTCTTCAAGCGGCCAGGAGTGCCTCCAACTGGCTCCAGGGGGAATATGCCCATAGATTCTGTGAATCCTGGAACACCTCCAGGTGCATTTGGCATTGCCCTGCTTCTTCCTTGATCATGCCAATGGAGACAGGTCCCACAGCAGCTGGTGGCTGCCAAGAAGGGGCCTCGTGCCCTGTTCCTCGAGGTGGACAGGAGTGTCTGAGGAAGGCTCCTAGTGTCTACACCTTAGTGATGGCAGTTTGTGTAGGTCATGTCGGGGTGTGTGCCAAGGGCCTTCTCCTGGGCACGGCTGAACCTCTGTGGGGCATCCAGGGTGGCTGTGGGGAGATGATGTCATCTCGGGGCTAGATCTTGTGCACTGGGAGGCCTGATGCTGTGTCGAACTATATAGCTACTGTGCTGGTTTACACCAACCCTTGTTCATGCATCAGGCTCAGAGCCCCCAGTTTTGGAAGAAACATGTGTAGGCCCTCTTGAAAGCCACTTGCTTTACCTTAAAAATGCACTGCAGGGAGTATTTCATTCTTGACCTAAAGAAACAAAAGGCCAGCTAGATCCTTTGCCATACAGGCAGATTGACATGGTTTAAGGCTGACGGAAAGGTTACGGTGTCCATGAGAGGTACCACGTGCAGATGTTCCTCGAGGGACTTCACTTGATGAAGGATGCACCCTGGGAGTGTTTTGTTGGTTGCTGACGCACCAACTAGAAGCACAAGCAGGGAGCAYGAGTTTGCAGCCCTCGGGCTTGGCAAGATCTGGCAGTTGTGAGGGGTACTCATGACGTTCACCTGAAAGAAGCTTCTCTTGGCAGAAACCGCTCTTGAAGGGGTGATGAGCAGGAGGAACTCGTGGGGAGACCGTGGTGAGGTCCTGCTTGCCTCTCGTCTGGTGATGCTCTGCTGCTTTCCCCACGGCTTCCTTGGTGAGGGGACAACATGCACTGCTGTTGCAAGCATCTTGTCAAGATATGAGGCAGTTTCAAGCTCCCTCCCACCGCTTTCATGATGAGATGCGCCGTCCTTGCGGATGTTGGTCACTTAAACTGCCTGGGACCCAACTGGCACCCAAAGGCAGCTGAATGGGTATTAATGGATGTTTATGCTGCAACTTTGAGTGCCCAGGAAGGGAGACAGCTCAGGCTGAAATAAGATTGTGCCTTTCTACTCCTGCGTAGATGCTGTATTTGGAAACAGCAGGGCTCCAGAGGCCAGCTGGTGTTTCTGAGTGGTTCTAAAAGAGCCCTGGGTATGGCAGGCCAGAGTGGAGACAGTTCGTGTCACCACTCTCCTTGTGTCTCACATATGGGTGCTGAAATGCCTCAAAGAGCAGCTGAAAAATGGGGGTGACGATGATGCACTGGGGCTGGGGGTGGAGGTGATGTTCCATGGTGCTTGGTTGAGTGGTGGGCCCCGCCGGAGCACTCTGATCTGTGGGAAGATCCATCTAACATCAAAGGAGGCAGGCCAGCGAGAGCGGCTGGGACTGTCCCAGTCTTGCATGAAGTGGGCGGCTGGTGAGCAGGGGGACCCTAATGTCACTTGGGACATTTTTCCCCGTGAGTCATTGCACAAAAGTTCCACCTTTGAGGTCTAACTCTGAGGATGACGTTTATTCCCCCCACAGCAGCTTTCCCTTTCCGGCCATCACAAGCTACGGCCCGACGCTACGTAAGGAGGCTGTTTCTGAGGGCTCTGAGTCGCTGTCATGCACTACACGGGAACCGCTGCTTCCTGTCACGGGAACTGCAGGCGCTCAGTTCCACAGTGGCAGTTTGCCAGAACTCGTCTCAGCAAGATGACTGAAAACGTTGCTAAGCAGCTACATATATAAATACACTCCAAGAATATATAAATATCCCCAAATATGCTGTGGCTGATAGAGCCCTGCAGCAAAAGTACAGACCTGGGGATGTGCAGGAGGATTGTTTGTTCACACATTAGTGGGAGACAGCCTTGTTTTGTGCTTGGTTCTGTGGGTTGGCCCTTGAGGAGTGTAGACCACGTTACTACTGCCTGTGCTGCAAGGCCAAACTCCCCCGAGCTATGGGATCCTTCCTGGGGCTCGTGGCACCTCCAGGGCCTGTGACAAGGAAGAGCGGTGGGCAGCAATGGGCAGCCCCAGCACTGGCACTGCATGTGCTCCTCAGTATGGTATTGGTGGCTCCTGTTTGTGGTGTTGGCCCGGCAGCATAGAAGGCCCTCAAGAGGTGTAACACAGCATGAAGCACCCGGCCACAGTCAAGGACTCCGTTAGTCCTTGTGCAGCTTCACCTCTGCACCTGCTCCAGGCCATTCCACAGCCAGAAGCTACTGCTCCAAGATGAGCAGCTCCCCCTGCACTCAGGAGTCCGCTCCCCGGTCTCCTCTGCCAGGACAGGGTATCACAGAGCTAACACCAGCACCAGGAGCACGTGGGGCCCTTGGGCATGTTCACAGGTAGCACTGCCAGCTGCCACCAGTTTGGGGAGGGATGTGTCCTGTGTGCTGCTAAGGGCTCAGCGGTCTGACCTGGCCGAGACATTCAAGCTTGGAGKAGACTGGACCAGGGCCCACAAGCCCCAAGAAGAGTGAGGCTGCACTTGGTRTAGGGCTCTGCAAAGGGTCCCCAGAACTGCTCTGGGCCTGTCAGGACAGGACTTTGTGCTCTGGAAGGCCTGAGGCGCCAGGAGCAGAGGGTGCTTCAGGAGCAGGGCATGGTGAGCCTCAGAGCAGCCCTGACGGGGGGTCTCTTTGCATCTAGTGCAGACTGGACGCTACAGCATGAATGGCAAGGTGGCCACCCAAGCCAGATGGGACTGAGGGTACCATGTGTCCTGGTCCCAAGATGACCAAAAAGTGGTGATAAACCTCTCCCCTCCAGGTCAGAGCCATGATGTGAAGAGGGGCAGGTGGCCTGGCAGASAGCAAAGAGGGCTTCTCAAGGCTCCTGGGCTGTCATCTCCCTTCCAGTCCTCCTGCACAGGTTGCGGAGGGCAGGGCAGGCAGCAGCCTCCGTGCTACTATTGCTGGCTGGGGAGAAGCCAGCCCCTGCCCTAGCCGGATGAGAGCAGGCATGCGGTGCCCATGCAGGGCCTGGGGTGCCGCCGGCCCCGGTCCAGCCGCACGCTCGCTCTGGTGCGAGGCGGCTACCTGTAACCGTTGCCTTGTTTCCTTAGAAGCAAGAYTAGCGTGTGCTGGGCTGCCCAAGCACAGGAAGCGGCTAACCAGAACTGGGGCAATCGCACAGGCCTCCTACCTGTGCTTCCTTTTTTTTCCCTAYCAGCCCAGGTGCAAAGCCTGCCCACTGAGATAGCACAGTGTTTGTTTACAAGTAGAGCAGGAACTACTCTACCACACAGACGGAACAGAGGTGCCCTGTAGCCCCAAGTGTGCAGGTTGGGAAGAGCCACCTCCTTCCCTTGCAGCACAGAGGGCATCCACAACCCTCCCCACAGCTGAACAAGGCCACCTTTKTGACCCACGCGGAGGAGGAAGGCAGCACGGAGATGCCAGCCCCTCTGGCTGTGCCTGGAGGCCGAGCGAGGCGGGGTGTGCCCCTTTCAGCAGGTCTGACGTCTCCAGTGAAGTCRCTCCTGGCTGGAGGTATCTCCCTAGCTTCAGGGCTGCATGCGTTTGCCTGGCTTGGGGATTTCTGGGCCACACTGCGTTTTGGAAAGTAGCCATATCCGTTTAGGGCAAGTGTCTGGCCATCCAGACACTCTAGCTGGCCCAGATGATGCAAGATGCCATAACTGTTTTTAGGAGATAACCTAGTCTAGCTTTCTTTTCTGACAAGCCCTCTTGTGTGGCTCAGGGGGAATCCTCCCACATTTACAGGATGGGGAGATTTGCCCTTGTAGGTCCTGAATTAAAAACATATTTTCTAGCATGCTTTTTGACTGGAGCTAGAGAAGTGCCAGGGGGCAGGAAGCAGATCTCTTTGTATTTCACAATTTTCCCCTTCAAAAGAACTGCTCATCATTCCTCACCTCCCAAGACCCCAGGTTACCCTGTGCTGATTTTATGATCTGAGTTGTCCCTTGGAGCTGAGCAGGTCTGCAGCAGACAAGCAAGCACATGGCGCTGTCCCCTTCCTCTGAGGGAGAGGAAGGGATCGCTCGACTGTGGACTTGGGTGAGGGCTGGGAAGGACACTGCCACATGTGAGCCACCAGCGGCACACGGGCGCTCAGCCTGCAGCAGGCATGCGGCACAGTGCCAGCGCCCCGGCTCCCTGCGAAGCAACTCCGTGTCCCTGAACCGTACCCTGGTGCCTGAGAGCACCACCACCAAGCRCTCGGCCGCTCCGCACCGCTGGCTGTGCTCTCACCTCCTCTGCCCCAGCCCAGGCCTGCGCTACAAGCCCCCAAGGGGCCTTGACCTAAAGACCAAGATTTCAGGATCCAAAAGGCACTTGCAGCCCTTAATGGCTGGGAGTAGCCTCACCTGGGGCCTCCACACTGATCCTGGCCACGGGCCCAGGAGGCTGTTTCAGCTCAGCCCTGGGTCATCAGTCCCTGCCGCAGAAGAGCCAGTCTCTTTCTCAGCCACAGCTATGCACTGACTTCTTGGCCTAACGTGGGGCCTGCCTTGTCTCTATGAGCTTGCCTGATGAACTGGACTCTTGGCTGAATCTGGTCATAATCAGCAACATGTGGATCCCTGCCTGATAATGACCCTTCCCCTGGTGATCTCTGCTGAGATGCCAAGGCCTGGCAGGACCTCAGAGACTTCTCAACTGCTTTGCCCTGGCAGGGCAAGGCTCATACTTGGTGCTCTCCACTGGCCCTGGCTCCTGCCATTTGCAGACCTCTAGAAGTTTTAACAGGGAACGCTAATCCCCTATGCCCCCAACATGGACTTTCTGTCTTTCTGAAAGCTGTCTTTCACCACCTCTTCAACGCCACCAGACTCCAGGACACATCTTGTTGGGAGGTCAGTGGGTAGTGGACATGTTGATMCTGCCTGTCTCCAGATGTAAAGAATTCAACTATCCTCAGCTCCCAAAACAAGGGCCCTAGTCTTTTCCTACCATGGACTGGAGACATGTTGCTGTGCTGTATGAGGTGGATTAGTAGAGCTTTGCTTTGCTTCCTCCAAGGGAAACCTGTGCGTAAGCAAGGGGGGAAACAAGAACAGATTTTGACTGTGTGTGTTGACGCTATTCATTGGAAAGAGATGTCCTCCACAGAACTGAAAGGGGGTAACGTAGCCTAGAATCTCTAGTCCCATCACCTCCTTGCAGTCCTCAACCACAGCTTCTGCCTTTGAGATAGTGATCTCAGCAGTCCTGGTGTGAAAATCATACCATGGAGGGATGTGAAACCATGGAGAGATTCATCAGAGACAGAGAAGGATTGGGATTTCACAAGTCACCCTGTGCTGGGGACTCCCAGCTATTCAGTAAGAAAGGCTCACAGGAGGCTGATTGGTTAGTGCAGATCTGCAACGGAAGCTGCAGTTCAGGATGAGCATTCTYAGAAATCAAGCCAGAAATGAAAGGAATATGGCTTTGAGTCCTCCATGGGCAAAGCAACAAATCAGAGGCTTTGGCTTCAGCCTACCTGCAAGGAAGAGCAAGGATGAGGCAAGCAGGGCTGGAATGGGTGGCTGCAGGAGGACAGACGTCTTCAACACACACAGGATGCTCAGAAAGCCAGATAGAACATGGCACAGCGGCTGCCCAGGGCAGCCACTAGGGCTCACAGAAGAACTCCCAAATTCTACCAGATCTCATCAAGATGTTGGCCAAGGGGCAAGGGGTCTCTTACAAATCTTCCTTTGTGTGGATTTTTCATGGCATGTGAGCTGTATCTCAATTACAGCAAGAGTCTGTAGTAGAGACACAGCTCAGTTTGAACCCTTTGTGTACCCCAATTCACCTGCATGGGGAACAGTGGCAGATTTGCTGTGATGCTGGGGTGTTCAGACTGCAGATTACTGCTATTAGCTACAGCCTAAAATTTTGCTCCTCATTTACATGCCCAACCCTGATTTCCATCACTCCAAGAAACCCCAAGGACTCTTCCCACCTCCAAGTGCCTTGAGAGGAGCACTGGAAGGGTCAACAATACACTTCCATGCAGTACATGGAGACAACATGGTATCCTAAGGGCTACTAAGGCGGGCCAGGTTTATATGGAATGACCTGGAACCTCGTACCATCAATCTGATTCTGGGACAGTGTTGTGAGGTTTCCCTAGCCATGGTGGAACTGCTCTTCTGACCATGAAAACATCCCCATYGAGTGACCTTTCCCATGTTACCCAGAGGACTGGTGACCACCACAGCATCAGACAAGTTGGAACTGGGAGTGCAGTGTTGGTGAGTTTCCTCTGTAGCAAATAAGCACCCCTGAACAAGAGAAGACGAGCTTCTCCAGAGCCTTGCTGAGGTTTCAGCCAGTACATCCAGAGGGAATGGTAGCTGACTGMCTGCAATCATGGGGATTTTGTGCTTCTCTCTCCTGGCAGCTGTTCTCTTTGCATCCCTCGTCTCATGTTCCTCTGCAGCAGCCTGGGTCTGACTTCATCACCAAGGTATCCAAAGACACAATGCAGGCGGCCACGGCCAGCACAGCATCCTGTCCCCTCATCTCACTGGGTCACTTCCCTGGATTGTTCTGCCCTGCTAGGACAAAGGCTGGCCCACAGCTGGCCCTGGGGACAGACAAACGGAGCGCCATTCTCAGCTGGTGGAATTATGTTCAAAGGCAGAGCATGTCTGAGGCAAGGGACGATAGCAGCGAAAGGTCATCCTGTCCCTCCTGGCCTCTTCCTCTCCTCATCCCTTCACCTTTCCTTCTTCTTCTTTAAGGGCTGTCCTCCTGCAATCCCAGCCAAAGATGTCAGCCAGCCCTAAAGCCCAGGACAGGGGCCTTGATTTCCCTCCTAGCCCAAGTCCTTTGGCTGACAGGGGTTACAGCCAGCCCAGTTGGTGGTAAGGCTGAGCGAGARCAGACACGAGCAGAATTGGTCCTAGCTGGGGCTCCCTGGTGGCTCAGCTGGCATTAATCTTATAATTAAACTTATTACACTAATACCAGGAAGGTCCGGCACCATGTCACCATTCCTCTGGCGCCAAGTCCCATTCAAGAAGGCGGATAAGCCTGCAAAACTCCAAACCCTCCTGGCTGGAGTTTTCAACATAATCACCCAAGATTTTTCTGCATGTAGAGTGTAGCAGCCTCTACARTGATTACTGGACTTGAAATACCTTTCCTTCTTGCGCTCCTTCATATTTTTATGGTTTGAAGGACCAGCTTTTCTGACTGTATCGAGTTTTTGTGTCCTACTTCTATTGCTTTTTTTTTTTTTTAACTCACTGTAGAGCCTGTTTAGATTTTGGAGTACAATTCTCTTCACAGTTTGTTGTAGAAGTTGCTTTTCTGGGATGTGTTCTTGAACTCTCTTGCCTCCCAGCTATGCAGCTGCTGATGGTCAAACTGCTGATGGACACTGCACACAAGTATCAGGTGGATAAGGCAACAGGAGACGAGCCCAGACTCCTCCCTTCCCTGCGCTCCCTGTGGGGACAGCCGCCTGGGTGCTTACTTTTTGAGGATCCCCTCCGTTTATCCTCACCCCAGAGTACCGAGCTCAGCTCTCCGTAGACAGCGCGCCAAGGCCATGCCTGGTGCAGGACCGGGCTGCGCCCTCCCGAGGGACCTCTCTGGATGTGCCCGGGGAGCAGGGGGTGCATCGTGCACAGCAGTGTGGCGCAAGCTGCTACTCCCAGCTCTGCTCCCTGCCTCCCTTCCTGGCCCAGTGAACCGTGTGTTCTCAGCTTTTGCTATTTCAGGGTTTCCTATTTCCCTAAAGCAGGCAGCTTCCCAGCACACCAGGAACAAAGCCGGCGGCCGTGGGGCCCTCAGTTGATGGATCTGACTTTCACATYTAGTCAGGGGATCTTTCTTTTTTTTTCCTGCTGTGAAGATCTTGGTCAATCAACATAGGAAACAACGGACAGGAAAATAGGGTGAAGGAGTCTGCCTTCCCCTCCCCTGACTCCTGCACATATGCTCGTGTATCTCTGGGCTGGAGGGCTGCATTTCTGTTACTGCAATTCCCCCATGGTGCTGCCAGTGCAGAAGCCCTGTCTCTGCCACGGTGAGCAGGACGGGGCATGCTGGAGCAGACCCCTCTCCTTCCTCTCTTCCCTGGCTCCACATACCTGTTCCTCTCAGGGATTACTGCTACGCAGGAAGTCTATTTCCTGCCTAGAGTTCTTCCTGTCCTGTTTGTCTCTGGCTGCCTTTTTCTTTTCTTCTCTTTTTTTTTTTTTGTGAGCTACACAAATGAGAAAATAAATTCTGCATTTAGGGAAACTACTGGTTTCCAGGAGAAAGAGACAAATGAAAACAAAAAGAGGAATAAGGAGGAGGAGGAGAGGGGGAAAGAAAAGGAAGAGAAAGAAAGATGTTAATTTAATGGAACACTCCCTTCCCGCCAGGAGGTCATACTGAAGGGAGATTTTGCCTACCTTGGGATACCTGCTGCCCAGACTGGGTGTCAAGGAGCCTCTGGACAGACGGCCTCCTGAGCCACGGGTGGTAGTGTTCTAAAGGGGGAAGCTGGCAAYGCGCTGGGAGACATGGCCAAGGATGCAGAGGGCTTTCTGAACACCACTAATGGCCAAGCAGCCACCGGCCTGCCAAAGGGAAGAGGCTGGCACTGCAGCACGGGATGAGCTCCTGAAATGCTGTTCCATGCTGTTACTCAGAGAATCCACGCTGTTACTCCGAGTACAAAGGCCTGTGTGGCTCCATGTTCCCATTTTTCATGAAGTCACTTGGTGATGGCAGGAGCGCAGAGTGCCACATACGGGGGCCATAAGGAACACAAGGAGCTGCTCTCAAGGGTGTTGGCGGCAGGGATTTCCTCTGCGAGGCACCTAGAACATCCACAGACGTGAGGCAGTCACTCAGGACAGTGAAGAGAGGCACAAAGCAGCAGCGAGGGCAGGGAGACCTCCTCACTGCTGCTGTGCTGGGGCTCTGGAGAGAGCACAGGTATTGCCGCCCTCTCCAACCAAGCCATCCATCATAGCGAGGTAGTGATAGAGATGTTACCTTTTAAAGTAGCTGCTGAATGCTAAAATCAGAGTGTGTCTTCGCCCACGGCCCTGAAATGGAGACAGGGCCAGCCCTACCATGACGTTCGCTGTCTCTGCTACCTGTCCTGGTGTGACATGGAAGCCCAGGATAGCAGGACGTCGGGCTCTGGGTGCAAGCTGTCCATATCTTCACAGTAAGGGAATGCTCTGTCCTGCAACAGGGGGCTCATTCTGAGGAAATTAAAGAGACTCCCCAGCAAGTCGATCTTTGCTTCAGGGGCAGGACGATGATCCTGACTGCTGGTCCGCACAGCCGCAGGGCTGCAGAGCCATTTGCTGCAGGGTTCAGCCCCATGCTGACAGCGAGGCAGGATTTTGTTCCACTTCCAGCACTGGCACCCTGCTGTGTCACAGCTTTGTGTTGGTCTGTGACGTCTCCCAGCAGAGACCAGCCACTTTTTCAAGAACGGAGAAGAAATCTGCTGGGTGTTCAGTCAATGTCTGTGCAAGAAAGAAAAAAAGCAAGAAAAAAAAGAAAATAAACACAGCATCCAAGAGCATCCAAGGACAGTGACCTGCAGTTTTCTGACCTTCCTATGCTCCAAGGGAGTTATGCAACGGGATGCGACTTCTGCAGGGGGCAGCCGGCCAGAATCGAAAGCCTCTCAGTGGGGCTAGCGGGGAGTTCAAGCGAGGTGGTAGCTCTGCCGTTCGCAGTCCCCACCTAGCCGGGCAGCTCATCCCCGCGCCACTGCTGCCCTCTAGTGCTGCCAGAATCCAGGCTGGTGCCCATCCCGGCCCAGGGACGATGGGGCCAAGGGYTGAGGACACAAGTCCTGAACTCCAGCTGCATCTGCTTACCGAAGCCTGGCCCAGGGCACTTCGCCTCAGCTAGGCTGTGAGTGCCTTTCTCTTCTCTACTGCAGGCATCTCAAAGCCTCTGCACCTTCCCAGCACTCAGGACGTTCCCCTTCTCACACTCGGAAACAGCTGTTGGGAAACCGAGACGGAGAGGTGACTGGCTGGAGTCTTCACCACAAGCCAGAAGGACACCTGGGATTACAAAGGTGGTGTCCAGGCCTCTKGTCCTAAACTCACCCTTCTTCCATGGAATATATTTTCTGTGCAAGCACACCTTGCGTGAGTTCTGGCAGGCTTCATGTCAATGCGGTGACAAAAGAAGATGATTTATCGATGCTGGCCTGACCCTGAGCAGGAGCTGGCTGTGCCCAGCGGGACACTCTGCCCCACTCTGCGCTCAGGCTCTTGTACACTGCGCTGTCATAGCTGCGTGTGCTGCTCCTGGTCACAGAGTGCTGCCAAATCAGGCTCAACCCCGAGCCAGCAGCCACGGAGGCTCAAGGGCTGCTGCTGGTGCTGGGTCCCGCACTGTGGTCACAACCAGCCCGTGCAGCTCTACAGGCCGGGGGCAGAGCGGCTGCAGAGCTGCACGGCAGAGAAGGATCTGGGTGCTGCTCGACCGGCGGCTGAACACGAGACAGCTCCGTGCCCAGGCGGCCACGGAGGCCGACGGCCTCCTGGCTGCTATCAGGAACAGCGGAGCCAGCAGGAGCGGGGAAGGGATCGTCCCCCCGCRCTCAGCACTGCTGAGGCTGCACCTTGGACACTGGGCTCAGTTTTGGGCCCCTCGCTGCAGGGGACACACTGAGGTGCTGGAGCGTGTCCAAAGGGCAGCGAAGCCCGTGCAGGGGCTGGAGCTCAGAGCTCAGGAGCAGCGGCCAAGGGAGCTGCGTTATTTACTGGGGAGAAGCGGAGGCTCCGGGGAGACCTGATGGCTCTCCACAACTGCCTGAAAGGAGGCTGCAGTGAGGCGAGGGCTGCTCTCTTCCCCACAAAAACTACAGAGAGAACAAGAGGAAATGGCCTCAAGCTGCACCAAGGGAGGTTCAGGTTAGACACTGGGAAGAACTTCCACAGGACAGAGCGGTCGAGCATTGGAAGAGGCTGCCCAGGGAGGTGGTGGAGTCCCCGTCCCCGGCGGTGCTCTAGGAACGTGCGGATGCGGCGCTTAGGGACACGGTTTAGCAGGACAGTGCTGAAGGGCTTGCGGCTGCACTCGGTGATCTCAGAGCTCTGTCTTTTCCAACCACAATGATTTCTGTGATTCTCTGATTCTGCAAACCCACAATAAATAGTGTCAGCAATGGTGTAACAGCAAAGCGAGACCAGCCCTTCGGGTCCACGCAGCCCCGTCTCCCGCGGGCTCCCCGCAGCCCAAGTCCCTGTTCTGCAGGAGGATGGAGGCTGCCAGCAGGGCTCAGCGTGCCAGGCAGGCAGGGCCTTAGGAAGGGCAGGCAGAGGAGGGCTCAGGGCCTCGTGCGCAGGGAGCCGCCCTCGGGCCCCCCTTCTCCTGCCCTCCGTGGATGGGGTCGCCTCAGGGCAACACCAACCACCCCCCCACCGCTCTCCCCGGGACCCTGGTCTTTAGGGGCCGGTGCCCACCCCCAAGATGGCGCCAGCAGACCTCCCCGCGGCATCAGAGCCGCGCAGTGCGCTTGCGCACTAACCCCGCCCGGAAAGAGGGCGGGCGGCGGGCGGGCGGACGGGCGCGGCGCGGGCCAATGGGGGGGAGGGGCAGGAGGGGGGCGGGGCCTGGCGCGGTGTCACGTGGGTCTTCGTTCCCGCCTTCCGCGAATGGCGGCGTGCAGGTGCGGGGCGCCGGGGCCGGGGCCGGGGGGGCAGAGCGGTCCGGGGGCTGCGCGGGCCGCGCGAGGAAGGGCCGGTCACGGGGCAGGGCCGGTCACGGGGCAGGGCGGGGACCCTCAGTGTCAGCGGGGCGGTTGGTGCCGGGGTGACCCTCCCGACCGGGCCCCGCTGTCCCGCAGCTCCGGCCCCGCCGCGGGCTTCCTGCGGGGAGCCGGGCCCGGCGGGGCAGACCCTGCTCCCGGSGCGTCTCCGTCCCTGGCGCGTGGGTGCGTGGGCCGCCGGGCCGCCTCGCGCTGCTGTGTTGGAAGCCTCACCRGCCTTCGTGTTAACGGCCTTCGTGAAGCCTTCGCTTTAAACGTGAAAAGGTCTTTCCATTTTTTTTTTCTGCGAATGCAGAGAATAACTGACTGTTAGAAGCTGACAGGCAGTGTCTGAATACTGTGAAGCGTAATGACTGAGTCAGCCTAAGGGCAGCGATGGAGTCTGSTGGTGTTATGTGTAAACGTAGGTGGTTTCCTCTGTTCCATGTTGACAGAGAGCTGTGGCAGTGGAGCTGGACACCCCTGCCTTGTGTTGTGCAGTGTGGTGTGGTGTTGTTAATAATAATACTTTTGAAGCTGCTGGGGAGCGGGCAGAGGAACCGGAGCCTGGGCTTGGTGTGTATAGAGCAGCCTGAACTCCCGGGAGAGCTCCCAGCTCCAGGGGGAGGCCGTCGGGGCCGTCGTGTTTCTGTCCCTGGTATCTGAACTGGACCGCAGTGTCCGTGTAGCCTGAGTGCTTCTGCATCCTCAAGCGGACGAAGTGCGCRTGGGAGGGCAGCAGGTTGGGCAGGCTGGGACGGCACTGCCTGGAAGCACTAGCGCTTTGCTCGCGAGGGTGCCCGTCCAGCAGGGTTTTCTGTGAAGCTTCCCCGGGGAAGCACTCGAGTCTCCAAACCCTGGAGATTCAGCAAGGACAGCTCAGCGTGAAACGTGTAACCTCATTCTGCATCTTCTTCTTACTGCTTGTTTTGACAAGGTGAAGTGGCTCACAAGGGGAGGAGGAAGATTAGTCCTGTCCCTGACACCRGGAGTAAGCAGCTGATGAATAACGAGGGCGCAGCCGCGGTGCTCGGCGGGACGTGCAGGGAACCGGCCTCTCGCAGAGCAGCGCCTGCATTGCCAGCTCAGCGCATGGGGCCGAGGGAGGCAGATTCTTTTAGGGTTTGTTTTTCTGCGTTTTTTTCTTGCCCACTGGCAAGTCGGAGTGGTTGAAAACGGGCTGCAGAAGGTGCACGTTGTTCAAAGCGTTGGTCTTCTCAGCAACAGTAAAGGGGGAGCCTGTCAGTCTAGTGTGACCCAAGGTATCCGTCTGTCTCTGAAGCAGTTAGATTTTCCTTAATTAACCAGACAGGCCATAAACGTGGGGCGGATCTGTTTGTCTTGCCCAAGCTCTGTGCTTCAGATTGTGCTGGTGATGGTGCAATAACGGGGATGCTTCCYTCCCGCCTCCGCTCTGCGGTGATTGTTTGGGAGTGGGGCTGTTAGTGCACTGAGATATGAGTCTTTTGGGTTACCATCCTTGCCCCTCTCTTCCCAGTGGAGGTTTAGGGCTTGTGTCAGTTAAAACTGACCTTCCCAGGTCTGTAGTGTTTCAGTGTTGTGATCTTTGCTGCCCAGTGTTGCTATTAGGTGGAGGAAGCGGGAGCAATCATAAAAACAGGCAGGAAGAAACATGAAGGGAAACAAGGAAGGGAAAGATTCCCKAATCCCCTTTGTAGGTGCAGTGATGCTCCTGACAAAGTTTGACGCTGCCTCAGTTTCTAAAGGACCTTCATGCAGGAATTCTGAATTTTAAGCCMAATGTTTACTGCTGGCACTTGATCACCTCGTGATGAAGGCCGTGTGCCCTTTATGCRTTTCCTGCAGTGCAAGTCACTGCTGCTTTACCTGCTTACAGTCGCCAGAGGCATCAGAGCAAAGGAGGGAGTAACTGAGATAGCGAAGCAATTTTATGGTAAATGTTCCCTTTTATTCTTTTTTTTTTACCTCTTCTATGGGAAAATGCTCTTACTGGGAGTAGAACCACTGGAGTAACTTCGAATCAGCCGGCTTGCTGTGATGGGAGTTTTCCAGCRAATGTTTAGCCCTTCCTTGCTCACAGTCTTGTGGAGTTGCTGCTAGCAGCAGCTCTCTGGTAACTTTAAAAACTGAAATGCATCTGAAAGAGCACCTGGCTAATAACGCATTTCTAAGGAGCTGTGCTTTACCTGCCCCTTCCATGTACCTCATCTACAGCCTGCACGTGAAAACCTCCTAAGAAACGTTTTTCACTTGCTTCCTCAGGGTTAGCAAGCAATGGTCTTAGTCTACCAGAAAGCAGCAGAAGGTAGAAAATCACCACTCCCCTGAAACACCAGAGCTCCTCTCTGGTCTTTACTGTGTTTTATAGGCAGCTACTGGAAAGCTGTGCTACGCCCAGGTGCTTTTTTCCTCCCACTGCCATCTCTGCTCTGGCAGCGGGACTTATCCTTCTACCGCCATGAGGTCCTGTGAACTCTATTATGACATTTGAAAGCTTGGGGTGATCAGCTACTGCCTGAAGCTGGGGGCCAAGRTTTTTCTTCTTTCATCCGGGTATTTTCCTTCAGTGATTCTCCAGCACTGCTTGCGTGATTTTGAGGTTTCATCCAGTTCTACTCTTGCTTGGGGGGAAGATTCAGGGCTACTTTTGTATTTTATTATTTTTTATTTTTCACTAAAAGCCTGTCAGTAAATAAGTTAGCTGCAACATGGATATTTCAGAGAGTGTTCTGGCCATGTTAACAGCATTTTGTTCCTTTGGTTGGGACCAGCTGGCGGGGCAAAAAGCCAGTCACGTATGGGTTGTGTTATGGTCTGCAATTAGAAAACTGAATAACCTTCTGGAGACCTAGCTGCTCTTTGTGAACAACCGGTTTGAGGGGCTGAATCACCGAGCATGCTTTGGAGCTTAGTGGGATTTCTAAGACTGATTTTAAGAGTTTGGAAACTGTGCTGTTACAGTGTAGCTCAAGTATAGAAATCGTAGGTGTGGGATGGAGTATAGGCCTTTTTTTAATGTAGGAGCAGTCATGTAAAGGACTGGGCATTTTCAAAGATGGTGGTGGTGGACTTCCCTGTGGTCTAGGGAACTTTCTTCAGCTGCTGCACTCGTCAGACCTGTTTCTTGGTCTGTTTTCTTCTGTTTCCTTTCCCAGACTCACCCAACCGTAAAACCTTTGGGTTTTTTGGTTTTTTTTTCCCCTCTTCTCTGACACTTTCTAATTTTCTTGTTCTGTCTTTAGTGCTGATGTTGTAAGGAAGGAGGCCCCAGCGATGCCTCTGGCTGGATCTAGCACCTAACAGAAGGCAAGAAACCTGCCCYGGAGATTTCCCTGCCTTTAACTTTCTGTAACAGGGATCTAATTAATGCATCTAGTGTGACCAAATGCCCATATATGCAGCATTTCCCTTTCCTGATGTTTGTGGGTGGCTTCACTCCAAAGCCCTGGAAGGACTTGAAATGGGTGAAAAGGAAGCGAGGAGGAAGCGAGTGGGTGCTTGGCAGGAGGCTGCACTCTGTCCTCTCACATCACCCGTCAAGGAGGAGGTTTCTGGTGGCAGAAGTTGCCGTCGGGCAGGTTTTGAACTAGTCCAGCTGGTTGGTCTGTCCCTTGACGCCTGCCAGCAGAGCTATTACCCGACTGCAGTTGAAGCCACATGTGAAAGCTCCGTATGGGAAGTGGTTGGTGCCGYGTGGCGCGTCCCGAATCACCGGCTCCCCAGCCCGCGGCGCGGTGTGTGCAGGTAGGGAGGCAATGGAACAAATGTCTTGGCAATATTGAAAGTTAATGCGTGCAGGGTGAGGGGTGGCTTGGAGGTTGTTAGCAGAGAGCAGTGGCTTGTTTTGGGGATAAGTTTACCAGGAGTTTGGGTATTAGTTTCTTAGTCATAAGTATTAGGTGTTGAGTCTTAGGTCTTGGTGTCTAAGTGCAGAATTCAACATCGGGGCCCTGTGTTTGGATGCTTAGGTGTTTTGCATCAGCCTTCCAATTATTCTTGCTGAAATAACAACATCCTCTTTGCTTATGCAGCATAGCTTCATGCACACTGGCTTCTGAYGTCCTGCGAGCATTGACGTTCTGCAAGATGATTTTCTGAATGAGCCCTTGAGAATGGAAGTCCCTGGAGACCATCCTGCTCTTAAATGTAGCTTGGGACAGCACGCAAAGGCAGAGCAGATGAGGCAGCTTCTGCAGGGCCCTCGGGAGCCTGCTGCCTGATACAGGCTAGACACAGCCCTTCAGTTAAGGTAACCTTGGGTGCATGTATTTGTGGTTGATTTGATGACTTCCTAAAATGCATGGCTTGGGCTTCTGTAGTGTCATCTGCCAGTTACTGTTAAGTTGCAGAAGTTTGGGTAGGGTTTTCAGTTGAGACAAATGCTTTGATGCAGCAAAGTGGTGTGAGAATATCTTTGTTTCAGGGCTTGTGGAGATGACACTGGCTGTACTTCAAAGCTGTGGTGGGTAAATGGGTGTTTCTTGCTTTTCTGGGCTTTCCTGCATAGCTGGGTGCCTCCTGAGGCAGCATGTAAGACACATGGAGACTCGAGGACCTCCAGCAGCTGCTGGCTTTTCTGGCTGACGGGTGGCTCCAGGAAAGGGGGCTCTTGCAGCACCCTGTGATTGTCTGAAAAAGACAGAAGTGGCTGCTCTGGAGGGCAAARTCTCCTGTCCTTTTCCAGGACAGAACAGACTGTGGAAGTGACCCTGGCCCCGAAGAGGAAGGGACCCCACAGGCACACCTGGCTAAAACTGCTCTGGCCAAGCACTTAGGTAGTTGCACAGAGGCTGTGTTTTTTTGGAGGGCTTRTTCATTCTTTGCTTCTCTCCTTGCTTTTCCTCTTAATAGCCCACTTATTTCTTTGTGGATTTTGCTTTTAGGAGAAAATTTTCAAGAGGTGTAAGTACTGTAGTGMGGTGGACCTGTCATATATATAATTGCCTTGATATTTTTTAATAACACATGTTACAATACCACTTTTAAAAAAGCTTTAAACAAAGAGAGGCTATAGTCAGTGTCAGTGCGTTTTACTATACTGCAGAWTTCCAACAGCTGCCATCCAGAAAGGAAAAATCCTTCCTGTGTTGAAATAATGCTTGTGATCCCTGTAAATTGCTGGATAATAGTGAATTGGCTGTTCCTGATTAAATGTATGTGCTTTTTTAGAAGTCACTGTACAGAAAACAACAGGGAAGGTGTCCGTTGAATTAGAGGATCTGAAAGACATGGAGTGTTGACAGTGGATCAAGACAGCCTTCAAYTGCTGAACTAATTCTAAGAAGGGAYAGGCTGTTTACACRTGCAGTTCCTGAGAAGTTTGCAGGAGATCAAGTGGAAAGATAGGTTACTTTKGGCAGTGGCTTTATGCTTTAGAAGAAAGACTTTTCACTGGAGCGAGATGAATAGTGAGCTGAAATCCTGGCTTGCTACAGAGCATTTGTGCACTCTAATTATTGCAACTCCTTGAGCTACTGACAGCTGCTTTCTGGTGCCAGAGGGTGGAGAATGACCGATTGGAGACACACACTTGGTTTGTAAGGGACTACAGCATTGCTGTTAATTCGGTGCATCCTGAGAGCTGMTGATGCTTTTCAGCCGGTGATTTAAGCCCTTGACTCTGTGGTTGCTGTGCCAGCTTGTCCTGGTTCACTGCAACAGGTACAAAACTACTGAGCTGCAATAGGTCACTTCAAAAACCACTTCCTTCCCTTCCCTGCCACTCTCCCTTCAGCTTTCTTGCAGCCTTCTTGCAACATGAAGTGACTGTKCAGGAAAGGAGTTTGTGCGATTTGGGTTGAGTAGTCAGGCAGTTGCAATGAAATCTGTTGTTTTGACAGAGCTGTATAAAACTAGGCTGCTCTTGGGAAGCTTGGAAGGGTTTTGACAAGAGGGAGGTATTYGGAAGGTAACTTGTGCACACAACACTCAGCACCCGGCTGCTTACCAGCATTCAGGGCATGCCAGTTTAATTTCCACKGCAATTTGGCAGCTTCTCTTTGAATCATTAATAACCACCTCCCTGGGGATATTCAGCTCGTGTACAGAAGGTCTTGCCAACACTCTGATTCTCTTCCTGTAACCTCCTTACAGTTGCAAAGGGGGATTAAGCATCTTATTCCCACTGGAAGTTTTGTGGGAGTTGGTTGTTTTTAGCTCTCCTTGTGCCTCTGAAAATCCCCTCTTAAGCCTGTTTTAGCCTATATTTCAATAACCAGTATAGGTGTTTTCAGTGTTGCCAAGCAAGAAGCAAATTGCAGCATCTCAAGAACAACTGTCTTGCCTGAGACTGCACTATGTGGCTTGAGGACTTCCTGTAAAGCATGATATAAAGAAGGAGATATTTTGCTGGAAGAGGTTACTTGTGGTTAACAAAGGTATGAAATATCTGTATTCCATATGAAATTTTGTCGGTGCCAAAGCAAACTGGGCTATAAGGTGTYGTCAGAAATATCTGTAGAAGTCTTGCAGTTGTAGTCATGCTGGCCCTTTTCTAAAAAAGAAAATAAGACAGTGCTTGTGAAAAGAGCTGTTTCATTASTGCTTTTGAATTTTCCTGTCTGACAGACTTTGGGGCATAAACTCCATTGGCTTTTGAGGACTTCAGCGACTCCCTGCCAAAATCTTGCCTTTTCTTTTTTTGTTCCAGTAAAAGAACTAAATGTAACAAATGCATTACGGAAATAATAGGATTATTAGGTTGTTCCACATTGTGTAATCCAAATGGGAAGATCATCTATAATAGTCTTTTTGGTATGACTGCTGTATGAATGTGGGGAGACATGTGTTTAACCCAAAAAGTAGATATACGTGCTAACAAAATATTCCTTCTGTTGTAATCTTAGTTGTGAAGTGGAAAATTCACAACAATTCACCTTGAAGAATTGGTGGGGCTCTAGATGTTTTAAAGCCCTTTAATTAGTGTGCAGGTCTTCTGTGCCTGGACTAGTGGGGTGCTTTCCTGTTAGTGGTGGCCATCGGAAGCTTCAGGAGCCCTCTCTGGAGAACAAAGCCCGTGGCTTTGAGCCTAGTGTGGAGGAGAGTTTGAAAACACAGCGTGACGGTGGATGGTGAAGCACAGACCGCGTGTTGGTTCCTGCTCAGGTAGGAGCAGGAACTCCTTCCTTCCTCTGTGGCACACTGAAGCTTTGGGAAATTGTGGTTTGGGGCTAGCTTAACTCCCATTTGCATTTACACTTAAAAGCTCCCATGCTGAAAGCTTCTTAAAGATGATTACTACCTACAGAAAGGCTTCTCAGGTACGCTTGTAATTTTAAATGAGGGAAACTCATTGGAGAGTTGGAAGTTGTGCTCAAGCATCAAGAAAACCCCTTTAACTTTCTGTCTTCCTTCCTCTTTTGGCCTTGTTTTTGCAGGTGGCCATTATCAGAGATGTGAAATATGGTCTAGCAGTCGGTCTGTCAGGTGCTGTATGCTGGTGGGGAAACTCCAAATATGTTTGATTTGCTCTTGAGGGTGAGGTGGGCCTGAAGGTGCAGCATCTCTCTTCATGCAACAGAAACAAGAGGTGTTCTTAGCTACTGCAAGGGAAAAGGAAGCTCTACTTGGGGCACTAGGAGCTCCCATACATCTGTAAATGCCTTGAGGAAAAAGATGGAGCTTGATCTCTCTGGTGAGGGGCAGAAAACCGTTGTTTGAAGTTGAAAGCTGAGACTTCATCCCTGAACTGGTGTGTGACTGGGAATACAAACAGTGGTTGAGGCCGCAGCTTGACAGAATGCWGCACCACTTGCAGCAGATGTGGCAGGTGGCGAGGGCAGCGAGCTCATGGCAGGCASAAGGAGCTGCAAACTGTTTTCCTGGTGCCTGGTGGTTGTGTTGGTAAGTGTAYAGCAAGGCACGGGATAGCTGTGCCCGTGACAGTATGGGGCATTTTGATTTGAATCCATGTCTGTACAATAACRTCTTCGATCCTTCTGATGAGATAGACAAGAAAAACAGGACTCTGCTGGAGGGCCTGTTTCCTCATATGATCCCTGAAGATTCCTTGTCTGTGTTGAGGTCTGCGGGTGTTCTTGTATGGCTTTCCTATAATGAGGATGARGAAGAGAAGCCACCCTCAAGCAAAGCAGTGAGGGTAGTGCAATGCAAGTGGATTGARAAATACACAAACCTTGCTATATAGAGAATGACTAGACAGGAAGTGCACTTGGACCCAAAAGCTGTCAGAAGTCCATGACAAACATCACGAGGCAGGAGCAGATTATAATGACTCCTGGAAATGTGAACGGCGRGGGCGCAGGGCCCAGCCTTGCTTTGCTGTGGTTCCTCTCTCCTGAATCACTTCCTGCCCAGGAGGCCGAATGCTTTGGGATGTAGATGCGTTCAGCAGGCTGGAAGCAGAGCTGTTTAGTCCAGGAGGAAAAATAAGGAACATGTGACTGTGGGAACAGAAGGGACTATTGGGAAGCTGAAGTTCAAGGTGGGGGGAGGGTGGAGTCTGTGTCTTCAAACAACCATCTTTAAACCCTTATGTTTGGATACCATCCAAATAAGGATGGTAAAAAATAACGGGCAGAAGTCAAAACTATGCAGAAGAGAAACACCCCCCTGTGCCGAGGGGTGTTTAGTGGTGTTTATCTCCTGCTGCTCTTCCTCAGGCGTGTGTAGAGGCRAGGCAAGGCCAGCACTGCTGTGCATCTCCAGAGCACTGAGCTCTTCTCTCGTGTCTCATGCACAGTTCCTCCAGTTCGTTGGTGATCGTAACCTATATGGGTCCAACTTATAGCAGTAGAATTGTAGAGAAAATTCATGACAARCATCAGTGAAAGTGTTAAAGTGGAAACGTGCTGCTTTTTGGTGGATGCCGAGTGCTGGGATTGCCTCTCGGCTCCCACGTTGCTCCCCGTGACTTCCAATTTCAGATGACAAAGGAAGCCCCTGAAGGTAGCAGAGGCTCAGGAGGGATTATTCCTGCTCTTCCCATGGAGAACGTGAGTGCTGAGGACAGGTTGGTGGCTCAGGTTGAGTGCTTGCACAGCMCTTGCTCTGTCCTGTCTATTTTCTGAGTTCAGGGGAGCTTGCTGAGCTTTGTGGATGGAGGCACTGGAGCCGCCGCTACGGCTTAGCTGAATCCACAAAGTCATTTCATGAGGTGGGCAGTACCGTCCTACTGTTCTTGGCTCCTCGTCAAAGGTCTGCCTAACCCATCTGCTCTGTTTTWTCCCGTGCCTTTTTGCTGATAAGTTCTCAAAGGCAGTCTTCCGAGAACTGGTGATATCTTCCGTGGAGCTGTAATGAAAGCGCAGGGCGGGAGCGAGAGGATCCCAGCGCCTTGCATGTGAGCTGCTGTTCYGTATTGTGTGTATCGCTGCTGTTCYGTATTGTGTGTATCGCTGCTGTTCYGTATTGTGTGTATCGCTGCTGTTCYGTATTGTGTGTATCGCTGCTGTTCYGTATTGTGTGTATCGCTGCTGTTCYGTATTGTGTGTATCGCTGCTGTTCYGTATTGTGTGTATCGCTGCTGTTCYGTATTGTGTGTATCGCTGCTGTTCYGTATTGTGTGTATCGCTGCTGTTCCGTATCGGCWCTGACAAGCCTGGACCCTTCGTATTCATCCTTCTCCTTTCTCCTCCTGTCTGAAGTGCAGATGTTGCCAGGTTTCCCATCCTGCCCTGCCTGCTGCCTTTTTTATTCCCCTCAGAACATTCAAAGACTGCATTCCCACTTGATTTTCCTTGGCTAAAAGTGTTCACATAAGGAGGTTAGGAGCTGCCTGTGTGGTGCTCGTATCTGGAGACTGTTAAAGCTTTACTTAACAAAATGGCCCAGTCGCACAGTGACTTTATTGAGGTAGCTACTTTCCAGGTATTAGTGAGGAAAAGAAAAATAGTGGCAAATTAGTGTTCTCGCAGCATATTAGATGCATGTCTGCAGTGTGGATTAGGGTATTCCTGTAGAGGCTGCGATGGAGCTGCTGTGGMGGCCTCTTGGACTTCCTTGATGGTCATCTGAATAACGAGGTCTTGTCATTGCAAGACACGTTTTGTTTGATCTTCTAGAAGCAGTATTGATTTCTGCGCACCTAAAACCTGAATAACTCGGAGCTCCTGAGGCTTCTTGTGTTGTAGGTGGTGAGCAGTTTCACCTTAACTGTATGGAAAACACCAAAAGAGCTCTCCAAGAGTAGTTCTTTCTCTTGAGAAARYAAAGATACAAACAAAACTCAGCCTRAACTCAGCAAGCTTTTCCTCAGTGTGCCCTATAGGTGGCAGAGAGTGATCAAGAAGTGGCTATATGGAAATAAATGTTTTAATATACAATAACAAAAAGGTTTCTTTTGATAATCCTTGAGTTATTGCACCGTTSTACAAGGTGATTTATGCTGTTTGTGAAAATAAATCATTACTAACAACTTTTAATGCACTGAGAGAACATTTTTTCTCCGAAGAGCTTGGTATGTCACCTACTGCACCCAAAGAAAACTAAAGCACTACTCGGATAAAATCCTCTGAATTTTCAGTGCATCAATTGGTCTGGTTTCATCTATACATAAAGAAAAAAATATTTTAGTCACTTTGGAGGCATGAAAAAGCGGAAGAAGAAATGGTTTTGCAAAATAATGTGGCCTCTTTGTTTAAAAACTCTATTCCCTTGCTGCTTATCACTTAAAGGCCGGGGACTGCCCAGGTTGTGTGTTTTAGGGTCTGTGGTATGAGGGGGTTCCAAAACAATTTTCATGGTCTRCCAGTACTTTGAAATTTCCTGTCAGGAGGAAGCTGCTTTGCTCTGAAATGAGGATTTTTTTGCAGATAAGGGTGTGGGGCAGTGAATCATAGAATCATAGACTGCTTAAGGTTGGAAGGGACCTSTAGAGGTCATCTAGTCCAACCCCCCTGCACACGCAGGGTCCCCTAGAGCATGTGGCACAGGGTGGTGTCCAGGCGGGTTTGGAAGATCTCCAGAGAAGGAGACTCCACCACCTCTCTGGGCAGCCTGTGCCTCAATTTGTGGCCATTTCCTCTAGTTCTGTCACTGGCCACCACTGAGAAGGAGCCAGCCCCATCCTCCTTACTCCCCTGCTTGAGATATTTATATACATTAATCAGGTCCCCTCTCAGCCTTCTCTTCTCCAGGCTGAAGAGGCCCAGCTCTCATAGGGCAGATGTTCCAGGCCCTTAATCATATTTGTAGCCCTGAATCTATATAAACCTACCCTGGTGCTCAAAGCTTTTGCAAAGTTTTCTGCTCCAGCCTTTGGGCTTTCCAATTAAATCAATTGCTAGGTAGGAGACTTGCTCCTTCCTRCTGCCACTGGCCCGGGCAGAGCAGCTCCAGAGGGCAACCGAGCGGGAATACTCCGATATTTTTTTAAGCAACATTTGTCTTCCTGGATGTTGCAGCTGTGTGCACCGGTGGTRGAGCCAGAGCTTCCTACCTGATGGGAAGCAGGGTGCTGACTGTGCCCGGAGGGATGGCTTGCGTGTGGGGATGGTGCCTCGGCGTGGCCACGGGGARCCCAGGGCTTCCTGACTGCCAGCGCTGGCCTCCGAGTCACTTCCCAGCATCGCGGCACTGGGCGCTTCAGCTTTTACCCCGTCACTTCCCTCTGCTTGGCTGAGATGGCAGAAAGAGACGCTCGGAGCGAGGGGGGAGAGGCCGGCGCGGGGAGGATGGCGAGCGCTGGACCCCGGCGGTGGCTCCAGCCGGGGCCCCGTGGTACGTGTGGGGACGGGAGCACCCCAAGGGCGCTGCGTGGGGACGGGAGCCGCGCGTAGCCCGAGGCAGGTGCGGGAGCCAGGCGCGAGGATGCGGTCACGGTTCCGGCACGCAGGGCCTTCGCTCAAAGACGTGTTCACAGGGTCCATCTGCGAGCAGGTGACTTGGACTTAGATCTCTAGCGGCCACCTCAGGGCTTCTGAGGAAAATCGTAATTCGGCAGCTTGCTTCTGTGTCTTTTTTCTGCTGCAAACATGCTAGATGCTGCCTGGTACATGCTGGGACTTCAAGATGTGGTGTGTGCTTTTTTAATAAAATTATTATTTTCATGTGTTGGTAAATGAGAAGCAACTCGAGTTTAGCAAGGGTTGGAGCAGGAACTGCTCCGTTTCCAGTTTGCGCTTCTAAGCACGTGCATGGAGTGGCTGTACCCCCTGCTGACTAGCAAGGAGCCGACCCCTAACACGGTTCTGAAGTTATATTGGAAACGCAAAGAGAATATACAAGTGCAGAACACTTCTACCCCCCGTCCCGTATGCACACAAGCATTTTGGAAAACGTCTCTCAGCCTGCGTTGCGCTGTTGGTGACGCAGGCACCGGCTGAGGAACGGCGCTGCGCTCGCGAATCGATCCGTTTTATGCTTCTCTTCCTCCTCTTCGTAGCCTTCTGCATGCGGAGTCCCAGTTGGCCTTGCCGTCCTGCAGCAGTTTGATGAGTAAACAGGGTTTGGGAGTTGAGCAACATTGTGTTCCAAAGAGGAGTTCTTCAGAAAGGAGCTCGGAGTGTCGCTTGGCAGGATGATGCTGAGACTTTTCTRCATAATGTGGGTTTTTCTTCTTGTAATAGGAAGTGCTTTTTTGTGGACTGCAGTTCACACTGCTTGCAAATGCTGGCTCTTGCTTTTCTTTTTTCTTTAAATCCCCACCCCATTCTTATTTCCTTCCCAAAATAAGGCTGAACTGCCTACCTAGTTGCTTCGTAATTCTCTTGGAAAATAATGTCAAGCTTGCAAGAGAGGGAAGAAAAAGGCCTGTCACCTGTTTCAAGGTGAAAAGGATCTTGTTTTGGGGCTGCAGGAGCCAGCTTTGAGGCTGAGACCACATTTTCCTGATTTGGGTTGTTACTGCTYGTTTGGATGTGCATGGAGAGGGCAACGAGGCCATTTCGGCGTCTGYGCTTCCGTTGAGAGATTTTCGTGACAGTCTAACAATACCTACAGACCTGATGTAGAAGGTAAAACAGGCAGAAAAGCTGTTTGCAAACCTGTTGAGAGCACAGGAAAAGCAAAATGTCCCACCTTGAGAGGCCGTTTAGTCCAAGAACTTAGATATACCGTTGTTTTCCTACAGAGGAGAACATTATGTGGGGAATTGGGGCCATTTCTGTGTTCAAGAATGTATCTGGAGACTTTTGTTGTAATCAGCTCTTGACGTTTGTATGGTGATTTGCAAAATGATCACGCTGGTGTCTCTGTTGACACTTGCATTTGGAGGAATGGAAATATWAAAAAATACTTAAACCTGTTCTCTTTTTAAAAACATGGGTGCCCTAATACTGGTAGGTTTCTGTGTCTTTGCAAGCAAGTTTATATGTATCTGCTGACCTTGTGTGCTTTTTCTGGCATGTGGCGGTATAAAGTGCATTGCAAGAACTCATCTGGGAGTCGTTATTAGTCTACACAGCCTAGAAGACAAATATCTATTCTTGTGCTCTAAATTATTTCCTTTTACTCCAGGTTTGGGTGCTCTAGCCATGGATCATGGTTATCGTCGAGGAAGTTACCAAAGCAGCACTAGTGATGAAGATATGGTAGAAATAGCAGGAACATCTCTGGACTTCTCTATGGCRGATGATGACCCTCCACTTGACCAAGAGATGGGAGGTAATCCTCGTGTTTCTCGATTCTTCATAACAGATTTCAGTAGAATTTTATGTTAATGCTTTCTTTACAAATCTCTCTGACTTCTGCATAGAGTGAAAGACTAACATAACTAACCATAGCAGAGCAGTCTGTGGGGCCAAGATAGTCTGCCCACCAAAATGTGTGACTTGGAATAAAAGTGGTGTTGGCATTTCAAGAGATGACCAACTTAGCTACTGAATCCCATAAATTGTTTAGCTTGTCCTTTGGACTTCAGAAAACCTGACCACTGAGAGAAACAAGTAAGCACAATTTGAGATTCCCTTCTTCCGCCTCTTAAAATGAGCTGAGCTCTTATGGATAAAAGAGGCAGTCTGTGACAGTAAACTTAAATCRTGAGGGCTTTCTGACATAGAAGGAGAAGTGGAAATGTAAGTGGGGAAATAGTTGCCTGCCTAAGTGTTTGTTTCAGTTCTCTTTATAACTTCTACTGAAAACGCTTATTCCTGAGTGGTGACAAGTATTTGGGCCCTAGATGTATACTCTGTGTTGAGCAGATGCAATGCTGGCTGTGTACTTCGGTGGGGCTTGATAGTTGTGGTGGAGACTCCCATGAACTTCTGTTTGCAGACGGTGTTTCCGATGCGCTGCCTGGAGTATTTGCTGATGGTGCTGGTTGAAGTCAGTCGAACTGCTTTTWATCTGCTTTTCCAACACAGTTGGGATCTCAGAAACTTTCCTTCTGTAAATTAGTTCTGGCACTTGCAGTTCCCRGAATGGTTGAAGTTGGAAGGAACCTCTGGAGATCATCTAATCCAACTCTGTGCTCAAGCAGAGGGCACGTTGTCCAGGATTGTGTCCAGGTAGCGCTTGAATATCTCCAAGGATGGAGACTCCACAGCCTCTCTGGGCAACCCGTTCCAATGCTCTGTCACCCTCAAAATGACAGGCTTCAAGCTCCAGGTGCACTCAGGTGCCTCCAGGGAGAAGCATCAGGTGTTTCCTGATAGATTTGCAAGCGGAGATTGCATTGTACTGCTCATTCTTTTGTACTTAAGAGCCATGGGCTAAGGAGCAGCAGGATTTTCTCCCCAGATTAGATCATGGATGGAAATGGTCAGCTTTGCATGACGCCAGGAGTGAAGAGTGCTTGTATTGGGAAGTGTCTCCACCTGGAAGCTATGCCGAAGCTGAGGCKTTGTTCCAAACTAAAGTATTTACCTGAACACCCCTACATCTTAAAGACTTSAGTTTTGAAAGAGCCTGGTCTAAGTTAACAGCCCGCTTGTTTCAGGCTTGTTTTAGTGAAGACATTTTAAAATAGGCAGCAGTTACAAATAGCAGAGTTTCAAACATGAAGAGATATTTTACAAAACAACTTGGTATAAGTAGCAGTTTCTATGACTCTTTATCGTTTCTGTTTTGGACTTCAGCACTTATTTGAGCAATAAAAGGAAGCAGATGAGATGTCCCTTGCTGTTACTGGCTGTAAAACTGTGCTTGAGAAACAAACATACACATTTTTTTTTTTCCTTATGCTATTTTTACAGCAGTGATAGAGTTTCTCATGCCATGTGGCGAGTGAATCTCAGCTGTGATTTGACCCTGGCATTAGCTCCCCAGCAGCTGTGCTCAGCTGGCAGGCGGCGCTTACGTATCAGAAGCCAGAGGCTTCTTTCCTCTGCGTGTGTGATACTCAAGGTTTGTACAGCAGGAGGATGTTTTATGCTTCTCATTTGCTGGGATCAAGAGCAAACTATTTCCATGCTGCCTGCTCTTGAGCAGTTGTTTGCAGAGATTTATCCACGGGTGCTGAGGTTTTTCAGTCCGATGTGTCGGCTTAGAGCAGGCCGTTGCTGACAGTTCCCTTTGCTTCCTGCACACCTTGTTTTGTTTGTTGCCATTAAGTCTTTTCTCCACTAACATAGTCCGRTTGGTATGAAGTCCTTCAAGGAGAATTGAACAGCCATTGGTTACCGAGCACAAGTTTTATATCAGCAAGCTTTGGCACCACTTTCCCAGGCTACGTGAATGTTGAATAGCCTGTGAAAGTAGAAATCATGAAATTCCACAATGCACTTGTTTGTGTGGGTTTTTTGGGGGGGAGACAGGGGGCTGGGAGGGAGGAAATGAGAGTTTACCTTTGTCATCCTGTGCTCTCAGTGAGTTCCARGACTGTTGGAGATTTTTCCCGTAAGTGCTTTGCTTAAAGAAACTTAGTTTCTATAAGATTTTCTGAAGGAGATTGAGTTGCAAGGTTCCTAAGTGCCCAAATGTGTTGTCAAGCAGTTGCTATATGTGCAGTCCTGCTGACTTTTCCAAGAGCTGCAAGATTTTTGATAGATTTTTCTACAAACTCTATGTTGAAACTATCCTTTTGTATCRAGTGCCTTGCCTCCTGGATGAAGCACTGCCTACGTCACGCTGTTCGCAATGGAGGTGGGTTGTGCTGATTTCTATTTCCTTACCACCCCTTTTCCAAACTATTAAAGGCACAAGTGAGGTGCAGGCGGTGGTGGTTTGGTGCATCAGTTGGGCAAGGATGCTGRCTTGCTCTTTGTTTGGCTCCAGGGGCTATTCCTGAGCCCATGGCAGTGGGGAGACAGACACGCTCTCCTTGGCAGCAGAACAAGGAGATGCGATGCTTGGGCATCACAGTAGCCCCTCTCTGTTTCACGGCATAAACCATGGAATTAGAATTGATCTGCACTTGATTTATTTTTTTTCCCGTTCTCCCTGAGAAAGACTTGATGAAGACTAGGAAGTCTTTTCTTGTTGAATTTAGTTGGTTTTTTTTCCTTTGGGCTCTAAAACCAGGAATTGAGAATTGCAAGAGCAATTGCTCTGTCCCAAGAGCAGCAGGGACTCCCATAGGAAGAGTGTGATTTGGAAAAGGCTCTGTGAGAGGAAGTGGAGGTATCAATCGCTTGCAAGAGAGCTGGGAGAGTTTATGTATCTTTGAATCCTTTGTTTACTGTGATCCCCACCAAAGACCTAGAGCTGTGAACGTCCTCAAACCAGTGCTTCACCTCCCAATATGCCTTTAGCAGAGCATAGTTCTCTTCCAGCAATGGAATAAATGGCAGGGCATCTGTGCAACATTGCTCTTGTTTGTCTGTTGAAGTCTCTAAAGATAAGAGCTAGGTTATTGCCATGGTTTCGAGGAGTCTTTGTGTTGCTGCCTAAGCTGTTGATGCTGTTTTGAAGGTCTAGGTCCGATGGAGTCCAGACTCTTTCTGGAAATCCTCTGCTCCCAAAGCTGTTCGGGCAACACAGAACTTGCCCAGAATGCGCCCCGGTTGTGCCCATGGCCCGACACAGGCTCTGCACAGGTGATTTAAGCTAACACAGAGGTCCATAAGAGGCGATATGCATCTCAGTGTGCATGCAGGTAGCTATAAAGGTAACTGTAACCTATAACAACTACTGGAGGTCATATTGTTGGCCCTCTCCGGCTGGATTTGCTAGATGCAGAGTCCCAAGTTCAGGTATTACCTTCAGTATCAATTCAGCTGGCAATGGCTTTTTCAACCTGACATTTCTCTAAACTGCCTTTCAGCTTGACATCCAAAGGGGGGAGAAAAGAAAAAAGCCTCTAACCAGCACGTTACTGCACGAGACCACGAAAGATAAAGGTAGTGTCTGCATGCTCGAAGACAGCGAGCAAGAAGCACTGCCCCCAGCCCCTCTTAGCAAGCAGAATGGCTGCTGATGGGAATGAGGCTGTTGAGGAGTGCACCCGCTTTCTTGCAGGAGTTAGATTTGGACCACAAGCCTTGAGAACATTTGGGTCCAGAAGAGCAAGGTGTGTCATGGCTGCCGTGCCCGGGACATCACATCCCCTGATCTGTGTCTATGCAGAAAGCTCCGTGAGGAGCTTTTGTGTCCGGGGCTTGTGAGACAGGGCATCGCTGCAAGGTAGGCAGCGGGTAAGGATGGCAAGGGGCTGAGTTTGTTGGGGCTCTGTGCGCGGGGCTGTTGGCCGAGGGGGTTCCAGGCGTCCTACACGTGAYGCCGTAACCCGTCGCACTCCTAGTGCTTCTGAGAGCAAAGAGCGCGAGCGGCGACTCGCTGTGCGTGGGAGCCTCCAGCAGCTCCCGTCCCTCTGCAGCGCTCCGTGCAGTGCAGCGCAGGGGCAGACTTTGGACCCGGGGAAACGTTTTCTGCCAGGCAACATCCAGAGCGGCTCTTCTCGCAGCGTTGAGGTGAGCCCTCTCCTCCCGGCTATCGGGAGTCACAATCCCTGGATGTAACTGGCTTCCTCTGGGGTTTTTTTTTTTGCCTGCCTGTGCTAAGGAAGCTTCTCCCCTCCTGTTCAGGTCCTGCCCCTTCCAGGTGGGTGGAAGGGCTGGCTCATGTGACGGCCGCGGGTGACGACACGCTCGGGGCGCCGGGAGCGCTCAGCTTCAGCGCGGAGCCGAGGGCGAGATGCAGCCGGCGCCGCGGCCGGGCGGCTCGCCACGCTTCCCACCCTGCACRCCCGGCGCCGGGAGAGGGGCTCGCTGCTGTGGGGAAGGGGCCGGCTAAGGGAGGGTAAGGAGCCCGCGAGGAGCCGCTCGCTCGGGGTGAGGGGAGTGGGTCTGTCTGGACGCGCGCACCGCGGGGCCGGGAGGCAGTGGGAAGCTGCTGCTCGGGGCTCCAAAGCCGCCGCTATTTTCCCCGCCCTTGGAAAAGGGTGGATGCGGAGGGTGCCCAGCCAGAGCYGGATGCTGAATTTCTGTTGGGGGGCAATGGTGGTTTGGAGCCTTCCTTCCTTTTCTCTGCAAAATCCTCTCTCCTCCATTTGGCCTGGAGCAGGGACCGCTCCCTGGYGGTGCTGCTGCAGTAGCAGTGCTGGGGGGAGCCCTGAAGCCTTTCTCCTCTGCAATGAGAGGGGCCTGTACCTTTAACAGCCGCTGCCTTTTATTCRTTTATTTATTTATTTTTGTAATTTCAAGGAAGAAGCTTTTAAAGTAGAGCATTAACCCGTTTGCGGGGGGAGGAGAAGTGATCTAAACCTCTAAAAGATCTCTCTTCAGCGTGAGCTGGGCTCGAACAGGGCTGTGTGTCCTTTGCCACCTCTAGGCCCCAAGTACTGATTCTAGATRTGCACATGAGAAATCGGGACGGCCTGTGGGAGCATCGTGGTTGCGTCTTGACGCAGTGTTACTGAGCTCATTTTCATCTTCCTATCTGATTATCCCAAAATTCTCGATTTGCAACAAGCCAAGGCAGGAAATACAGTCTCGGTAAATACTAATGTCTGTCAGCCATTTTATAGTTCAGTGTTACTCTGTAAGTACAAGGGCGCTCTTGCTATCTTGTGTGTCCTGGAGTGTCCCTTGCGTCACCTTTTCACAGCACAGGAGGGCTGAAAACTCCTGGATTCTGGTTTTGCGACAGGAGAAACAGGCGCTTTARGGCTCGCCTGGGTGGGATGAAATTGGTGCATGTAGAACAGGCTCAGTCTTCAAAACGGTGGCATGAATTAGCTCGCCAGCTGCTCCTGAGAGTGACAACCGAGTCACACTGTCCCTTCTGCTTTGGGCCTGGTAGCAGAGATATACCCTGCAAAGCTGCGGGCTGCTGCTGCTGGGGTTACATGGGCTGGTTTCTGGGTGATTTAAAGCACTGCTAGCAGACCTGGCATGATGCTGAGGTGGCCTGCGGGCTGCTTGTGCTCCTGGGCCTTTGGGGTCTCAYCCACCTTGCTCCGTGGTAGCTCTGAACAGGTTCCTGAGACAGCTGAAACCTGCTTGTCTGGGCAATTATTTCAGCAAAGCAAACAAGGAACGACTCCGAATTCATCTTTTTGCAGTAAATGYGTCTCAAAATAGAAAATAGGCCTAGTTAACAGAAGCTAACACCGCTAGATTGAGACTTCCTGTCTGTAACTTTTGAAAGTGGGCCCTATCTCTGGGAAAGGCAGCAGTAGGTCTCCAAAATAAAATAGGGCAGAGGAGACGTCTGCAGCCAGGAGATGTGACTGACTGTCACCCTTCCAGGAGGGCTGGTGGTTCCTTTAGAAACAAAAAGAACTCGTTTGAGCTGCTTGGGTTACTGCAAAAGCTGGTTTTCCAGAGCTCCTAAGTCATCTCTTTCCCAGTGGAGTCAGTGTGGTTTTCTGCATCCTATCATCCACACCTACCGAAACCTCAAAGGTGTCACTGCTAAAGTCATCTCGGAACACTTTTGGGTTCGAGGAACACCAGTCACGTTGCTCTGGTGGTTCCTTTACTTGTGACGAGGCAGAAACAGGAGGACGGGTGGATGCTGCCTTCCACAGTCCTTGGTTCTGCTATTACCTCGCAGCAATTGCAGCTCTGAACTGGAGCTGTTGACCAGCTGGAGCTGTTGTTGACTGGCACGATGCCGTGTCTTGTACCCTGTATCAAATGTCTGCTCTGGGAGGAGGCAATTTCCTGGAGAGGCTGCAGCAAAAAGCCCTGCAGCACGGGTTGGTGCAGGCCAGCACCTTTGTGGGGTGAATTGCAGGRGCATCTGGGCCCCGTACACTGAAACTGGGGTTATTTGGCAGAACTCGTCAGCTATGTGTGACTCATCAAGTCTGTGGAAAGTGGGTCTGGGGAGGCATCAGAGACCTGTCGGCTTCCTGTAGATCCCACCACGTCTGGAAGGCACTGAGCACATATCCCCGGTGTGCTGCGTGCAGCACACGGAGAATAGAGGCACGTTGTTGGTGCAGAAGAAGAGGCTGACAGCTCTATCCTCTCTTCTGTGCCTCGGTTGCAACCTTTCTTCCTCGTTTCTTAAATATAGTGAGGGAGGCTTCCTTTTGGCATGGCAGATAGTGTGGTAGAGGCCAAGGATTCCTGTGCRAGTTGATGGGTAGGAGTTACCTCCTGCAGGGGCATTTGCACTCATGTGGGCTTAATGTAGAGCTTGCTGCTCTTTCCAGTTTTCTTACGACAACAGAAATAATATTCTTCGCTCAGGCTTGATTTGGATCCTAACTGTGCCCACAACACAACCGTGTGTGGTGCATGCTATTTAGGAGAACCAGCATCCTGCAAATGATGGACTTGTCAAGCAGCCATCTTGAGCATCCCAGCAGCATGATTTTAGTGCTTAAAAATGCAAAAACAAATAGCAACATAGCAGGTTGCACCTCAGTACTCTCTGTTTAAGATTGTTGCAGAGAGTGTGTTTGGGGATGAAAGTATGAAAGGTTTCCTAAAGGAGCCACCGAGCTAGTACTGAGTGGGTAAAGCAGTGGCATTTGTATCCATGCTTCTCCATAACGGACGGTAGACTGCGGGATAGCTGCCCTCTCCACTGAAAGAAGCAGAAAGCTGCTTGTAGTAATCTAGGCAATTTTTGCCTCTTTACTGCCTGATGGCTTTGAAAGGAAATACATGGAGTAATTGCTGAAGGATTCTGTTGGGATTAACTTCAAACAGGGGCCTCAGTGCTTGCATAAGGAAAGGAAGGAGGTCTGCACTGAATTGTACAGAAGAACTTGATCCGTGTTGATTAATCTGTCGAGAAAACTGTGTGATTTCTTTGGAAAAGGTTTCAAAGACTCTTGTTTTAGGTTCCCCCAATGTCTTTCAACACCTTCTCGGAGCTACTGTAAAGGAGCTTTAAGAAATTTGTTTCTAAAGGGGAGCAGGGAATAAGTGATGTTATGCTTATGGGTTTTAAAAGATTCTTTCCGATTAAAGGTACTGTTAATATTCTACTTTTGAAGCAAATAAATCAGGAGTAGCTTTACAAGTATTTTCCAACTAGAAGACATTTCAATGCATTTTTTTTTCCAGTGCAGTTAAAAACCACTCGGGGCTTCACAATTTGTGGCCTCCCTCCTCTCCGTCCTCTCCTTTGTCCTGCTCCTTCCCTGTCCTGACTCCTGTGGATTGCAGACTCTTTGGGTCCCATCTTGTACTTGATCCTCACGGTTTTTAGCAAAACAAAGGTCTGCTGTCAGCCAAGGCCTTACATGGTGATTCAGGTTAATCTTTCAGCCAACTTCTCTGGCATTCCTCCTTACCTGCTGTTTAATCGGGGGATCATTGCTGGTGTTGCTGAGAAACTGTCTCCTCCTCACAAAAAATTCCTCTTRTGTTTGCCAGGACAGCCTCCTGGCCAGCACCCGTGACAGCGGTGGTGAAGGCCTTTGCTGTCCACCTTGCTGAAACTCCATCCTCTGTTCTTGGGAGTCCTCCACCCTTGAGACACCGAAGGCCTGGGGCAGGCAGATGTAGCAAAGGGTGGTCAAAAGGGCTTGGTCAAAGCCTCCCTGGTGTTTGTAGGTGAACCCTCTTGCCCGGGTGCGAGAAGCACAGACCAAACTGCAAGATGGCAGGGAAGCAGATGCCCAGCACTGTCTCACCTAGGAACACACGGAGCTGAGGTGATTTGACCCACTAGATTTAACCTTTTTTTTTAATGATGCTGTCCTATATCGCTTGATTGATTTTTTCTGGGCAGAAGATTGTGGAATTGGAGGGAATTCACTGTAAGGCATGTCTTGGGCTGTGTGAAGCCTTTGYGTATCGTATTGTTGGCCAACCGTTGTAGATCATGCTGCAGATGGGTCATTTTTGTAGYTCCTCACCTTACCTGTCCTGCTCTGCCCTCATCTGCTCCTAGCTGCAGAGGGACTGTCCAGTCAACARCCCTCTGGGAAGCTCCACCTTTAAAACCTAAACATCATCTTCCATGGGGAGGAAGAGATTAGAGAAAAGGTGGAGTGATTTGGCTGTGTGTTTGTTTTCAACCTAAGGAAGACTATAAGCCCTTCAGATAATGAAGAGAGGCCTACCTCCAGGCCTGCTGTGCTATCATTTCTTTCTGCTGTTGGAGTACTCCTAACTCCCAAGGAATGGCAGGAGGTCTTTAGATGGTTTTGCTTTCCCCATCTCACTGCTTCCRTCTCTCACCTTAATTTTGTTACTTTAATCTTTGACTAAACCACCTGAGATTCACTTCAACCCTGCTAGAGATATGGGCTTTGGGATATTTGTTTTCTCCTCTTTCCTCTCCCTCCTTTTTCCCTTGAGTRGAAAAACAGTAGCCATGGGGTTGTCTGGTTTTATGGAAAAGTTAAATGTTTTGGGGAGGTGACTTTGTTTTCCGAGCAGATATTTCTAGCAGCCAGCCCATCTCTAGATGACCTGCTAGAGCTGGGGAAGGGACTTGCTTGCTAGATTGAGCTCAAGGAACTGTTTAATCACTTTTTACTTTGGCTTAAATATTTTCTTTTTTTTTTCTTTTTTGTGTGTGGGTGAGGTGTTGGGGTGGGGGGTTGTTAGTTCCCTTAAAAAGAAAAAAAGGGAAAACTAAGCAATGCTTAATTKTCACCCCTTTCTCCTCCAGGATTTTCCTCATATAATGGAGGAGGGATGAATGGCACAAGCAAAATGATGGATTTCCTGGAGGAACCTCTTCCTGGTGTGGGAACCTATGAAGATTTTAACACTATTGATTGGGTGCGAGAGAAGTCCAGGGACCGGGACAGGCACAGAGAGGTAATTTTTCTCATTATTCTTTGATGGCAGAGAAGGCTGAACAACTTGCCACTTTTCATCACTTTGGAGGCAACTSTAGGAGAAATATCTAGTATGGAGGAATTTCTCCCAGGATGGGAATCGAGAACTTGAATACAGTTTGTGGAAGAATCACAGAAATCATTGTGGTTGGAAAAGACCTCTGAGCTCACCGAGTGCAGCCGTAAGCCCTTCAGCACTGTCCTGCTAAACCGTGTCCCTAAGCGCTGCATCCGCACGTTCCTAGAGCACCGCCGGGGACGGGGACTCCRCCACYTCCCCGGGCAGCCTCTTCCAATGCTCGACCGCTCTGTCCTGTAGAAGTTCTTCCCAATGTCTAACCTGAACCTCCCCTGGTGCAGCTTGAGGCCATTTCCTCTTGTTCTCTCTGTAGTTTTTGTGGGGAAGAGAGCAGCCCTCGCCTCACTGCARCCTCCTTTCAGGCAGTTGTGGAGAGCAATCAGGTCTCCCCGGAGCCTCCGCTTCTCCCCAGTAAATAACGCAGCTCCCTCGGCCGCTGCTCCTGAGCTCTGAGCTCCAGCCCCTGCACRGGCTTCGCTGCCCTTTGGACACGCTCCAGCACCTCAGTGTGTCCCCTGCAGCGAGGGGCCCAAAACTGAGCCCAGTGTCCAAGGYGCAGCCTCAGCAGTGCTGAGYGCGGGGGGACGATCCCTTCCCCGCTCCTGCTGGCTCCGCTGTTCCTGATAGCAGCCAGGAGGCCGTCGGCCTCCGTGGCCRCSTGGGCACGGAGCTGTCTCGTGTTCAGCYGCCSGTCGAGCAGCACCCAGATCCTTCTCTGCCGTGCAGCTCTGCAGCCGCTCTGCCCCCGGCCTGTAGAGCTGCACGGGCTGGTKGTGACCACAGTGCAGGACCCGCCACCAGGCCTTGTTGACCCTCATACAGTTGACCTCAGCCCATCAATCCAGTCTGTCCAGATCCCTCTGCAGAGCCTTCCTACCCTCAAGCAAATCAGTCCTTCCTCCCAGCTTGGTGTCATCTGCAAATTTGCTGAGGCTGCACTCCATCCCCTCGTCCAGATTATCGATAAAGATATTAAAGAGGACTGGCCCCAATACTGACCCCTGGGGAGCAAGCACCACTCATGACCAGTTGGCAGGTGCATTTGATTGCATTCACCCACCACTATCTGGGCCCGACCAACCAGCCAGTTCTTCATCCAGTGAAGAGTCACCTGTATAAGGCATGAGCTGCCAGCTCCTGCAGGAAGAGGCAGTGGCAGACTGTCMAAGGCCTTACTGCAGTCTTAGCAGARCCAATCCACAGCCTTTCCCTCCACCCACTAGGTAGGTCTACTGGTCATAGATCAGGTTAGTGAGGTAGGATCTGCTTTTCATGACCCCCTTTTGGCTRGGCCTGATCCCCTGGTTGTCGTGCACRTGCTGTGTGATTGCCCTCAAGATGATCTGCTTCATAACTTTCCCCGCTACTGAGCCCAGGCTGACAGGTCTGTAGTTCCCTGGATCCTCCATCTGACCATTCTTGTAGATGAGCCTCACATTGGCCAGTCTCCAGTCSTCYSGTAGCTCCCCTATTGACCRGGACTGCTGGTAGATGATGGAGAGAGATTKGACAAGCACTTCCACCAGCTCCTTCAGAACTGTCAGCTGGATCCCYTCTGACCTTATAGACTTGTGGGTGTCTGAGTGGAGTAATAGGTCACTGACTGTTTCCTCCTGCATTACAAGGAGTTTCTTCTGCTCTCCATGGATGTATTGCAGCTCAGGGGGTCAAGTATCTGTGGGTCAAGGGAGATGATCGTCCCCCTCTACTCAGCCCTGGTGAGGCCGCACCTSGAGTACTGTGTCCAMTTYGGGGCTCTCCAGTACAAGAGGGATGTGGAGCTGCTAGAGAGAGTCCAGCTCAGGGCTACTAGGATGATTAAGGGCCTGGAACATCTGCCCTATGAGCAAAGACAGAGAGCTGGGCCTGTTCAGCCTGAAGAAGAGAAGGCCAAGAGGGAATCTAATCAGTRTGTATAAATACMTTAAGAGAAGGAGTGAGGAGGATGGGACCAGCCTCTTYTCAGTGGTGGCCAGTGATAGGACTAGAGGAAACAGCCACAAAYTGARGCACCAAAAGTTCCACAGGAACTTAAGGAAAAATTTTTTAACAGTGAGGGCAACAGATCCCTGGAACAGGTTGCTGAGAGAGGTTGTGGAGTCTCCTTCTCTGGAGATTTTCAAAGCTCACTTGGATGCCACCCTGTGCGACATGCTCTAGGTGACCCTGTGTGTGCAGCGGGATTGGACTAGATGACCTTTAGAGGTCTCTTCCAACCGTAAGCATTTCTATGATTCTGTGATCTTGATGTGGTTGTTAAAGACTGGGACCAAGAAGACATTAAACACCTCAGCCTGATCCTCGTCCTTGGTGACAATGTTCCCCACTGCATCCGGTAAAGGATGGAGATTCTCCTTGGCCCTCCTCTTCTTGTTAATGTATTTTTTAGAAACATGTTTTTTTGTCCTTTACAGTGGCGGTCAGACTGAGTTCAATCTGAGCTGTGGCCTTTCTGATTTTCTGCATATGTAGAAACATTACTAGAATACTCTTAATAATAATGGAGAGCCACCTTTCTCCCCAGCTCCCACCGTKGCTTTCTCCATCATTAACCCCTTCAATCCGTGGTGGATATTGGAATCCAGTTGCCAGATTTGRGGTTTGCCTTTGATGGGGAACTTCACGATTGTCTCCTGCAGGTTAGTGCAGATCAAGACAAAGAGAGCCACCWATTCCTGGCTCAGCTCCGGATACCACTCGTTAAATTGCCCTTGTGACAAATAGTCAGTCATGTCTACACAGCCCRGGAGGCATCCTGAAGGATAGTCACTTGGAACCTCCTTTGGATCTCTGCAGAGCAGCGTTCCTTAGGTGGCCTCCAGTTCAGAGATCTCCTGAGGGGAAGGTCGGTTAGCAGAAGCTGCCYTCCCTGCCTTCCCTCTGGGAGATGTCTTGCCCTCCATCGTGTGGATTCCTCCTGCGAGCAAGCAAGCCCAAGGCTGGTGCGTGCTGAGGCACTGTGCGTCGTCTGAGATTTCCTGTAACTCTCCATCCCAAATCCGCAATGTGCTCCTCCCCRAGCCAGACTCGTGGCCAGGATCTGCTGAGCGGGTGACTTTCTTGGGTGGGAGTGACCATTTTGGTCCCCTCTCAGGGACGCAGGCTGAAGGAGATGAGGGATCACCAAAACCCCAGGACTCAGAGTTGCCTTCACATCCAGGCTCCCAACCACCTTGTCCAGCGTGCCATAGGGCATGGCTTCCGTGGTTTCCTGCAACCTGCTCTGCTCTGCAGAATACCAYAGAAGAATTCAAAATGTCAYGTGTCACCATTGATCAACTCTTCCRTGCCCAGGGACTGATTAAAAAAGGCTTCAGTAGATTTCTGATGTGCATCGYCACTGCTGTAATCTCTCCTTTCCTTATGCCGTGGTAAATGTAATGGATTCTGAAGTGTAGCAGAATCTTCAGTTCTGCCTTGGGAAGATGCATCTTTRTTATATGGACTATAAAGAAAATAAGCATTCATTCCACACGGTGCTTATTGATAAAAAAGCAGGGGTAACTTGTCCATCATGCAGTTCTGCCTATGAGTCATGCTCGTCCTCCTGGAAGCTGTGCTGCATGTTTGAGTAAACTTAAAAAGTGCTCCTCTTTCAGACGTCGTTGCCAAGGCCTTCCCATTAGCTGCTATTAAAATTACAGAGAGAGTTGCAGAAATATCTGTGTCCTTAATGCRCTGCTGTTTCATGAGAAACACTTGCAGGCAGGACTCTGGGAAGGTGGTGACTGAGGTAAACTGGGCTGTTTGCCTGCCAAATTATTCTTTTTTTWAATTTTTTGGACTCTAGCAAAACAWCTTGGCTTAAGTAGTATCCATGTATGATTTTTCCCTCCCCAGTACATGACAATGCAGTGTAGGACAGGCCACGCCACAAATGAGCCAGTGCACACCTAACCAAAGGTCGCCGTGGCCCGAACCTCCTCTCCAATAAATTGTTCTGCTCTGTGGGTGATGGGAACAAATCYCAAAGATTTCTTGCCCTTGACCACCCTCTCTTCTCCCCTTTCCACCCCAAAGACATACCAGATGTGAATTAATAAAAACAAATCAAGGAGGTGATTCTATCTTTCTCCTACACCCCTCCCTCTCGATGCCCTCTTTTTTAGCAGTTGCAGACATGACCCGTGTGCCCATTGAAAGAGGAAATATAGAGGAAGATGGTGATTAAAATAATTCATTCAGGCAGAAAGGATCCTTGCCTTATTTATTCCTAGTTTAGTGAGTATTTGCTGGTTTGTGATTTTTTTTGTTTGGTTGGGTTWTTGTTTGGTTTTCTTSGGRKTTTTTTGTTGTTGTTGTCAATGTATCTTTTATCTGGGAATAATAAGCATGTACTGGAAGGTTTCCAAGCAGGCCCGGGTAATCAAGGCCCACAATGGCCATTCTTTCATCATTTTATATGGTTGTCAAGAGCAATGAGACTGACAGGTTTCAAGCATTCATATGGAATGGGCAAACAGCAGCCGCTCTGGAGAACRTCTCTGCCAGAACGTGTCCCCAGCAGGCTGGAGTCCTGGCTTGGATTGCCACCAGCCCAAAGTGCTTCCAGGTCCAGCAGGACATTTTGCAGTCACGGTGGTATTGCGTCTGCTGGGCCCAGATCTAGACCTCAGATCTAGCTGAGGAAGGCAGTGTAAGGCATAAGGTGCTTGGCAGAATCTCTTCTGGTCGAAGCAGTGCCTGCTGCGCCACACAGCACTTGAGAGACAAGCTGGAGCCCCTGAGATGCTTTCACAATTGCTGTGGTATCAGCACCCACATATATAGCACTGCTAACTTACTGGGGCCAAAGTACTCTGGGGATTTCTTGTCACGAGCAGATGTGAACACTCATCAGGAGTCATTGGCAGTAATTATTAGTTTTCTGGCTAGGAAAAAAGGAAGCGTCCTTGATATTCCCCTGTGTGTGTCCTGTTCAGAGCCCCACTTGCAATAGCAGCTCTCAAAGCAGTGGTTGTGGTGGTGGGATTTTGGTTGGTTGGTTTTATTTTGTTTGTTTTTTTGCTTTTCTAGATTACCAGCAGAAGTAAAGAGTCCACATGGGCCCTGATACACAGTGTGAGTGATGCTTTTTCCGGCTGGCTGTTGATGCTCCTCATAGGGTTGTTAGCAGGTAAGAGTAAAATTTAAACCCAAGTTCTAACTCTGTGTTGCAGGATCAAGATTGATTCCTAGCACAGACCTCTGTCATCAGAGTAGGAGGTTTTTGTCKCAGAAACGTAGGCTGGGTGAGGACCTCCACTGATATTTTGAGGCTCTGGTACTGCTTTGCCATTTGGGCAGGATTATTTTTGTTGTCCTGTGTAGAGTTTTAGGTTTAGTTTAGTTTTTTTAGTTTAATTTTTTTAGTTACAGAGCTCTGAAATCARAAAATCAAATCTAGGTAAGTTGCAGATGAACAAATGCTGGGTCAGAGAAAAGTGTCATGCAGTCAGTGATTCTTACGGGATGCTTTTCCTTGGCCTTGGAAAGGCTGATACCAAGCCCTGGATAGCAAGATTTTTATATAGATATATATATTTTTTTAACCAAACTTAGAAGTGAAAGGTCTTGKGAAGCCTTTGAATTTCGTCTGTCTCTTGGAAGCTTCTTACAGAGGGCAAACTGAGACCTTAATAACTTCAGAAGGAAACTTTGGACCTGGCACTGCCTAAGTCAATCAGTGAGCTGCAGATAGTCTTGAAGGAAAGCAGCTAAACATTCATCAGGCGGGATGAAATCAAGTCCTCTGTTAATATTTGCAGAGGAAAAGCTTCAAGAGAGTTTTCCATTAACCAGAAGATTTGCTAGATGTTAAGTATTACCCCTGGAGTTCTGCACTGCCTCTTACTCCTGCAGCTGAGGAGACGCCAACCCTGATCTCTGTTGTGCTGACTTTGCATTTTAGTAGAGTGCAGTTGAGCACATGGGGGCTTGTGACCTCACTTGGAAGTTCCTCTTTTTTTATAAAAAAAAAAAAAAAAGAAGTCTGAACTCCTTGCTCTCTGCTTTGTTTCACTTGGCACAGTCAGGACTTCCATGGTTGTTCCTTTGTTTTTGTGTGTTTTTTTTTTAATTGGCATTAGAAACGTTTCTCAAAATTCAGTGTCATTCCCACCACTGTCACAGCGCTGTCACTTCATCTGGTGCATTAGTGCTTTTGTGCTGGAGACAGGAGAGAGTAGCATAGTCTGACTGGGTCCCCCCTGATGTGCTAAATCCCTTTCTGCTTCTTAGATTATGTGCCACGTTGTGCTTAATAAGTGACCTTGCAGTGTGATGAAGAAGGATTATTCTAGGGACTTAGTGTGGGTTTTAATGCAATTTGTGGGGATCAGTCTTTGAAATACTGCAAGATATACCATATATACTGCCATCAGCCTTTATTCTGCTTCTCTAAAGGATAAAAGCAAATTGTAGGCAAAAAGAGCCCAACTGCTCTATTTGTTGTTAGGYGAATCAAAAATATTTAGAGCCAGATGTGACATTCAGATATATGCCTGCATGATATGCTTATTTATTTTTAATCTTCTTTTCCATTCTTCCCCCTCTCCTAGGTTCCCTGGCTGGTCTGATAGACATCTCTGCCCATTGGATGACAGATCTGAAAGAAGGAGTTTGTCTGGCAGGCTTCTGGTTTAACCATGAGCACTGCTGTTGGAAATCTAACACAACCTTTACAGACAGAGACAAGTGTCCAGAGTGGAAGAGCTGGTCTCAGCTCATTCTTGGCCATGGGGAGGTGATGTGTGCCTAGTTTTGCTGCTGAACCTACTTGTTTCCCCCACACTGCACTGTCCCTTAGTAATGATCTGTATATCTATCTATCTATTTATCTATCTATCTAGCCATAAACACAAACCCATAAGTTTCTTGGTGATTTGACARCTATTGCTGAGGTCTTCCAAGGGTGGAAATAAGCAGAAACAATTTCCTCCCATGGGGTTCTCTRGGGGGAGGCAAAAGCTCAATGCATTTAAAAATCACTGGTTTGCTCCTGTGTTTGAGACTTACTACTTGGAGGATGTTTTTCCCCTGAACAGCCTAAGAGCAATGCAGAACTAGCTTAAGTCTTGTGCTTCTGACAACGCTGTCCAGTGGAGAGCTTGCACAACCAGGACATTWTTGATATACTTTGTTTAGCATTTTATGTAATGCTGTTTGGAAACCTGATTAGTTTATCTCCCCTGACCCAACAAACCTACCTTGTCCTTGAAGCCTCAGCTGCTTGTGATTTTGTCTGCTGCTGAAGCTCCCTGCTGTTTCTATGTCGATTGCAGTTCCCTCATTGCACGGGCTTGATGGGATCTTTGTTGAAAATATCTATCTGAATTGGGGCACTTTCTCTGCTTTTTAGGGGGCGTTTGCATATATTCTCAACTACTTCATGTATGTCGTCTGGGCCTTGTTGTTCTCCCTTCTTGCTGTGTTACTCGTGAAGGGATTTGCTCCTTATGCCTGTGGCTCAGGAATTCCGGAGGTGAGTGAGATTGAGCAAAAGTATTTCTTTAATTTGGGGTAGGGATCCACCATCCAACAATTACTTGTGATTAGTTGATATTGGAACTGATAAATATGCAGAATTTTTCTCCTTGCGGTATTAGAAAAAAAAAGTATATATTAGCAATTAGGAGGTACGAGAAAAGTGCAGGGGGGAAAAATTCATTAAGGAAAGCTGTGGGAGGAGGTCGAAGGTAAGGGTTGGGAATATACATAATAATGCAAGAACTTAGTGACCAAGGCTTCAATGAAAGCCTGTAGASCTTTATGTGCTTGACTTCCAGATCAAAACTATCTTAAGCGGTTTCATCATTAGAGGCTACCTAGGCAAGTGGACGCTGATCATCAAAACCATCACTCTAGTCTTGGCTGTGTCCTCTGGCCTGAGCTTGGGAAAAGAGGGCCCCCTGGTGCATGTTGCCTGCTGCTGTGGGAACATCTTGTGTCATCTCTTCACCAAGTACAGGAAAAACGAAGCCAAGCGAAGAGAGGTAAAATGAGACTGCGATGCCAGCGACTGTCGGGGTTGTGGGGTGGAAAACTGGTGAGCTTGATGACTCTGGTCAAGGTAGTTACCCCTTTTGTGGTGGAAGCCATCACAAATGATGACTTGCCCAGTTCTGCAAGGCTTACTAGTGATTGCCATGTGTTTCCCTAAACTCCTAAGAGTGTCTACAGGACTTGGACTTAGGGATAGTGGGTTAAAATTAAAGTGCAGGAAGTTTCATCTCCATGTGAGGGAAAAACTTCTATACTGAGCATTGGAACAGGCTGYGCAGAGGCTGTGGAGTCTCCTTCTCTGGAGATCTTCCAAACCCTCCTGGATGCCACCCTGTGCCCCGTGCTCTGGGTGTCCCTGCTGGAGCAGGGGKTTGGACTARRTGATCTCTAGAGGTCCCTTCCAACCTCAACCATTCTGTGACTCTGTGACTTGGCCGTGTGAACAGACTGAAGACCTTTGCTTCTGAAGATGCACCTTGGYAAGACCAAGGTCGCCATCTCGTATGAAACTGTGTGTTCCCGCACAGTGTTTTAAGGCCTTTTCCCCCATAACAAGTCACTGCAGAACAAATATTGTGAGATGCATACTATGACGTTGGCCAAGTTATCTACTGGCAAGCGAGGAGTGACTTGGGTTTCTCTTTCAGGTGTTATCAGCAGCTGCTGCTGCCGGTGTGTCCGTAGCTTTTGGTGCGCCCATCGGAGGAGTGCTTTTTAGCCTGGAAGAGGTAACATGAGCATTCTSTATTAGCTCTTGGCAAGCGTTTTATTGCAAGAAGTCATTCGGCTGGTTTAGAAATACAACCCAATCTTCACAACTTGAGTATGGAAGGAAGAGACAGCTCAGTGCTGTTTGGATTTACAGGGGAACCTGAGCAACCTAAAAGCTGACTGAGGCTTCAGTTAACTCTTAAGAACCCTGGAGACCTTATTTCAGAGGATGTAAATCTGTAGTTTGGCAGTAAATCTGTTTTCCTTCAGTCTGCCTGTTCTCCTCTGCATTGACTGCCCACAACCAGAGGCTCTATTATGTTGTCCTTGTGTCTTCTCTCTCTTACAATCCCCACTGTGCTTCAAAGTAAGCTTTTATCTTGCTTACTAAGCCCATTTTCTTCCAGAGAAACTTGTAATTCCKTTTGTTTTGCCACAGATAGGAAATAGGCCGTTGCTGCTTGCATCAGGATTAACTGAGAGGAGAAAAAATAGGACAGTTTTGCTCAACTGATCAGTGGTTTGTTCAGCTTGTAGTAGCTGTTACAGCAAGTGCTGCCCTTTGGCAACTCTGCACCTTGCAGAACGTGCCAGGCAAATAGTTCTCTGGATGTAGCCCCTAGCTAAGCTGCAAAACCTTGTGTTAGGTGATTAGGGCACCTCCACTGCAGGGGTCATTAAAGGCATTTGTTGCATTGAAAGTATACAGCTCGGGGTGAGCTGTGAAGCAAGAAGTTCAAAATGAAGTCTGGGGACCTGCCCTAAAAAGAGGATGCCTAGCCTATAAGCACTCGTCTAAATTGTTCACAGTTTGCACMGTGGTGGTTTTGTGACGGGGCAGCAATCAAGGTCATGACAAGAGCTGAAGTGACAGAATCTGCTTTTTCCTTCCTTTATAGGTCAGTTATTACTTTCCTCTCAAGACACTGTGGCGCTCTTTCTTTGCTGCCCTGGTAGCTGCGTTTACTCTGCGCTCCATCAACCCCTTTGGGAACAGCCGACTGGTTCTCTTCTACGTGGAGTTTCACATGCCGTGGCATCTGCTGGAGCTTATCCCCTTCATCCTCTTGGGGATATTTGGTGGGCTTTGGGGAGCTTTCTTCATTCGCAGCAACATTGCCTGGTGTAGGCGGCGCAAGACAACCAAGCTTGGCAAATACCCGGTGCTGGAGGTGTTCGTGGTGACTGCCATCACGGCGGTTCTGGCCTTCCCCAATGAGTACACCAGGATGAGCACCAGCGAGCTCATCTCGGAGCTCTTCAATGACTGTGGGATTTTGGACTCTTCCAAACTCTGCGAGTATGTGAATGATTTCAACAGCACCAAAGGGGAYGACCTCCCAGACCGAGCTGCTGGCCCAGGAGTTTACACAGCTATGTGGCAGCTGGCTTTGGCCCTTATAATGAAAGTCTTCATCACGATTTTCACCTTCGGCATGAAGGTGAGAAGTGCCTCTAGAGGAGCTTTAGATGCTCCATAATAGGCATGTTTTTCTCCCCAGACTTTGCTCTGAGGACACTGGTGCCTCTTCCCCTGAGGTTGGCTATCAGATGAAGTACCAATGAGCTAGTGTGTCTAAGGGTCACAGACAGTTTTCTGAATTTCAAGGCAGAGGTTGAATTGGAGACAGGGAAGAAGGTTTGTTGGGCATTCACTAGGTGAAACCAGCACAGCTGGAAAATACTGTGCATGCAGTCAACAGGTAATAGTGTTATTGGAAAGGAGGGAGAGAGCAGAAAAAACCACATACCTCTCTCTGTTCTGCATTAGCCTGGTCTGTCTGGCTGTTTCGACTGCTTAGAAACAAGTGAGTTCAAACTGTTACAGAGATGTTAGAGCATGGCTTGTTTCMTGAAGGATGGTGGCAAGCACAATGCTTTCCTCTGTGGGCTCGAAGACACGAGGTGGTGCTGTGTCACCACCCTTTTAGTGCAGGAAGGGATGTTGAAGCAAAGTGATCTTATCAGTTTTAMCTTTAGTATAACCTCTAATACAGTCATGTTTTGAACTTTTAATGCTGTCTTCCTGCAAAATGCCMTGTTTACTGATGTGGGTTGTGTTGTGTTTTGGTTTGGTTTGTTATTTTGTAGGTGCCTTCAGGTCTCTTCATCCCCAGTATGGCTGTTGGTGCCATTGCAGGCAGATTGCTGGGAGTAGGAATGGAACAGCTGGCGTTTTACCACCATGACTGGGTCATCTTCAGTGGCTGGTGCAGCCAAGGGGCTGACTGTATCACTCCTGGCCTCTATGCAATGGTTGGGGCTGCAGCATGTCTAGGTAAGCACAATGCATTTTGAAATCCAAGGTGCTGGCTTTGGACTTAGTTGGCTAGGGTAAAGAGTGTGGAAAAGGCTGTCATGATGCTGTTCTTGCAGTCTGGAATAGCTGACAGCATGTCAAGAGCAGGAGACTTTGTAATGTKTTTCTTGTCTTCCTGCCTCCTTTTGCCAGCATGAACCTATCCTGTCTTGTGGTGGATTTCAGCGGGCAATCTCCTGAATCCACAGATCAAACAGAAGAACCTGGCAGGGGATTTGAGTTTTTTTCCTGTAGGTTTTCAAGTCTTTTTACTACTTGCTCTACCCATTACTCTTACAATGCATATCCCCTTTCAAGTGCTGTTGGAGGCAGGGTTTGATTTCTTTGGTTTTGTGCGTTTGGTAACACTACCTCTGTTTGGCAAAAGTTCCTGTTGAGAAATTGAATGACTGAACTTGACTTTCACTGCAGTTCCCAATCCTCTCCTTCACGGATTAGCATATTAGTCTCTTAAGGTACTACTTTGCAGTATTAGGGGAAACTTTCATTTAAGGAGYAGTCGAAGGTCATGTATCTGTTTATGGAGGTGTGTGTGTAAGGCCCTTTTAAAAGGTGACCAAGCTCTTTATTGAAGCTTATTTTGGAGTTAATTTTCTCTCATGTTGAGTAACAGGATAGCCTTTGTAGCTGATTGGCATTGCCATTATGTAATGTTAAGCAGGAAGTTTTGAACAAACATACCACATTGTGGATCAGATGATGTGCTTTCAAAGGACATATGGTGCTAGGATGTCCCATTTCCCGATTGAAATTCATGAAGTCTGTGAAGGATGCTGAGTTCTGAGAAGGATTCATCAAAAACCACATAGCAAGAGGCATCCTGAAGCCAGCACATGACATAATACACTAGAAAGAACAGTTGATTTTAATACCATGTTCCATTCACATTTGGTTTCCACTGCCGAATGTAGTGTCCGTTTTCTAAGTAGGAGCTCAGTGGGACAACCATTTTCTAATTGGAGAGTTTGTCCTCAAGTTTGGACTGAGGACAGCTCTTACAAATGAACAAGAACAACAAGAACAACTCTGCTGGCAGCGAATCCTTACAAATCCTTACCAATGTGCTCTGTCYTCCTGTGTCCTCCTGCAGGTGGGGTGACCCGAATGACTGTTTCACTGGTGGTCATCATGTTTGAGCTCACTGGTGGCCTGGAGTACATAGTTCCTCTGATGGCAGCAGCCATGACCAGCAAGTGGGTGGCAGATGCCATCGGGCGAGAGGGCATTTACGATGCCCACATTCGTCTCAACGGCTATCCCTTCTTGGAAGCCAAGGAGGAGTTCTCGCACAAGACGCTTGCAATGGATGTCATGAGGCCACGGAGGAATGATCCTCCTCTGACTGTCATCACTCAGGACAGCATGACAGTAGAGGATGTGGAGGCCATAATCAGTGAAACAACGTACAGTGGCTACCCAGTGGTGGTGTCACGAGAGTCCCAAAGGCTCGTAGGGTTTGTCCTCAGGAGGGATCTCATCATTTCAATTGGTAAGTGAAGAAAGGCAAGATGTTTTGTAGTTGGACAGTACGTTTAGAGGCCTTAGGTGGCGTGCTGTAACTTACTCACCAGCTCAAAAACTCAGCAGTGATGGTGAATATKCTTAGTGAAGTCCACATCCCCGTTCCCAAGCAGTGTGGGGCTTGCAAGCATTGAGAGCAAAGGACAGTGCAACTTGCTCGTGCAATTAGTGCAGCTCTGCTGAATTCCTAAACCTCAGTGCACCAATGTGAAGCATAAGACTTCTTGCCAGCAAGAACTAAGCTCAAGAACTGAGTGAGAACTGAACTTCCCAACATCAGAAACTCGAGTACTGATTTTGGTCATGGTGGCTACAGTAGGACAATACTTGGTTTTTTTGATGCATTGGAAAACATCTGAGTGTGTTAGTGTTGAAGGATATTTAGCCCTTTAAAAGTTGTATCTATGCTGAAATGAAGACAGGGATTGGTCATAATTATGGGCACTGAGCCCCACACACCCTGCCCGTTTAGTCCTTGTTGGTTGCATCCAGCAGAAGCTTGGGCTCAAGCATCTACATTACGTTCCGGAGAGCTTCCCTTGGTCAGCACTGCCTTGTGCAGTCACCAGGCAGGCTTTATGCAAGCCGCATGGGGAGCTGGACAGGAGAACTGACTTGGCTGAAAATGCATTTTTCTTCGTTAGTGTTAGCTTTCTGCAGATGTGTTCACCGTTCCAGCTCTCCTTGGGACCACATGACACTGATGCAAAGGAGCAGGTGAGATGACAATGGTAGTTAGCTTGGGAAGAAGCAGATATATGATTGCTGAACTGCCCAGTCTCGAGGTGTTAAACATGCATATGAAATCTTTGGGGTGTTCTTCAGCACATGGTTTAATGCACTGACTCAGTTCAGATTTGAGCATTTTCWGTAGGATCAACATGAGCTTCTGCTCCTGAGCTAGCTTCATCCCATGGCAGTGCCAGTGTAGCCTTGTTAGCTAAGTTGTCTGCAGCCATGAATCAGCTCTGACTGTTCCCTCTCTGTTTTGAGATGGGTTTTCAGGGGCAGTTTTAGGACACCTGCAATACAGTTTTCTGGAGCATCCAGATATTGCTCTWGAATTCTCTTGATAAGTATTGGGCTAAATGTTTTTGTTGATACGGAAGCAAACGTAGCGAATGTAGCAAACTGCTGCATCGTAGTCGTGGGCATTTCCTTCCATCGGGCTGCTTCACGTATGACCATGATTTCTTGCCTTTGTGGTGTTGTGTATCTCCAGGGGCCCCTTGAGAGGAACCTCTTTCCCAARATAAGCACAGAATGACATTGTTGTGGCCTGTTGGATGGGATTTAGGTTTTGGTAGCCTGCTGTGAGAGTCCTCAGTCTGTGTGTTTTGCTTTCTTACTTGCTTTATTTTTCTTGGATACTGTTTAAACCTCTTCCCAATGAGTCTAGTAATGTAAATATCAAATCAAAGCTATGATGCAGCTGGCATCTAAATTGCTTTCCTAGAAGGGGAGCTGCAATACACTAGTGTAAATGTCTGAGCAGCGGCAAGTACTTGGAGTCCTTGGGGTAATGATACAGTTATTAAAAGATAGGATGGAAACTGCTCACCGCTACTTGGGTCATTAGGCACATGCTTTATGAAAATTTCGTGTTTCATGTTAGTGCAATAAAGAAGTAGACCTTTGCTAAAGTCTTGCCATGTGGTTTGAGAGAGAAAAGCATGTGTTCTTCTAGTTAGAAAAGGAGAGATGATGTTTAATCAAATATTTCCTTTTTCCAGAAAATGCCCGGAAGAAGCAGGATGGGATTGTGAGCACTTCAATTATTTATTTCACTGACCACTCTCCTCCACTGCCTCCGAGCTCCCCGTCCATGCTCAAACTCAGGAGCATCCTGGACCTAAGTCCCTTCACAGTGACAGACCAAACGCCCATGGAAATTGTTGTGGATATATTTCGCAAGCTCGGACTGCGCCAGTGCCTGGTCACTCACAACGGGTGAGAAAGCTGCTAGCAGGCCCTGCACCTGCAATCCCATAGGATAATGCCCAATTAGTTAAATCCAGGTCGAGACCCGCTCTCCTTCAAAGAAGTGAAGGTCTCTAGCATGCAGAGTAGTGAGTACCAATCAGAGCAACTGCAGACAAAGGACTGTGGAAGCCCTGAGCTTCTGCTGTTTGAGACAGTGCTAGTGAAGGCTAGTGAAATGGTAATGCAGATCCATACTAAGATGGGTATGACATCCCTACCACGGATGGAAGGGGCTCATGACCTCTTCCATCTCACATTTGGTCATGCAGTTCGTATAATGACTTGAATTCCCTTTGGTGTCAGTTTGGAAGTGGTGTGTTGAGGTAGGAATGTGGACAAAGAATTAAAATTAATGGTAAAAGTGATTTAAATCTTTCCGCTGAAGTGCTGTGAAAGGAATTGGTCTCTGTGTTACCAGGTGTGTTAGTGATGCGCTTGGGCTAGCTGAACTATTCTTGCAGTGTAAACCAACAGTTTCTAGCAGCAAATTTGTTTAATTAGTCCTCTACATTAGTGTRTTTTGGTATGGCTGTGATAAAACCAGAGAAAAATTAAAGCTGCTGAGACTATCAGGACTTAAAATGCAGTTCTAGAAATTCAAATTCTGGGAGCTGATGTACTAAAAATGTCTGGTTTTGTGTTTGTTTTTTAGGAAACTACTTGGGATCATTACCAAAAAGGATGTATTAAAGCATATTGCACAACTGGCTAACCAGGACCCAGATTCTATACTGTTCAATTAAAAGCAGACTAATAGGTATTGTGTGTTCTGCACAGAAGAAACTTTATAATAAAGATCCTGRATATACTTTCTTATTTTTACAGAGACCTTGAAACTGTTTTTGACATTCCCTTCTGTGGAGCTGAAGAAGATATATATATATTTTTTTTTTCTACAGAATAACCAATTGCACTACATAATCTGTGGAAATTAATCTTCTCTTTAGAAGAAAAAGGACTTTATTTACATTGCTTTTGTGAAGTTGCATTGGAAAAATTCCATGAAGGAGTAAAAGCAAAATGCTACAGAATTATATCTCTTCTTTTTTATTTTATTTGAATTCTTGTAACTAATATGGAAATTCTTGTAACTAATAGGGAAAGACAAGTACCCAGTTCTGTGTCGTCAGAGGCTTTGAAGGAGAAGGATGATTCTTGCCTGCAGCATATTCAGGTGATGGCAGAAAGATACAGTTGAAGCTGAGGGGCAGTGTGTTCCTGGTCAGCCACTTAGTCCTTCGATAATCTCACTGGAGGAGARAGAAGAAAAAAGAAAAGCGTGTACCAAATTGTAAGACAACTTTGTAACCAACCCCATATAACTGACCTCAACTCCTTAGTTTTCAGTATCAGCTAGCTGAGGACGTTCTGGTGAAAAAAGGAAAACGAACAAACAAATCGCCCAAAGAGCAGATCTGTTTAAAACTGGACTCAATTTCTGATTGGGAAGAAGCTTATTTTGGTTACTCTATTGTGAATGTATTTAATTTCACTCTGTGACTTGCTTGCTAAGAGAGTCTGAAGGAGGAGGCAGGAGTCAAGGGTTGGATTCTTGTCCTCCTTAGATATATGCCTTGTTTTTGTTTTGTTTTGTTTTTTCTTTAGATATCTGCCTAAGGATTTCTCCTCTGGCTGGTAACTGGAATGGCARAGGCTGAGTTCTGAGTTATTGCGCTGGCTTTACTGCACTTCCAGTCCATCCCTGATCCCGTTAGATATTGCACAACTGACCTCTTCCATGATCAGCAGTGGCTGGCATTGTTGAGGACGTCTTCATGGAGGTGCCTGCCCCCAAGATGTTTACACGAATGCGTATTCTGTTCCCTGCCCCTCACTGGGGTCTTGCATCCAACTCAGGCTTGAATCCTGGCTCTAGGATTGAAAACACTGCCACTTTATGTTGTTTCTCCTTTTTACCAACAGCTATGCAATAATACCCCTTTCCAACCATTGTCAGCAAAACGACTTKTCCCTCAGTTGGTCCCTTCCCCTGTGCTTCTCTGATCTCTGTCCCATCTTTTATCTTTATATTTTTTCTGTTAATAGAACCTGAAATTTTGAAAGTATGCAACCTGAGGTATCAACCCAAGACTGCTGCCCGGCCCGTGGTACCCCTGCCATGTGGGTAAATGTCTAGAGTTGGTAGGAAATGTTGCCAGTCTTGAAGACTCTCAAGTAGAAGTAACGCTCCTTGTCTCTCCTTTGAGCAGAAGCYGGCTTATTTCCTTTTTCAAAGCCATCCAGCAGAAGATATCTGTTGTCCTGCTCTAAGACGTTTGCCAGTTGAATTCTCGTATGGTTGAAAGGGAGCTCAGAGCAAAATGTTACCACTGGATCAGATATCTTCTCAGAAAATAAATGCCTTGACTTTGCTTGTCCTCTTTTTGTGCAGCAGGAGCTCTCTCACGTTGTCATTTTAGAATTATAACATGCACTGTGATATTCCCAGATGCTGCTTTGCACCTTAAGTTCATTCACCTGCTGCCTCTGCTCTGGCTCGCAACAGACTTTGAGCGGTTGCAGCAGAAACTTGGTGTTCAGGTGCTTATGTCCTACCCTTGTCCCTACAGATGCTCTGCAGGTCCTTCCCTTTAGAGAACATCCTTGGCAGATACTTGTCTGATCCCATGCAGCATCCTGTTTGCTTTTTGAGATGCTTGTGACACCGGAAAGCACCAAGCTTTAGCTCTGCACTGCTCTGCTTGCCTTAAAATATACAGAAAGGCTTGAGCTTGGGAACCTTAACCCTCTGGCTCCTTTAATTTGACCTGTGCTCCATGAGAGCCCCCAAGCACTGGGCTCACAGAGGGGCAAAGGAATGACTGTGGGGAAGCAATGCCCTCCCTCTGTGCCAGTGAAAGAGCAGGAGCTGATGGAAGGAAAACCCATGAATGAGCTGGAGCGCTGCAGCTGACGGGTGCCTTCTCTGAAGGAGCAGAACGTGGCAGAGCAGGGAGAGCAGAGGGAAGCCCGTAGAGGCAGTTGTGCAGGTGCGGAGGCAYTTGGGGTCCGGTGCTCATGGTTAGTGTCAGGCAGGTTGGAGGGTGCTTGTAGAGGAAGGCTTCATACTGGAAGGCTCCTTCTGGACTCTCTGCAGGGGGTGGTAGGTTGTGAAACTGGGGTCGTGAGTCGTTGGTGCGCCCATCGAGCGACTCTGCAGCGTGGGCAAGTCGTCCTCAAAAGACTGGCCTAAAAATGTCATGTCACMGGTGAGAGCAGTCAGAAAACCCCAACACTGGCCTTGTGGGAGGGCACAGCAGAGCAAGGCTTTAGCAGGCCGTGGTCCCAGGTGGAGACAGGCTTCTGAGTCCTTGCTGTGCCAAGCCCAGCGGGGTGATGGTGAGCAAAATAAAAAGCACTGTGGGGGTAAAAAGGCATCTCTTTGCAAGCCTACATGAAAGAGAAACCTTACTCTTGTCTGAGAAGATCTCTGCACTCGCTTGGTTTTAGAATGAAAGCTGGCAATAATGTTTATATACATTTTTAACGCAATCATTTCCTTCATTGGCCCTGGTTGATAAAACCSTCTTGGGAAGAGATTCTCCTGCCCTGGGGTGCCCTGGCTGCTGCGATGTCTGTCTTGCCCCATCCGCTTGCTGCTGTTCTGGTGCGTTACCTTCAAGACAACGCCAGGAGGAGCCGTGGGCTTCCTCAAGAGCAGGCTGCGCATCGTCTGTGTCCTCTGCAAGACACAGGGAGGAAGCTGTGGCTCGATAAAGCCAGAAACATGAGAAATAAATCCAGGCCTGTGAGCTCACTAGCTGGGCAATGCCAGCGGGTTTGCAAGTCGTGGCTGAACAACTAGAGATATGACTCCTGTTGATTTTCTCATCTGCTGCTGAAACCTGCTAACCTTGGGGGTGAAACTGTGAGAGGAGGGTCTATAAATGGGGGCAGGATGTTGTAATATTTATGAAGCGTGTAATTCAGGACCATTTCTTGAGGAACACTAAACAAAGAAACAGCCTGGATGCCACCCTGTGTCATGTGCTCTAGGGGTCCCTGCTGGAGCAGGGGGTTGAACTAGATGATTTATAGCGGTCCCTTCCAACTATAAAGATTCTGTGATTTCTGGGGGACATTCAGATGCTGGTGTTGCCTTTGATCTTAAGGGTGGGTTGCAGTTTAGGGTTGACAATATCTTCCAGGGAGTGGAGGGCTCTGAGTTACACTGTCTTCCTTGAYCTTGTGCTGCTCATGGCCAAGGAGATGCTCTGTCCTCTGGACTTTGGCTTCATGACATACAGAGCATAACCTCTTCCTGCGCTCTAACATACTGTCCGGGACAATACAGCAGTTCTGGTACCTCTGGCTTGTCTCACTTGGGGTAGTGCAGGGGAAAGCCATCTGGTTAGTTTCCTTTGGGGCATGGGGTGTATGGGTCTGGATCAGTCCAGCTCAGCTGCTTCCAGAATATATTTAGGGCCGGGGAGAGGGAGAGGGGCATTTTACCAAGCGGGTGCGGTGGGGAGGTCAATGAGTCCGAGCAACTGCTTGAAAGCGTTTGGTGAAAAGCTAGGGAGCAACGTAACTGTGACGGGCCTGGTGGCTCTAACGGGTCTCCTGCTCGCAGCGGCATCAGGTGGACTCTGCTGCCTTGCATCCGTAATGTTTTCCTGGAGATGCGTCCAGTTTAACGAGCGTCCGGTTTCCTATGGCTATTTGAGCCCTCCTCGACGTAGGAACTGGGTTTGCTGATAACTATTTTCCTGCTTTGGGGATTAGCTGGTGTGTGAGGACGAAGCAGCTCTGTACTAGCCTCCAAGTAGAGCCCGCGGGGAAGTGAGGTGGGTTGGAAGGTACTGCAGGAGCACCCACACAATGGGCGAGCCCCCCAAGTTCTTACGTCCRTGTTTCTGTGCAGTAGGGCTGCAGCTTCTGGTCTCTCTGGGCCTTTGCTTTGRCAACTTTGTTTACACTGCTCTGAGGAAAGGTTTCCTGGGGTGTTGGCAGTGTGGATTTCCTCCTAATCGCTGTGAACTTGCTGCCCTCTCAGGACTTGAAAGTAAAATCAGGTCTGTTGGGAAGGAAATGGCCTGGAGGTCAAGAGGAACGGGTTAATAACAAACAGAAATGAGATTGCAGCCCGTGTATTTATTTTGAGACAAAGAAAGGCAGCATTCGCCAGGTAAACGCCCTCCACCGTGCGACAGTCTGGGCCTTCTCTCTGTCAATCCGACAGAGTCATTGATCTCCCTCCCCAGCCACACAAAGAATGGAAAGCAAAGCCTTGAGGGCTGGAGATAAGGTACCTCTCTGGCAGCAGCTGCAAGGAAGGGGCTRCTTAGATCAAACACCCCCAGCAGAGCCGTGCGCCTTCAGGTCGGTCTGGAAACGTCCCTGCAAGTGCTCTCGCCTGCCCTTGCCGGAGAGGTAGACAAGGGCAGGGATCTCTGAAGCAGACCATTTGGAGGGTGCAGGGCAGCGGGGTGGCTCCCCTTGAAGCCTTTGTGTCGGCGCTAATCTCCGTTTTAGGAGAAGGAGCCGTCTTTCTCGCTCCAGGAGCTGCTTCGCAGCAGGCTTGCTGGCGCAGAGCTTTGTTGTGCTGCTCCTCCCTGAAACCACGTGCTTGGCAGAGCAGCGCTGGCGGGTGCTGTGCGCTCCCGAGCGCAGGCAGGCACGGACGTCAGCACGCCCGGCTTCTCCAGGCTTCTCCAACCTTCCTCTTGCAATGCGGGAAGGCCAGGAATTGCGAGGTTATTTGGAAAGGGGACATTTCACAGCGAGGAAGAGATGAGYGAGGACTTGGTGATGGTAATTCCTGGGCTGCCCTGCAGGAAGCTGGAGAGGGATTCTGGAAACTCCTTCCAGCTGCAGCTGCTCTGGGGGCGTTCCCACCCTGTTCCCCTCTCTCCCTTCCACCCCCAGCTTCAGTTTTCACATGGAAATGGCAAAAAGGCAGAGCTGAGCGCTCAGAAATGCCCAGCGGCAGCTGACTGGCTGGGGCTCTCCTGTTGGCGTGTGCCCAGCCAGCTTAACTAGGAGCCGGCGGTGCCTGCACCACTTCTTTCCCTAGGACTGCTGCCTTTGGCACTTGCAAGCTTTTGTCTTTCCTCTTTTATATATTTATATATATATACAAAATCTTTTCTGCTTTGTTTGTCACTCTGGTGGAGATTTGTCTGGAGCCAACTGTGTTTCCTGTGTTGCTCATGGAGCCAGCTCTGCTCCTCTCGTCTCTGCAGCCTCTGAAATCATGAGGCAGCTTCAGGCTGCCACAAACCTCCTCCTTTGTCACAGTCAAGCGTTCTTGCTGCTGCTGCATTTTACGTTACTGTGGTGCTTGGAAGGGCAGCTGCTATTCCGAATAGCACCGCCAGCCTACCAGAGGTTGCTACAGAGGAGCAAAGATGCTCCAGAGCCCCCAGCCAGGCCACATCCCTCTGCTTCAACTAGTTTTGTTTTCCAGACTGTCACATCTCTCATTGSCCAGCATTTCCTGGCTTTTGCACATCAGGGAGGTTGCGATTTGGTCTGAAGCTCTTGCAGTTGTTTTTCTACATCCACCCACCACTTCTYTCTCTTCCAGGAAACTAGAGCAGTCCCTCAATGCTCTTGGCCCTGGGTCTGATTCTCCCAGATCATGCAACTGGGTAGCTCACCTAGGACGCAAGGGATGTMGTCTCATCATTTCAGTTGAGCTGTACTGCAGGCTTTAGGGGTTTGTGTCACCTGAGAGCGAAACACACGATGCTCGGAGACAAACATTCGTCYCTCCCTCCAAGGTCATGAGATTTCGGCTAAGGAATGGGACAGCCCGGGGTGAAGCAAAACTCCAGCGTCCCTTTGCAGCTCACAGGCCTGCCCGGAGCAGCCGGTTTGCTCTTTTGTCAGAGAGCAGGAAGGGAGAGTGCAGCCGCTGCCTCCGCCTCTGCATTATGCCATAGGCAACGGAGTTGAGCAGGGTTCCTTGGCCTCAACATGGCCCTGGGCACCCTCTCATTTCTGCCTCACTAGATCAAGAGCAATGATGAGAGACTGCTGCTTTCTATCCCGGACTTGGCCGATCAAGGAGATGAAGGCTGATGGGGGCAATGTCTCCTAGCTTGGAGTTAAAATCACCTTCCCGGTACGGTCTCAGGAAACTGCAGCGGGGAGAGCAGCAACAAGAAACAGCTCCTGTTGCAGAGTGAAAGGCAACCAACCCTTCTCAGCAGCCTCTTGACAGCTTGGCTGATCTGCCAGCAACTCCAAAGCAGGACCAAGAAGCATCCCATCCTGGTAAATGCCTCTTCCTGGGAATGCCCTGGACATTTTCAGGGGTGTTGAGGAGAGGTGGCAGCTGCCTTGGCATGGCCCTGGGCTAGGCATGCTGGTTGATGACCTGCTAGAGGCACCAAAGACACAAAATGAGATAAGATCCAGTTGTTGCCCACAGCCTCTGTTGGAGAAGGAAGCCCCGGGAACCTGCACTGGGTTGTTCCTCGAGGTGGCCCTGGCATTCGGCAGCCCTAAGGTAGCCGAGCTGCTCGGCAGCAGACCAGCACCACCACCCCGCACCCCTGCGGCCAATGCGCAGCAGGGCCAGCATGGGCAGTGGCACTGGAAGGCTCAACTCCTCCTGAGCAGCACTTTTGCCAGGTGTGGATATTTCAGGGGGATTGGGATGGATCTGTTGGTACTAGTGGACAAATAGGTCCTCTGCTTTGGCCCCTCATAGTTCTTGCTGATGATCTYGGTGATGGGTTATCTGCTGGGACTAGGGGTGGGTACAGAGACAGGGGTGTGAGCAGCAGGAGAAGGCCACTAAGGAGCTGAACYGGACCCAAGCGCTCTGCAGTATCGGAGCAGAGAGCACCTGAGCTCACTCAGACATCACGTTCAGATTACGGTTCGTCCAAACCACTTCACTGAGGCTGCAAATAGTGCCACAGGGTGCCTGACGCAGAAAGGTGAGGCCAGCACTGGAGTACAAGGTTTATTTAAACCAGCACTGAGCTCTCCCATAGCCCCATCARTATGAGGGCTGCTCATATCCTTCACGGGAGCCAGTGAGTCCRGACACATGGACAATCTTTCTACAATACAGAGAACATACAAGCAATTACAAAAGGGGACTGTTTCCAGCGCAGCATCCACAGGCCAAGCCAGYTTAGGCATGTTCTGCCCTGCAGAACTCATGCTCTGTGTCTGGGGTGTCCCTGTGGCTTGGSCATGGGGCTTTGCTCTTGCTCGTCCTTGTGCTGGCACCGCTTGGGCTCCTGCAGCCCCACGGTCACTGTGGCAGCAAGGCTGGGGTACATTAGGGKAAATGCAGCCACTCAGGCACTTGTGTGGCCCTGAGCTGAAAACCTATGGTTAACCTATGGTGGTGGTGGCTCCAGGGGACAAAACACAGGAAAAACGAGGCTTAATCAGAAGAGCTGGGCATGAGCGGGAGGCCTGGGCTGAAGCTCTGTGGCTCTGAGCTGCCCTCTGCCTGCCTGGGATGCCCTAGCTCCCTCTCAGCATCTGGAAGTCAGCAGGATGGGTAGTTGGATGACTTATCCTTGCTTTCAGGGCTTCGCAGGTCCCACAAAGCAGCACTCAGGGATCTGCAGGTGCTCCTGCTTCCACGGCTTTCTGGGCTGATGGCCAGCCCAGGAGTGCCCTAAGCTTGCAGGTCTCCAGCTTGCCCTGGCTTCCCCCATTGTGAGCGGGATCGACCCCATCGAGGCAGCAGYGCTGCACCTCTCAGCGGTGCGACGCAGCGATCCGGGTTCACAGGGGCCAGGGTGCTGATGCAGAGGCACGATGCACTGGCCTCTGTTGGGAGAGGCCGGCTGCTGGGCATATCCAGGGCTTGCACGTTGCCTTTCTGGCTAAGCTGGTTCCGGGAAATGTGCATCTCTACCACGTGCTTAGATGCATCCGCTTCTGCTGGTAAGTAATCCAGCTTTGGGACTCTGCTCTTTGACCCTCCAAAGTCAAGGAYTGCTGGTGTCACTCCAGACTTTAACTAGCCTGAACTGAAAATCCTTCCTACCCTTCTGATAACTGGTGCACGTGAGTGCTGGATCTCCCAAGTTCCTGCAGGAGAGAGGGGAAGAAGGCCAGCCTGGGGCCACRCTCATCATCTGCTCCTCTCTGCTAAGCCCAGTTTCTGGCCCCATACCTTCCACACTGGGCTCCTCGGCAGCTTGCGGCTGGGTTTGCCATGTCTGGCTGTGCCAGGTATGTGTTTGGGCTTGCAAGGGGTTGTCCTGCAGCAGGGAGGATTTCTACTGCAGCTGTGGATATGACTCTAGAGCCTTGCTGGCGATGGGGGACAGGGCAGGAGGTGTTGCATCCTTGAAGGCACCGTGGCTCTTGCTAGCGGCCTGTCCATGCGCTGTGTTCCCCGAGTAACCTTATCCCAGTTCTGGCAGTTGTCCCTGGGGCAAGCTTTGGTCCCTCCTTGCCCATGAAGCCACATTCTGAGCCCTCTCCTGGCTCTGTCYCCTTGCCACAAGGGACAATACGGACTTTGAACTGCACTGCATCCTCCTGGCTTGGACTCCAGCTCTTCAGCTGCCATCCTGCACAGGTGAAGGCAATGGGGCTGTGAGGACTTTTGGTGGACCATGCAAGAGAGTCACTGTGGGAGGAACAGATCTGGTCAGAGGATGGACATGAGCATTAGGAGGATGTCACAGGTCAAGCCGGAAAGCCCCAAAATAGCTGGCTGCTGCGTCATTGTAGTCAATGGCCAAGGAGGAGACGGATACAAAAAGCTCATCGCCGACTTTGAGCTCAAACAGTCCTCCCTGGTAGAGAGCGTGGAGACCATAGTTYGCCTCAGGCGCCCAGCACTTGGTGCCAACTCCTTTGAGCAGGAGAATGGGTTGGCTGTAGGAAGTCTTCCAGTTGATGCACTGCACAAGCTGAGGGACAGAGATGCGGGCACTGGCCCCGTCGCTGGGGTAGCGGAAATAGATCTGGGAGTAGACATAGTATTTGCCTGCYTGGTTGACCCGCAGCCGGCCGTCCCGGTAGGTGATGTTCTGCAGGTGTGAGTGAATTGTGCTGTCCTCCCAGCGTGCGATGGCGTGGCGGCAGGACTGGGAAAGGTTCCCAAAGCGCTTGGAGCTTCCTGGGGAGAGGCAGAAGGATTATGGAAAGGAGCAAGCTCCTCCAGACAAGAGGCATCAGGGTGGGGTCAAGGGAGGAGGTGGCTCTAGCCACTTCCCACAGTGACTCAAGTCCCCAGCTTGGAGGTGTGGAAGAGGTGTTCTCCGAGTAGAAAGAAGGAACGTGTCCCTAACTGTCACCAAATGCTTTCTCCCATGCTGGTCACCTACCCCTGGGCAGGGACCTTTTCCCTGTTCTCATTTCAGAAACCCCCTGGTGCTCAGCTGRGGCACCAGCTGGGGCACCAGTCACCCAGACTCACCATCCTGGGACAGGCTCTGAGGACGGAGGGTTAGATGTGCGGAGGGTTTGCTGGGTGTTTTGGGAGGAACCTGTCCCTCTGAGGTGTTGAAGTAGCTCCTCTGTGCTTCTGTGAAGCAAGGCAGAAAGGGTTGTCATGGTCAGAACACTTGGAGACCTCCAGTTCTATGCCAGCAGAGCACGTCTTTACCAAGGAAGCAGGAAAGTGTCCCGCTGACCCCGCAAAGAGGGAGGTTCCTTGGTCTGGTCAATGATTATCCAACACTTCAGCACTGACCTCTGGATGGACCCGCTCCAGTTCCCGAGACACCAACCAGATGCATGAGGCTGTCCCTCCAAGCTGGCTCTCTGCCCTCCACCTGCCAGCATGACGGGCCTTGCTCCCCTCCTACCGCAGCTTGTGGCTGCTGTCCCCGAAGGAGTTTGCCCCAGGATGGCCCAGGTCATCCTCCCAACAGCCCTCCGGCATCCCTGGTCGCATGCAGAGCTGTACACATGTGAACTGTGGCTCCAACTGTCTGGCCATGAGAGAGCAGCTTTGTCACAGTACCTGGACTCAGGTAAACAACTCAGAATGCAGTCCCAGTTCAGATGCCATCTGGGAAGTACTCACCCTTCACCGTGCTCCTGCGGACAATGTTCTCTGTCACCTAAACCAAACCATTAGAGAAGAAAAACCCTATTGTTTAAAGGTGTAAAGGACACTGCCTGCTCCCCTCCCCTTCTCATCACTCCCTTCACGTTCATGTAGTTTCTGGGCCCAACCAACCCTTTGGGTGTGCAGACCTGGCATGCAACCCCTCTTAAATCCAGCATCCCTGCCCTCTTTGCATTGCAGTTTGTATTGCAAGTGCCCTCTGCCATCCTCTGGTGAGCGAATGAGGCAAACGAAGCAGGTGGCAGCTCTCCCTTTGACTGCCTCATTCTGCCCTTTCCCCTCAGCCAGCGGTCTAGACTTACCGTGGTCACGTAGGCTTGGATGGTTTTGGCCAGCTTGAGGCAGGACTGGTTGCTGATCGTCTCCTGCAGGTCCGAACCCTCCTGCTGCCGGTTGATAAGCTGCAAACACCTCAGCTCCTCCGAGCTCCCCTGTGACTGGGCTTTGAGCTGGAATGGGAATACCCGTACATGCATGCRTTAAAGAGAAGAGATAAAGGCAAGGTGCGTGGCTTAGCCAGAGGGGGCAGTTAGGGTCCCTGTGCACAGGGCAGCCTCCTTTGCCATGGCTCCTACTACGGAAGAGCTCTCATAGCTGCACCACCGAGGGGAGACTAACCTCAAACTTCTGAGACCACAGAGCGGAAGGTGGAACAGTTTGGTGCTGTCCGAATGGAGGTATTGAGACTGTATCGCTGCTACTGGGAAGGAGTTAACTGGAAGGAGGCTGGGGTGGAGCCTGAGCACTCTCCTAGATCTGCTTTGTGATTTGGCAGTTAAATCTTATCTCATTCTCTCACAGTCTCCAAGGGTTGGCAGAGGCAGGTCTTGTTTGTCCCAGCTCTTGGGGAAAGGCAGCAATCTCTTAGGTGGAGTCCTGACCGTGAGGAGGAGGTGAGACTGACTTCTGCAAAGCCACAGAGCAAAGGAGAAGGATGAAAATTTCCCTTTCCCCATCTCCTTCCTTCTCTTTTGTTCCTGTCCTGAAGGGATTTGGCTTCTCAATGAGTACAGCTCATCGAGCTCAGCTTTGAACCAGATGTTCACAGAGGCTGTGGAAGCAGTCACCCTGCACTGCTTGGACCTGGGGCTGTCTGTAGTTGCACTATGCACAGACGAACAGCTGCAACTTGAGGCTGGACATTCTCAGAAAGCCTGGCCCATGTTCTCAGTGCTTTAATTATCACTGCTGAGCTAAGCAGGAGTTACAAAATGCAGTCTCCTCCAACTCAATGCAATCTTTTCCAGCTCTTCTCCAGCTGCTGAGCCATGCCGACCAGCAAACGCATCCCTCGYGCCCTCAGGGCTGCATCAGCCCAGGCAGACCTTGAGCCCTTGCTAGTCTGTGCTGGCTTGTGGTTTGGGATGCGAAGCCTTCCTTCACGTGATGTGGCCTGCTGCACAGTGAGCTACCTCTTCCCAGTGTCCCTGGGCAGCCCTGGCTCTGCCCTGATGCTGCAGCCCCAAGGATCTCCATACATTAGGCTGCTGTATCAGGGGTGGCTCACGCACCTCGGTATGGCAACTCCACAGCTGGGTGACCAGGAGACTGGCAAGCAGGGGCTTGGAGAGTGGTTTGCTTGGCCTGGCTTCAGCCCACCGGGTTGCAGCTCTACTTGGATCCCTAAATTGGGACTGCTCCCATGCAACTTGGTGACATGTGCGTGTATGTTTGAGTAGAGCCAGGGGACACAACTGCTCTGTGCTGCCAGAAGTGCCAACTACGGCATGTGCCTGCATAACCTGAGCTGCTCTTGGCCAACTGGTCCGGGCAACGAAGCCAACATGCTCACAGCATGCTCCCCTATGGCAGGTCTGCAACCATTCCTCTCCTCCCTCTGGTTTCTTCCATGTAAAGCCCCATGGTGGGTGCCATGCAGGGTCTTGGGATCAAAATGAACCCCAAAGCAAGGGCTGGAGTTTGTTCAGACAGATGCCCAGGCAGGTGGCAGCCATAGGCTGTTCCTCCCACATGCATGGCCAGCTCTGATCTCCCAGGCAGGGCTTTTGTTGCTTGGTTTTCTGTTTTTCTTTTTTGATGTGTGTAGTTTTGTGCAATGCTTGCTACTCCAGGGCCTTTTTCTTGATGGTCCTTTTGTCATCAGGGCTGATTGTTACCATTTGTGGAACAGCCCAGAAAACTGCTTGGCCATCCTTCATTTCTCTCTCCTCATTCCAGTGAGGCCTTCAGTTTGCTATTTTCCCCTCTGTAGCACCTAATTCAGTGGTGGCAATGAGAACTGTCCTGCGGCAGGCTGTTTAGCAAGGATAGGAAGGCCCTGGAGCTGTGGCTTGGAGACAGTGTTTTGGAACTGGTAGTGTCTAAGAGGTGGCAGTACTGCAGCTCATCTGCTGAGTTCCAGGTGGGGTTGGCTGTTGGGCCACAGTACCTGGTCCACAGGGTGCCAGATTTGGGAACACTTTGAYATCCGTGAGGTGGAGAGCAGGTGAGTAAGGCTCTGGATGCCAGGGTAGGTATTTGCTGTGATCAGGGTTGAAGCAAGCACCTGGTGATGCTGGCGATGAGGGATTTCCCCACCTTGGGGAAATCTCCCCACCTTGCCGTTTCATAAAGCAGTTGAGAAAGAATTAGTAGATCTGGAGCAGGAGCAACTTGAGAACGGCTGAAGCAGTGTGCGGAGAGGAGATGGGGGAGGAATCAGGAGCAAATGTGATCTGGAGTCCAGAGGGTCCCTCTCAGCATCTGGAGCTGCATCTCCAGATGGAGCCCAGTCTAGAGTGCCCTCCCCCCACACACACCCCCCTGGATCTGTGGTGGCAGGTAGAGCCCTAGGTAGGTCCCTCACACCAAATATGAATCCACAGCTTAAGACAGATTCCAACCCCGTGTCTCTGAAACTGCAGCTCTGGATGGAGCCAGGGTAGGCAGTCCCTGCTTCTGCATCTGGATCTGCTGCTCCAGACAGAGCTTGGGATGGGGGCTCCCTCCCCTCTGGAGAAAGCTCAGGCAGGGAGTCATTTCCCCAGCATCTCTGGATCTTTCGACAGAGCCCAGAGCAGGGGCACTATTGTCCTACATCTGGATGCACAGCTTCAGCTGGAGGGCAGTGCAGCCCTGTCTCAACATCTGGATCCATGACTCTGCATGGAGCCCAAGGCAGGATGGAGCCCTGGGCAGAAGGTCCCTCCTCCAAATCCTTTCCTCCGCTCTGGCTAGCGGCCCAAGGGGGCCCCCCTCGCTGCAGCTGGGCGCAGTGCTCTGCACGGAGCCCCCCCGAGGGACGCTCCCTGCGCAGCGGGCTCCAACCTGCGCCGCACGGGACCTCCCGGCCTCCACCGCACCGTCCCCCGGCACCCCCCTCCAGGCCGGAGCACTGAGAGGCGCTGCCGGAGCAGCGGCGCTTCCCCGGCCCAGGGCAGCCGCCGAGCCCGCTCCCCGCGCCACGAGGAGGAGGAGGAGGAGGAGGMGGCTCGGCGGGACAAAGCCCGCGGCGCGGCGGCCTCCGCAGGGCCTGAGCGCGCCCCGCGGCTCACCTTGGAGATGGCCATGGTGAAGTAGACGAAGAGGCCCGTGGTGGAGGCGATCTGCAGGGCCACGATGGCCATGACGGCCACGCTGCCCCAGAGGGGGCCGCAGCGCCGCCGTCGCGGGTCCTCGGAGCCGCCGCCGGCCGCCGGCAGCATCGGCGC
>PTEX01000335.1:0-15052 GCA_003342815.1 Eudromia elegans | reverse complement strand
GGGGGCCGCGGCCACAGGCACCGGCCGCGGGGCGGGACGGGGCGGCCTCGAACTCCGGGCCGGCCCCGCGCTCCAGGCCGGCCCCGCGCTTCCGCAGCGCTAGGACCGAGGGTGGCCCCGGGGACACGGCGTGCAKGGGGGTAGGGGGCGGGCCGGGAGGTGGGAACCGGATCCCAGAGGTTGGGAGCTAYGGGTGGCTCCGGGACAAGGAGGGACCCAGGCTGGCCCCAGGGACACCGGGGCTGAGCAGGGACATCATGTAGGAAATCCTGAGCGGAGCCCCAGGGACACCAGTGTTGAAGGTGGTCCCTGAGATTTGGAGTCAAGGGTGACCCATGGGACAAGGCTGTCCCCAGGGACACAGGGGCTAAGGGAGATCACCAGAATGGGGTCCAAGAAAGGATACAGGGACCAAAGGGTGGGGAGTCAGTGTGGAAACAGGGTTTGGCCTGCAGGTCCCTGATGTGTAGAAGTCAAGCTGCGTTTGCATACAGTCTGCTGGAATAGCGTTATGGGCCTTCTGGTAGAGCCAGTGTGACTTCTTGCGCCACCATCCAAGCACAATGTGAGTGGGGTGACAATGCAGGGCTGCTGTAGACAGGCAGAAACCTGGGCTGGGTGCTAGAGCAAGGGGGACACGGTGTGACCCAGATTTAGATGATGGGCCATCACGTCTCTGCAGAGCAAGAGGTCAGCTGGCCACCCTGAGAGTAATCTTTCTGGTTGCTTTGAAATAGAAATGTTGAGTTATTTAGAAAGTAAACAGGTTTGGTTGAAATGCTGAAAGAAAACCTGGCAGCTGCAGGATGCTCCATGCTCAGGTGATTTTTTTTTCCTGGCCTTTAAGTATTTTTACCAATGAAAGAAAGCAAGATCTTCACACACACAGATGTTTCTCCCTGCAGGAWCCACTCACTCTCCCCAAAGAGCAGAGTGTGGGAAACCTGTGGGCTGGCATCAGCCCAAACCCACAATAGCCCAGGGAGAGCTCCCAGGAATGCACTGAGAGCAAAATTAGGATTTACTGCGAAACAGGCTGTGAGCGGGTGAGAAGGACCCTGCAAGGCCCACGATGGCCAGGTAGGAGGTTGCTGCCTTACAGCCCTGTCGCATCTCCAGGGCTTTSGGCCTGTTTTGTAAGGAGACAGCATCTAAAGAAACTCTTAGCTAAGAAGGGACACCTCACTAACCAGTCACTTGTTTAGTGCTTTCAAGACAATGAAAATCATTTTTTTCCCTATAACTACTTGTTCTGCTTCATATCCTGCCTGCCAGGAATGGTACCGCTCTCTCTTCCACCAAATCCAGCCGCCTTCTCCTTGCTTTATGCACACAAGATTCCTGCAGGAATGCCCCAGGGGGATTCCCGGCTCCTCTTTGGGATGTAGGAGAAAGAAGCTATTCACAGGTACCACCTCATTAAATGGAAAAGAGCCCCTCTGCCAGTTTCTCTTTTTTCCATGGTAACCAGGACTTGCTGATTTGTGTGTGTAGCATCTCCTTCCCTGGTCCACAATCATCTTGGACTGGAGTAGAGGGACAGGAACTGTCCTTTTCCCTCAACCCCACCTTTCCCTCTCAGTGTAGAGCAGAAGATTGATTGAGAAATGTCTTGGGTTGCTTCCCAGTCCTCCTTTTCCGCTTATACATTCTTGCCCCCATTACAGACAGCCTGGAATTGCTGCAGCTACACCTGGGGCTATGCACGATGATGCCTTTGGGGAGCTGTCCCTGTGGTGCCTGCATGGAGGTGGCCCAGTCAGGGCTGGCTACACACAGATATTGTCCCAGCCTCTTGCACATGGGGAGCCCTTGGGATTTCTCAGCACAGGGAGAGTCTGGTTCAATGTCCAAGGTAGTTGTAATTTATCTTTCTTAGAAGGAAGTGCTGAATTCTTCTCAACTGAGTGGCAACCAGTTGTAAACTGGTCTCAAGCTGGCATGGAGAGATGAAAGCTGAAACCAAGATCAGGAGGAGGAGGAGAAGTTAGTGTGAGGCTAACATCAGGCCCCTGCCCAGTCTGCAGGGCCTGGGCCCCCTTGGGAGGAGGTTATAGGCTAAGCACAGCTTGGGATGCCCCTGCCCATCTCTGAGCAGAGCCACTGCTTGGGGTTGGGAGTGGGTGGCCGTCATCTGAGCTAGTCAYATGTGAGGCAGAGCATGACCCAAATGCTCAAGCAGGTCTTGCCTTGGCTCTGCCCGATTTACAGCAATCCTGCCAAAAGCAGCAGGGTGGTCCTCATGCGCTGGTGGAGACCCTCAGCTCTTGTCTGCTCTCATTGCAGAGGTAATGGCTGCCTGCCACTGCACCTGGGCAGTTCTTCCTGTCAATATTTACTGTCTCCTCACCCCTTGGGCTCGTGTTTGTATGCTCGCCCCGAGTCRTGTCCCTTGCTCTCTGGACCCTTTGCTGCAGCCTGGCTCTGCTGGYAGTGCAGATATCCCAGCATGTGTTTTGCGTGGGTGTCCTCTGCAGACTGGCCTCTATCCATGCTTGCTGGGCCATGTGGAGGAAGTTTTTCTCTTGCCRCCTGGGTGCTTCCAAGCCCTTTACAGTAGTCCCTTCTGCAGCAGTCGCTGGACATGCYGACCATCTCCGGTGGGCTGCCGCTCACAGGACCCCAACCCACACAGGAGCTCTGGGACTACAGTCGCGTCCTCCCAGACAGTAGGGAAAACAGGTAAACAGTCACTTTATTTGCTTTTATTGCCTTTATAAAAGACTCACCAAGGCTTGAATGATGCAAACTCCACACAAACGCCTTGAGATCACTGATCCAATCACTTGCTCTGAAGGTGTGTAAGGGAGACTGGCACCCGCTGGTGGCAAAAGAGTTTTTCATCTTGYTCTTTTGGCAGAAAGCTGGCATGGAAGCTGTCCCTGTTCCCCTTTCTCCTGTTGGTATTTGCTGGAGYCCCGTCACAGGGGGAGGGAGGTGGGACTGAATGGGAGGGCAGGGACTGGAAGGGGGATGTTGGAAGTGATTTATTACTGGCAGCCGCAGGCAAAGCCCTTTAGTCTGGGCTGCTTGCTGATCTCTCTGCTTGTGCTTGTCTCCAACACCCTCTTCTGGCCTCCATACTGTCTGTCAGCAGTGGCTGCTAAACTCCTGTGACTTATCCAGTAAGGGCCTGGAGGGGAAAGGCTGTCCCTGCCCTCTCCATGCCATGTCAGGTGGGATACTCCTGAGACAGGGACATCTGCCAAGCCACAGGCTTTCCTGCTGCACTCGGCCAGCTCAGCATGTGGCACAGTGCCCAGAGCTGGCAAGAGGCCGGTGCTGTTCTGCTCCAGCACATAGTGCAGGCACCATCCCTGCCCTGGGGAACATCTAGAGGGGGAGAGAAGCCAAGTGACACAACCAGGGGTAGACCAGAGTGGTATCTGCTGCCTTTCCCCTGCCTTGGAGTTGGGGAATAGATATATATCTGACAGCACATTCGAAAAAAAAAAAAAAAAAAAAAAAACAAACCCTCTTGATTGTTCTCCTTGTTACAATGGCTCATGGCCGTCAGAGCCAGGCAAGCAAAGCTAGAAAAGGGTCTGAACCAGTGAGGTCTGACCCACTCGCCCTAGTCTCTGGCAGGAATTCTACCTGCATGCACTGAGGGGCTGATGAGCAAGGAAGTGCATGGAGTTGCAAGAACCCTCGGTTGCCTCTCTGTGCCTTGGAGATGGGAGGTTCATGTTGCAGGCAAGTCTTCAAGCGAGGGCACGACCAGGTCTAGGACTATGCAAAGAAAACTGGAGGGCAGCCAGATATAAAGTTCCTCTTGAGACTGGCTGAGGGGTTGTTTTTCACTTTTAATGCTTCCTGGACTGTGCACTATGAGAGTTAGGTCAGCCCAGTTTGGAGATTTGTTTCCTCATCAGTCAGTGATGGGTGGAGGAAAACAGAGAGAGCTCACTTTCTCAGAGGCTGCAGGAGAGGGATYTTCCAGCCTGTCCTTTGATTTTGCTTGGCTTTGCTTGCAGGSACGATAGATGAACGAGCCATTCAGAACATGTATTTTTTCCATGTCTTATGGAGGAGATGGCATGTGAAGGATCTGTTGGGCTATCCCAGGCTGGACCCCTCTCAGTATGATTTAACAGTGTGATCTCCCTTCCTGTTTCACATCTCTAGGAATACAGATCCCTCTCTAGATCTCAGATTCCTGAGGCTGTTCCTTTAAGGCAAGCCACAGCCTGACCTTGTTTGATTAAGCTGCTGATGATTTTTAACATGTGTTGGCTAAACGATCTTTAGTCAGGAAACAACAGCTGCCCGCCCCCCAGGGCATAAAAATCATTCCTCGTAGCTCAGGAAAGCCTTTCCTCATCCCTTTGGTATGCTCCCTCAAACATTTGCCTTTTACTTTGTCCCAGTCTGCTTCCGAGCTGAGTTTTTTTGGGGAATAAACCCTCCTCCCTGCCACCCTGACCACACTGACCTTCCAGGCCTCAGTGGGGCTGCTGTGGAAGATGAACTAACCTCTTCGACCACATCTGCCCYGGCCATGCACACACCCCACTTGGGTGGTGGTTGATTCTGCCCTTGCCATGGGGRGTGCCCTCAGCCCTTGGACCAACCATGCCCCTCAGGCAGCCCTCTCCTGTGACCCAGGGAAGCCAAGGTTGCCCACCCCATCCCAGGCGCATCAGTGAGTTCACAACCTTCTGCCTAGTAGCTAGAGCAAGAACCTGAGAAACAGGAGACTGCGAATGTTGTGTCTTGGCCCTGAGCCTCCTCTCTGTCTCCCATCCCATCCCATTCCCCCATCTAACATAAACTCCAGAAGGGCCTTGCTTCCTGTGTGATTTCCCAAGTGCTTGAGACCTTTGGCAGGAAAACGTCCAGCCTGGTGTTTGTTTGTCCTAGGGGATGCTGTGAATCTGCTGCAGCAATAGGTCCTGGCTGAGTGTGCTCAGCTGGAGAGAGAAAAGGTAGGGTGGCTTGGAGATGGATCCAAGCTGCCTCCAAGGGTGCGTGGAAATCAGGGGCTGAAGGACAGAGGGGGGCTTACACAGCACCGTGTTTCAGGATATCAGGATCACCAGCACTGAGCTASAGGGCAATTTTGTCTGGGAACAGTGGTCCTACAGTGAATGTTTTCTGGGGCCTCTTCTCACTCATTCTTATGCTGCTTTGGTGTCTCCAGATGCAGTGGTGGCACAGGGACCTCATTGCCAGGAGCCAGCAGCCGGCACCTTTGCAGTGAGCCACTGGCATCCTTGGGCAAAGAAGAGGCTCTGAAGCCCTGAACTGGAGATGGATCCACAAAGACCAGAGTACAGAGGTAGGAGGGAACAGAGTGGGCTTCCTCTTAGGAAGCCACTGCAGACCGTTTTCCAGGGGAACTCACTGTCAACAGGCTCTGCTGTGGGTATTGACTATAGTGCAGGTGTCACTAGGGTGATTATTTAYCCAGGACTTCCCTCTGGCACTAGGTCTGTTAGGAAAAAGAGCGATCCATGAAGAGATGGATGTCAACAGGGGAAAACCCCAGATCCTAAAGCCAGTCTCAGGCTTTTCATGAATCAGTCAGAAAAAAAAAAAATCCCTCACCACAAAATTCCAAGCAGAAAGCAGCCAAAAATGTCCCGGGCCCACTGCTGCGTTCAGCACAGAGGAATGATTGAAGCCAGGTTTCTTTCTTCTCCCTCACCCAGAGACCAAGATTTTAGAGTTTAACCACTGGTCCAAATCTTGCCTGTACCTTAGAGACAGATGCACAGTGGATGAGAAGACGTGGGGCTCCAGTGCCTGCCTGGAGAGGAGCTGAAGGAGAATCATCCCCACAACCTCCCTGCCTTCTGCTTGGGGGGCCAGTGCCCATGTGGGCTGTACCCACAACACTCCATGCATCTGGTCTGCTGTGCAGGAGCTGGCAGGACACTCAGTCCTGCAAAAAGCCAGCAAATAATGCAGCTGTCCGGGAGGGCGGCAGGCTGGCGGAAGGGTCTGTTGGTCTCTGCAGGGCAGAAGGGTAGGAGGCAGATGTGGTTTGGGTTTGCGAGGGCTGGGGGGACGGGTACACAGGCAGCCCAGCGGGGCGCAGGATCCTGTGGTGGGAGAGCTCGTGRGTGACCTTGCAGAAAGGCCTGGTCATGACTCAGCACTCAGACTGCACGACTCAGCACCCCCAAAACGCTGTCTGATAACCCCCTGAGGCTTGACGCACTAGTAACTACGGGATTGGTTGCTCTTTCTCTCTCTATTTGCCTGAAGCCACTGTTGTTCAGGCAGAARTTCTCCCCAAAGAAACCCAAGGTGGCAACTCCTGCCTCAGTTTCCCTATGGTGCTCTCCCTGGGTGCAGCATCCTTGGCTGCCCATGCTGAGAGCAGCACAACAATTCTTTTAGAAGGCCACTTCGGCCTTATCCTTTCCCCCAAACCCATTGTGGATCAGTGTCCCATTTCCCAGTTCAAGGGACCTGAGAGCTGCTTTCTTGGCGGCAGCATGGCAGCCATATTCCTGCAGATACCTAAAAGTGGCCTAAGCAAAGCCCTGGGGCTTTTGCCCTTCCGCTTCACCCACCTGCATGATGCTGCTCTGCAAGACACGCTCTGCTTTGTTGTAGGGAATTGTGAGAAACCTTACGGGGGCTCCAGGGGGAGTGGAGGGCAGGGGGCCGGCTGCAGCGAAGCAGTGGTCGAAGCTGACTCAGAGCTTCCCACCGCAGGTTTCCTGCTGCCTCAGCTCTTTCTCAGATGTCATCCGTCCCCARCTCTGCAGTTCTCCTCCTTGTGAGGGGGCTGAGATGTTTTCAGCATCCCTAGAGCTGCGAGAGGCTCCCTTGCCCTTGCTGGGGCTGCTCACACACGGCTATGCCGTGCTCCTGGCATGGTCATAGCTTCAGCAGATRCATCCTTCTGGAAAGTTCTGAGTAAACTTTGCTCTTTTTGAGATAGGGCTTCTGCMTCCTTTTGATTGTGTGGTCCTGAGGGGCAGTAGGACCCAGCCYCAAGTGAAGCCATGTCAGCCTTTGGTCTACTTTACAGCGCTGTGGTTYGGAGGTGCTCAGTTCTGCGGTCCTCTAATGGTGGCATGTGGTGCTGATCACCCCAATGAGGACAGCACCAATAGGTTTGGCCAAGCTGGTCTTTGCTTAGTCTAAAGCTCTTGCTTCCTGATGCTGGACAGGGGGACCTAGTGCGTGTGACCTTGTGCCAACTGGCAGGACCTGGGGCCGCTTAGCTCAGCCCCAGCAACTGTCTCTCCATCTGGAGGGGAGGTGCTKCCATCCCAGGGCTGCTTTCACGTGACATGCTGGGGCACTACACTAGGACAGGTCTCACAGCTGCCCTTCTGCTGCTCCCTGAAGCTGAGGAAGGGGAAAAGGGGAACTCCTGCTCCATCTGATTCACTGTCTGGGTTTTGCAACCTGCTAGCCAAGCACAGAATCAAAAATAAAAAGTCCAAGGTAGGCACAGTGCAGCCCAGCTGGGTTCCTGGTGCACAAGCTGCCCATGCAGGCCAGACGTGCTTCCTGTCTCTGCCTGTGCAGCTCAGTTTCCATGCSTCCTGCTTTATTCTCCTGAGCTCTAGCTGGCTCCACTCTTGCTCTAACAGCAGGAACTGAAAGCTGGGGAGCCACTGGCAGACAGCATTGGGGTATCCTCTCCCCATGTCCTGCCACACTCTGTTGCTGCCCTTGCTCCTGTGACACACGAGGTACGAGKTTACGTCTTAGCACAACTCCATGTGGAAGAAAGGTGTCCTGCAAGGCAGGTATGGCTGGCTATTAARAGACCTAGGGTCTGCTTCCATAACCTGTAGCCAGGTGTGGTGTCAAGTCAGGTGCTGGAAGTGGATACAGGGTCATTGGCTTCATTTTCCAGCCTTTGTTCCTTTCCTTTTGGACATGCAGGCCTGGGAAAAACTGTTTCTGCRATGCTCAGCAGGCAGCCTGGTTTCCCAGGGCTGGGAAGAGGAGACAGAGCTCCTGGCTACTTTACCCTCCTGTTGTCTCGGTCCACAGGATTCTGGGGCTGGGCCAGCRTTGGCCAACCCCTTTTTCTTGGTGATTGGCTCATTTCTAGCTTACAAGCTTCAACCCCACAACCAGGCTTTCAGGAGGATGTGAACTGACCCAGCTTTGTTGTCTGATGAGCCAAGTTCTCAGCCATAGGCTGTCGAGAGCCCTGTGGCACCACGGGTGGGTGTGAGGTGACGCTCATGTGACAGCTTCCCTCCTTCCTTGGCTCACTTTTGCTGCACTAGTGGACCAAAAGGGCACACAGGRAGTGAAAAGCAAGAAAAGCAGCAGGAGCAAGATAAGCCAGGAGCAGACTGGTAGAAGCATTTGACCTAACGAGAATTAACAGCATTCCAGAGAGCTGCTTCTCTGTCACTTCTGCATCTGATGCCAGCAGCCACTTTTCTGTCCTTCAGTAAATGCCTGCTGTCCTCTTGGCCCACAAATAAGATTTGGGCTGCTTCTTGCAGACAACTTCTCATTTGGCCCTCTAAGTTCTCTGCTTCTACAGTGCATTATGGATTGTGGCTGCTCCACGGCTTCCATTGCCTCCCAGGCACTTAGGGGGCAGTGCCAGCAGGCCTGGGTCAGCTTGGCAAGGGCTAGGGCAAAGGACTGAGCCCCTTGAGCATCTCTGGGCCTGCTACTGGAAAGCACTAGTCACATTTTTGGATAGTTCTTAGATGCACAGGCATGSCTGGGGATGCGTCCGCCTGGCACAGGAACAGGGGTGAAGGATAAGCCACCAGGAAGAAAGGGGTACCCTGGAGTGCCTGGGGATGACAGCAGGACCCAACAAGCCACCAGGACACTGCACCTTGCTCCTGAACCAGGGTGAAAGCTAGAGAGGAGGCTGTGTCMTGGGCTGCGCTTGCCTGGCCCTATCAGGACCTTGAAAGAGGGAGCCAGAAACCTCAATGTTTCTTCCTCCTCTCTTATCACAGCTGTCAAAGCCATAAGGCCACCAACTGGCTTYAAGGGCCCAGGGCAGCCTTCCCTGAGACTTCCACCCATATACTGCCCAGGGGCCCAGGACCTCATTTAAGCTCCAGCATGAGCCCCCACTCTCTGTCAGAGCCATGCTGTAGAATGGGCTCGTTCCATCCATGTAGGCTCTTTTCATTTCTTCAGCCACAAAGTGGCACCTGTGGTTTGCTTGAGGTGAGAGCCAAGACTGAGAGCAGTAAATTAGGAAAAGGGCTGCTCTCTGCTTTTCTGGGTGAGCAGCTCTTAGCTTGGAGGGCTGGAGGGAAGAAGAGCAGGTGCTACAGGATAAATCCCCAGACCAATATGCTCCCCAGGAAAGGAGCTAGAACCCTAAAGCTTGCACATCCTGTAACACCTGGGCAAGACCCTGTGTAACAAGGGGAGGCCGGGGCCTGCTAGCTCTTGGCACGTGGGTGCCTCAGTTAGGAGCATCCCCAGGTTGCAGCACAAGACAAATTCCCAGTTTCTGCCTGTGGCTCCTTCTGCCGCATTTTTCCCTATGTGAACTCTCCCACTTGCCTCCTCCGACAACTGATCTTCTTGCGCCCTCTAGCGAGAATGCATTCGGTATCTGCTTCCCTCCTGGCCACATACCCATGCCAGTGGACTCTGCTTCTCGCTTGATGTCTTCCTTGAGCAGTGTTTCCTACCACCGTGGATCTGGCCCTCCCCTGCCTCACCCATCTCCCTGTGGCCCTGCTCCCCTCCTTTTCCCAATACACACTCTGGTATCCAGCAAAAGACTAAAGCAGCCTCCAGGAGGCAGTCGAAAAGTTTTGCTTATATCAGTGGCAGCCTTGCAATCTGGTGGCTCAGTCCCTGTTGCAAAGTGACTATTAAAGCAGCTTTGCTAAGCAGAGATGCAGGTGCTSGTGGCCAGGCTAAGCACAGATGTGCTAGTGTGGTTACTGCAACTGCCCTGCGATTCAGCCAGGCACCAGCAGCACATTGCAGAGGAGGAAGCTGGAGGGCAGATGATTTCAGAGGTGGCCTTCTGCCCATGCTGAGAAGCCATCATGCAGAAAATCAGCTGAGTTACGTGCCCATGCAGAATGGCTTGTTGAAGGCAGGGAAGGTAGTGCCACCTGCCAGGCTAGGTACTGCCCTTCTGCRGCAAGAACATGTAGCACAGGAGGCTTTCCCAGCAGAGCAAAGCTGTGATAGCTGGATGGCCTGCACCCACCAACCGTGCTAGAAGGATGTTCCTTGGGAGAAGTTGCCATGAGGAAAATGGAGCCAGGTCTCCAGCAAGATGGCACAGGCTAAGAACTGGCCCATGTCTCCTGGCCTTGATGCCTAGACAACATTTTACTTTGATCTCTTTCTCTGAAACTTTTTATTTTTCTACTTTTTTWTTTCCTGCTAGATCCTAAAAGTCTCTCTTTTTGCATACAGGATGTCAGTGAGTGAACTAACATGCCCAAGGCCCTGACYGGCCAAATCTGGGGTTCCTAATTCCAGATGCTGCTGTGTCAGGGGTGGCCTGGGATATGAAGCCCCTCTGCATGCTGGGGTGGCCATGCCTCGTGTGCTTTGCATGTACAGTGCTAAGGAAATACACCAGATTTCTTACCTCGTGGGGGGTGAAGTCAGGAAAGGAGAGGAGTGTTACATAGCTTCAAAGCATGAAGCTCTTCTCATTGAGGATCCTTTGGGATGACACCAAGCTGTGTCAGTCTGTCAGTCCTGGTTGCAGGAAGCACAGAGGAGGCCCAGTAGAGCTGCACTGCAGGGCAAGCCTTTGGATCACTGCAGAAGGAGATRGAGCTCACTTACTCATCGRGCAGATGCTCCAGGCCCCTGACCATCCCTGTAGCCCTGCGCTGGACTCTCTCTAGCAGCTCCACGTCCCTCTTGCACTGGGGAGCCCAGAACTGCATGCAGTACTCAAGGTGTGGCCTCACCAGGGCTGAGTAGAGGGGCAGAATCACCTCCCTCGACCTGCTAGAGATGCTCTGCTTAATGCGTCTGCTTAATGCGCACCCCAGGATCCCATTGGCCTTCTTGGCCACCAGGGCACACTGCTGCCTCATGGTCAGTTTGTCATCCACCATGACACCCAGGTCCCTCTCTGCGGGGTTGTTCTCCARAAGGTCAGTCCTCAGCCTGTACTGGTGTGCAGGGTTATTCCTGCCCAGGTGAAGGATCTTGCACTTGTCCTTGTTGAACATCATAAGGTTTCTCACCACTCAGTTGTCCAGTCTGTCCAGGTCCCTCTSGATGGCAGCGCAGCCCTCAGGGCTATCAGCTACTCCTCCCAGTTTGGTGTCATCAGCAAACTTGCTGAGGGAGCACTCCATCCTTTCATCCAGATCACTGATGAATAAATTGAACAGTACTAGACCGAGGACTGACCCCTGGGGAACACCACTAGCCACAGGCCTCCAACTAGACTCTGCACCACAGATCACCACCCTCTGAGCCCTGCTATCCAGCTAGTTCTCTATCCACCTCACTGTCCATTCATCTATCCCACTCTTTCAGAGCTTGCCCAGGAGGATGTTGTGAGGGACGGTGTCAAAAGCCTTTTTGAAGTTGAGATAGATGACATCCACTGCCATCACCCCTCCTCTTTCTTTAATCCGTCATCCTCCATGCAAATGGGTATGGGTTTTTCAATGTGTTTTCATGAATCTCCCCAGGCCTCCCTGTGCTTTTTGCTGAGGGTCCCCTATGGGCTTTTGTGCAGACCCCTGGAGCATCCATGGCCATGGGGCTGGAGGCCTATACRGGCTTTCATGCGCAGTAGACCGGCAAGGCCCCTGGGGCCTCCATGCTCACAGGGCTGGGGAGGCCCTATCAGCCTTCATGCAGCCCTTGAAGCCTATGTGCACATGAGGCTGGAATCTTTCCTGCGGCCTCTTAGGGCTGCAGTGTGCACGGGGCTGAGTGGATTCTGCAGACTCTCATGCGGTCCTCCAGGGCCTCTGAGTATGGGGCCTGGTGGGCACTACGGGCCTTTGTATGGCCTCCTGGAGCATCCATCCCCAAAGGACCACTGGGAGGTCCTACAGGCAATCGTGTGGCCCTCTTAAGCCTCCGTGCACATCGGGCCTGGGAGGCCCTACAGACAGTCGTGCAATTTCACAGCCTTCTGCACACATAAGACCCATAGGGCTGCATGAAARCCCATAGGGGCCCCCACGGCCCAGCGCTGCGCACAGACGCCCCAAGGTGCCACACAAATAATGGTAGGGCTCCTCCAACCTCATCTAGATGGAGACTTCAGGGGATTCAGCATGAATTCCCAGAGGGCTCCCCCAGCCCCTGTGCACAGAGGGCCTGAGAGCCTGCACAAAAGCCTGTAGGACCCACCCAACTCTGTGTGCGCAGAGGCCCTGCGAGGTCGCACGAAAGCCCCTGGGGTTCCCCTGACCACATGCGCATGGAGGCCCTAGGAGGCTGCATGAAAGCCCATAGAGCCTGCCCAATTTAGAGCCCACCCAATTTAGAGCCCACAGAGGCTTTGGAAAGCCACGTGAAACACTAGCCCCCTCTGCCGGCCACATGCACTCAGAGACTCCAGGAGGACACAAGAAAGCCGAATGGGCGCCTCTGGCCAYGGGCACAGTGAGGCCCCGGGAGTAAACACAAATGCCTGTAGGGCCCCCCCAACCACATGCACTTGGTTACCTCCGGAGGCYGCATGAAAGCCTGTAGGACCCTCCCAGCCAGTGTGCCCAGAGGCCCCGGGAGGCCACACAAAAGCTCTTAGGGGACCTCCCGGCCATGTGCACCCAGAGGCCCAAGAAAACCACATGTAATACTAGCCCCTCCGCTGCCYGCCATGTACACATAGATACTCAGCAAGGCCGTGAGAAACCTGTGGGGCCCTCCCAACCACATGCACATGGAGACTGCGGAAGGCCACACAAAACCCCATGGGGCCCCCACAGCCACATGTGCACAGAGGCTCCATGCAGCCACATGAAAGCCTGTAGGGTCCCCCCACCGTCCCCTGTCCCCAGCCACCTGCGCATGGAGGCACCAGGAGGCCTCATGAAACACCATAGGGCCCTGCTGGCCCAGTGTGCATGGAGGCCCCAGTAGTCTGCACGAAAGTTCAAAGGATCTCCTTCACCTCTGTGCACATGGAGACCCTTCAAAAGCTCGTAGGGTCCCCCTGATCCAGTGCACAGGAAGCCTCTAGGAGAACACAAAAAACACTAGGCACCACCTGGCCTTATGCGTCCGGAGGCTCCAGGAGACCTCACAAAAGCCCATAGGGTTAGGGCTTAGAATTAGGATTCGGGTTACGGTTACAGTTAGGGGTTGGGGTTAGGGTGAGGGTTAGGGTTAGGTTTAGGGTTAGAGTTTAGGGTTAAAGTTTAGGCTTAGGGTTAGGGTTAGAATTAGGGTCAAGGTTTAGGGTTAGGGTTAGGGTTAGGATGAGGGTTAAGGGTTAGAGTTAGAGGCTAGGGTTAGGATTAGAGTGAAGGGTTAGGATTAGGTTTAGGGTTAGAGTTAAGGTTATAATTAGGGTTGCAGGAGGAAGCGTAGTGCCCCACTTGGAGTGAGGCTGCAAAGGGCATGCCAACRGAAGTGCAGGGCTGTGCTAAGACTCATGGCCTGACACCTTAGGGACTGAAGCAGAAAGTGTGGTGGGTGATAGGAGGYGTTGGCTCTGCGTGATGCTAGGGTGTTGGTAAAGAGTTAGGAGATGGAGGAAGTGTACATGTGTGCTTGGAGTGAGACTGCAAAGGGCATGCAAAGAAAAGTGCGAGGCTGTGCCAACCCTCATCCCTGAGCAACTTTGTGGGTGTACCCCCGCTGGAGTGCTTGTTGGCCTGATGAGGTGCAGTGTTTCCAAGGCACAGGGAACACAGCTGGGCAGAGGACAACTCATYCTGCGTGCCCAGTACCTGCTGCGCAGTGGGGAGTGGAGGCRAGGACAAGGTGCCTGGTTTCCCCATGGTGACCACAGCCAGGGTTTTGTGATGGGGGTGGCATCGTGTCCAGAGGCCACTGGGATGGCGACTGGATCAGGGGGGAGCAGGGTTGATTGTGGGAGGCCTTTTGCTGATTTCACACTAGGCTTACGGGTTACTGTTAGAGTCACCTTAGGARAGGGAGGAAGCGTAGGRCCCCACTTGGAGTGAGGCTGCAAAGGGCATGCCAAGGGAAGTGCAGGGMTGTGCCAGCACTCATCTCTGGTGTGACGAATATACTCCTTCCCAATATTTCTCACCCATGGCCCCATTGAAGTGTTAACTATTCCACAAGTAGCAGACCTTGGTAGCTGGCTTGCTCAGACATCAAAACAGATCTTGGAGGTTGTCTCCCTGATAGTTGGGTGAAAGTAGGGAGATACAGCTAACTGTGCATAACAGCAGATGACTATGAGTCAATCATCTTATTCCATAAATATGGGGAGAGCCCATTGAACTCTTCTTGCATGGCAGCAGGCTGCACGCCAGGATCTCCTCTTGAGCAGGGAYGCCTCTCAGGGATATCCTTTGGGTCTGAGAGATCCCTTGCCACAACAGACTCGTGGTAAGTGAACTATAGCTTTCTTTCTGAACTCGTTATGCTCATTTTATACAAAATATGCACAAAATACACACAAAATACCTTAGCCATAAACTGTTGATCAGGTCTGGGGCTAGRATTGGATCCAGMCACACCTASACTCCTCTCAGAAGGAGTTTAGAAAGCAAGGGGMCCAATCTGAACCTCGTGCAGTAAATAATAAGTGACCTTGCCATAGAATCTCGTGAAATGACTGTCCATGTTAATAAAATCTAATGCTGTTTACTTCACCCAAGTGAAATGCATTGTCTCGCTCACTCCCCCCMCACACACATACTCGTTCTGTGATAAATTGGCGTAGTCAGCAAGCAGTGTCACTGGTTATTTACGGAGGCATGCAGTGAACCCGAGTCCCAGCTTCTCAGAAGAGTGTTCAACAACATTACAGCCAGGACAGCCTATGATGGTCAATTTACTATCCATTGGTACTGTGCCTATGATWCTAACTAAACCTCATGGCCCACTTGCCTGAGAAACTACTGATAACAACGGTGCCAAACACAGAACTAGTGCACGATGGATATTTCCTTCTTTTTAAATGGGGGAACCTGTTTGACCTTACCCCACCAAA
>PTEX01000334.1:622944-684279 GCA_003342815.1 Eudromia elegans | reverse complement strand
TATTTAGCAGTCACATTTAAGACAGCAAAGATCAGCTTCAACATGGACAGGGCCTGTGGATCAAACAAGAGCAATGGGATAAGAGATCGTAGGGCTGTGAACAGATGAAATCATGTGACAGGCTTTATTGCTGGCGAAATCTGTTTCCACTTGCTGCCACCCACTAATTTGACAATAGATTGCATCATGTGGTTGCAGCAACTGAGATGACTAGCAACCATTTTCAACTGCCTTCCTTAAAGGGAAAAGGCTGTGTAAAAACAGTGCAACAGACCGACAGTTAGTGTTGGGAACCTATTTTGAGTCTTAGCTAAGTGGAGTAATTTATACTGCATTATAGTAAATTTAACTTAATCCCACTAGTCAATGAGGGCCTATGCTCTTAGTCAAAATTTGTTTATTGGAAGATTACTCTTAGTGGACAAAAATAGCTAGAAGGTTTGTTAGAGTAATTTAGCTTATACTAGAATAGCAATTACCACCTAAGTGCTGTATGGGAAATGCACAACGATTTCAAAGCAGAAAAATAAATAATAATGAACCCTTAGCTTAAAAATGCAATTCTCTCCATGTTCTTTGCTTGTAAAGAAAAATCTACATTTCAAAGGAATATTTTCTTACATATGGAAATGCTTATTTTCTAGCTACTAAGATCTGCCAGAAAATATTAGAGAATATCATGTTCGGGGTTTTAGAAGGCAAATTGCTTCTGCATACACTGTATCTAGCAGACAGCTTTACGGTACTCTTTACCTGCCTGTCATAACATCGTCAGTTTTTCCAAAGTACCTTTGAAAGTTAAGAATTGTAGCAGGATACCTTCACATGACACACATATTTAGCAATGCTAAACTGATTAGTAAGTAAACATAAACAACAGATTTATGTGCTTTAAACCCAATTATTAAAATGATGCCTTGACTGGGGGGGGGCAGGGAAGGAGAGGAGGTTGGAGGAAACTTTGAAATAAGGCACATGTGTCAGCATGAGAAGATGGATTTTAAAGAGCACTTACCAAAGCACATATAACATGCCTATGCACCTTTAAAAATAAATTTCAGATGTATTTTATTGTCTTCATTTATACCCCAGGAAAGCAGGGAGGGCCACCTTAGCTGTGGAAGATTTGTCTTTTTAGATATAAACACTGACTTTTAAACATCACAGCATCATTTTTGAATTGTCACAGTGAGCAGAAACACACGTGTTTTTAGCCAGATGGGAAATTTCATATGCATTTCTTAAAAAAGTTAATTTTTTTCTTCAGTGCTGAGAAGCCAAAACCTAATGTGGAGGTCTGGGATATATTTTCAAATGCTTTTTTTGAGTCAAATTCCACGCACCCAGAAAGCCTTACTCCTTTATTTTTTTATTTAAGAGAGAGAACAGTGTATTTTTGGCAGTTCGTTCTTAATACAGCCTAAGCCTTTCCAGCTGAGAAAAAAAAAAATGCTTTGAAACTGTCAGGATAGTTTGAAAAACTCTTTCAGAGTGAAAAGTTGATCTCTCCTGTAGACTGCATATCAAGTCAAGCACAACTGATTGACCAAGAAGTATAGTCCGGCCCCTGATCGTATCTCCAAGGAAGTTTTCATCACCGCTGTTTACTGCTTACTCATTGCACCCTATTCTGACAAATCTTGAAAGAAAAGTAGCTCTCACGTCTCCGTCGGTTTGTCACTTGGCTTGTAATTCCCAGTAAATTTTTCTATTTGCTTTCGATTGCCTCCAGTTACCGAGCCAAGAGCAACTTTATTTATTCGGTCAGCGCAATGCGACTCCATTGCTGTGGCTGCTGTTTGCTCCTGGAAGCTGCCGGGAAGAGGAGAGCGAGCCCCGTGCCCACGCGCCCGCTAGCCAGCAAGGGGCGCGCGGGAACCCGCCGCGGCCCAGAACTGCTGAGGGCAGCAATGGCCGCAGGCCGCGTTGGAGGGGAGGCCGGGGGAAAAGGAATGCAAGGTCAGCATTTTTAGGGGATTTTTTTTTTTTTTTCCTTACACGCAGACTTGGAGAGAGGAGTCAAGAGAAGCACGAGGTGCAGTTTGGGAGTGAACCTCGTCGAAACACCTTCTTCGGAACTGCAGACGTCATCGTGCACGTGGTTTGTGCTCACCCTTCGGTATTTATTTATTTTAGGAGCAGGTTTAGGAGAGCTTTAGGTGATGTGGGATAGCTGTGAAAGCACTCTCTTGAAAAAAAAAATCAGTTAAGGAAGGTGGCGGTCATTTTGTGATGACTGAATTTTGTGAAATCTCTTTCCAAAAAACCTCCTATGCTTCACTTTAAATTTAATAAAGCCCCAAATTCTGTCGTCTCCCCCCCCAAAAAAAAAAAGAAAAAAGAAGAAAAAGATTGTGTATTTTGTAGCTTAGCAGAAAAAGAAATCCTTTCTCAGGCTGCTCTTTCTACAGGGTGTCTTACACTGCTTTTTGTGAGGTGAATGTATTGAAAGCAGGAAGAAAAGCAGGCTGGTTTGCTCACTCCGAGTGGAATTGGTACTGTTCCTGGACACACAGAAATGCCACCGCACCAAATACCCTTGAACAACGACTGGCAGATTAGCGATGCCTTTACCTCTAAGCGTAATGCTTTGTGCTTCCAGAGGGCTGTCAATTTTGATGGTAATGATTGGGCTGATCTACTGATACCTGAAAAAGGGGCTCAACTCAGAGCAATACCAACAACGATAACTGTGCTCAGCTGGGCATTTGGCCAGTGGAATAAAGTGAGGTTTTAGCAGAGTAACCTAAAATAGGACCAGTGGGAAAGTGCAGAACAGAAAGTCATGCTAACTGCACTTTAACGTATATAGCATTAAAATGACTGTTTAAGTAAAAGAATTTTGCATATCATATCATGAGATCGCTGTGCTGAATGGTAGAGCTGATCAAGAAATGACTATGACCTGGTTTTATTACTAGTAGGCTAACCTCAAGAGATCGGCACATCTCTTCAGTTCACACAAGGTTATAATTACCTCAATGCTTATGTAACCTGCAGTCAAACCTCCTGCAAGCCACCAGAGCCACTACTCATGCTTACAAAGCTAGCCATGTGCAGCAGGAACCAGCACGCAGGCAGCTCTGAGATTGGAGGTAGGAATGCCTGTCCAAGTTGGTCAGGTAACTCCAGGACCGAAGTGGGGTGGAGGAAAAGAAAAGAAGCATGGAAGGTAATTATGTCTTCAAATCCACCGAATTCTAGTAAGAGCAAATTTGAAGATTCTTGTAAAATGAAAGAAAAAAAAAAAAAACTCTTCCATTTACATTTGTTCAGAGTCACTTGTCTTTCATGATGAACACCACTCCCTTACACTCCCTTAAGATACATCTCATGTCCATCTTGGTTTGTTTTTTCATCTATGTAGGTCTCTACATATGATATGGTTACTCAGGATTGTTAATACAGCAGTTAGAAAGTGTGTCTAGAAGTTGAAAGTATCAAATTTTGGATCTCTGCTCCAACACAGATTTGCAGAGAGCCTTGCTACGTGTGTCTGTTCTAGAAAGGTTTCTTGGTGGCTAACAATAGAGTTGTCTGGGTTTGTGCTCTTTTGGCTGTTTATCTGGGGGTACGTGTGAGCCTCAGGACATGTCAGGTGGGTGCTTCTGCCCTCCCTCTCCCACCAAGCAGGCGCTCACCATGTATGTTCCTCAAAGGAATCATAGGGCTTTCATGTCAAGTCCCCAGTCTCCTTTCATTCACTTCCCTAACTCGTTTTTCTTTCAACCACATCTCAAACCTCTATATATCATATGTAACCCTGTCACCCAGCAGCTTGAGTGGGAACAGATTGGTGGAGCCTTATTTTATTTTATTTTATTTTATTTTATTTTATTTTATTTTATTTTATTTTATTTTATTTTATTTTATTTTATTTTATTTTTCTTTCCGTTTTGGAGATACCACGATCCCCTTGCTTGCACAGCATTCAGAAACGATCAGTGTGTGTGAATTGACTTTCTTCTCGGCTCGTGAAAAAGCCCTCACAGACTGGTGCAAGACCATCATCTTAAACGACATATTTTTTTCAGTCGTGGAAGGCAATACTGCCAGTGTCGGGTGCCAGCCTCCACCCAGATCTCCAGCACAAAGTGTCATGTCAGTGCAGAGGCAGGTGAGCAAGCGAGGAAGGCAGGCTGCCCCTTGGCTCACTCTCAGTCTACCTGTTTGTTCTGTCTGGGGAGACGCTGCAGAGACAGAGGAGGTGGACATCATTTAGATACTCAGGGCCACTTTCAGAACACTTTTACATCACAGAACTGAAAGGGGGTATTTAAGGATTCAGTGAACTACCGGTGGGTAATGATTTAGGAGATACTTCCTTTTTTTCTCATCTTTCCCCTCTTCTTTACACCTTTCAAGTATCTGCACGGGAAAAGGAATTGACAAATCATTAGGGGTATTTCACTGATACTTATGCCCCTTAGTCTGGGATTTTGCTTGAACAATGGCTATTTAAAAGCCACAAGAAGACATTTTGTCTAAGAAGTCAGTTATAGGTAGGTGTTCAGATGCTGCTGTACTGGTAATTGTGGTTCTCAGGGACTCAGCTTCCCTCTTTCACTTCTCTGGCTCCTAAGCACCTGGGCAGGAGCGAAGTGACTTAGCTACCCTCTGTGTAGGTGTAACATCATAGGAGAAGGTGTGGTGGTCAGATAAAGATATCGAAGAACTGCTATGATTAGGTCAGGTCTCAGTAGGCTCAAAATATTAATCCTATTAGTGCTGATTGTGTTTAACCAAATGGTTATGAATATTTATGAGGTGGAAGAAGAGTGGATTTAAACACAAAACCTCTAAGCTCTGTGTGATGAGAAGAGCTCACATTAACTGCTTGCCATTGCAGGAGAGCAAGCTGCTAGGTGAATCTGCATTAGGTGAGCAATGATCATTGTGATGAACTTCCCTTAATTCGACTAAGGAGCTACCTATTCAGGGAACTGCTTCTTCGATGCTGCTTGTTCATTTTGTCTCTTATTTATTCATTATGTCTAATTTTTTAGGGGAGAAAAATCTTTCGAAAATGAGATGCTGTTGTTCAATGATAGTGTGAGATCAAATGGCAAGATTTGGTTGTTTTGGTTGCTCACATGTACTCACAGTGCCTTTCTTACTGTTCCCTACTGACACATGGAAAGGGCAGTTTTACAGATCATGCCGTCATTTTCAGTAGAAAGTGCAAGATCTTTGTACCAGGAGCAAGGAATTGTCCGCACAGCGTAGTCACTGACTGTACATAATCATATGGAAACCTTTACTCGTGGTATTTTGAAGGATTTCTGCCTGCTGTTGGAAGAGCTGGATGATATCTTAGTTTACATATTGATGCTCCAATTCATTTTACCTGCTTTCCTTCCCTTAAAAGCTCCCAGTATCACATGCATTGTTTTGAAAACCCTAAATACCATGTGGCTTTAAAAGCAGAATCAAATACATTTGCAAAGTAGTTCTACTACCTTTTCTTCTTTTGCTTCCAAACTTGCTTTGATTTTTTTCCTTTTTTTTTCCTTTTTTTTTTGTTTTTGAAGTGTCTGGATTTTTTGTTTGTTTGCTTATTTTTAACTGGTTCAGGCCCCAAGTCCAATTCGAGCTACTTTGCCGGCCCCATTACTCTGAACTCAAAAGTGGACAAAAAGCATTTCCAAACTACACTGGGGCTTTTAAAGGCAAAAGTGATTCTGACTGTAGTCCCAAGGCCCCAAGTTAAAACGTGTGACCAGAAAACCCCATGCAAAGGGGATATTGTAATTGTGGAATTGTTCCTGGAAGACTGCCATAATAATAATAATAATAATAATAATAATGATGTCTGCACAGGAGCATCTACACACATATGATAGCAGTAGGCCTGCGCTGTGCAGGGCTTGTGACGCTCCAGGAACTAGTCTAACCTGACTGACAGAAATTCCTGATTTTATCATGTGGCTTCCAAATTAAGTGCGGATGCAGGCACGACCCATAAAATTTTGTAGGGTAAGCACAAACATTTCCCRCTTCTCTCTCTGTAAAACAGAAATAACGAAGTTTACCTGCCTCAAAGATTAKCACACTGAAAACTGTATTTGTTCAGAGAGCACTATAATGGAGCCGGATAATTAGTGCCCATAAACACAGGCTTACTTTTAGAAACATTTTTCTATGGAGAAGTCAAGGTTGCTCATTTCCAGCAGCTCAGAGCACCTCCTAATGCTGCTTCAATTAGGCAGGACTTCTCCCTCGTAGGAGGGAACAGACTCACTGTGTTGCTCTGTAAAGAGAGAGACAGCACATGGGATATTACTATTATTGGCAAGATTGTAAGAAGGGGCAGGTGACAAGCTTCAAGACGCTAGAGCCTTCACCCTTATAGTTCACAAGGCTGCCTGCATAAAGCCTTTCTCAAATCCATGGGTTTCAAGGAGGTGTAAGATCACTGTAATTCTGGTCAGACTGAGGGCTCTCTTAATCCCACAGTGTGTTACAGCCTCAAAATGCAGGAATAYTGCTAAGGCATCTTCCTGCCCTATAGTTCCTGAGCTGCTCTGGACCCATGTGTGTCCTGCATATGTGAATTTCTGAGGAATATGCAACTCATAACTTACCAAATGGAATACCGCAGTCATTCCCTCTTCTGTCTCAACATGCCCCATTCTTACCAGTCCTGTGGGCTATTTATGCAGGAGCCTCTGCATAAAGCAGGATGAAAATGCAAGCATTTATCTACCTCCATGAAAAGATATGCACATGAACCATTTCTTGTTTTTCCTCTAACTGGGAGAATTTTCCCAGCAGGGATCTCTCTCCATTGGCAGCTCTTGTACCCCCTTCAGGTAGCATATGGGACGCTTGTTGTGTCATATTATTTTGCCTATGAAATGTCATGCTTAACCATTGGTGAATAACTCTAATGACAATGGCATGTCTGGATGTCATGGTAGCTATTGATCTGCGGAAAGCAGGATTTTTCTATGCTATGTTAAAATTAAAACCATCACCAAAAAACACGCTGCAATTTCATTGCTCATCTGAACTTTCCCTAATGTTTCAACTCAACAGTGAGTTCTTTTGATGAACAAGAAATTAATCACCATGCTACAAAAATAATACCATGTGAACCCTGTGGAAAGCTTTCTTCACAGAATATTTTCCCTCTGACTCATTATGGCATTTTCTCCTAATACCTACCTGAAACTCAACACCTCTCATTACTCACCTCAGAAGTGTATAACACCTAAAGAAGGTTGTCACAGTATTTACAAATTAGAAGTGTATTAATTGAAAGCAATGTCTGAGGCCAAAAATAACTTATGCACTGACAATTTTCAAGAGGTTATCTCAACACCTATTTTTCTGATAGTAATAAAAAGTCTTGTTGTTACCATAGAAACTTGTCATATCTCTACCTACACTTCTCAAAGAAACACACCAATATATTCATTTGTTTTATGCCTCTCCCTGCACTGGCCTGCCCCAATACTTCAAAGTAATCTTGGATGCTGTTAACAAAGGGCGAAAGAATTGAAGGAGCGTTGGGCAATATCGTCATCAAGCCTGAAAATCTCTAATCAACATAACAGACAAACCTCACTAGGCAAAGTTGTTCTCAAGTTTAAAGAAATGTCCCTATCCTGCCAACTACTTTGTGACTGTCAAATCCCTCTGCAGCCATGAAGTTGCTCGCAAGGATAAATTGATYCAAACCTCAATGAACATTTCAGCAAGATGACTGGGAAGAAGGAAGAAAGGAAGGGCTTTTTTTTCTTTAGAAATGCTGTTTTGGAAGGCATTTATAGTCGYTATTAGCAGGTGAGATCAATAATTCACATCACTGCTTTTAAATATTATGCTCAAATGTCACATTAGTCATTTTCCTTTATTTCCTTTCTGATATTTTTTCCACCCTCATTACAGCAAAGTTCTCCCATCACATCCACTCTGTGCAATGGAAGGAAATGATTTTAGCTGACACAAGTGAGACACTTAGAATCCTGTTGTATTTTTATTAATTTTGTAGTTTCTCCTGTCACTTAGATACCAGCTTGTGAAAAYGGCAGGGAGAAGGCTTAGGTTGTTGCTATGTAATGAGAGTTAAAGGAAGAAATGTGCAGTGGGAACATCAAGTAACTCAATGCAATGAAAGCTTKAAACAAGCTTTTTTTCTTTCTTTCTTTTTTCTTTTTTTTTGGGGGGAGGGGGCGAGGAGGGATGTTAGGACTCTTAGTTTTTGTTTGTTTATTCATTATTTTAAGAGGTATTACGTCTCTGTCTTTTTGACCTCCCACGCATTGTTTCTGATGCTCTCTGGATTCTTCCCAATTAAGTGCTGGGCTGCTTAAGTCAATTGGGACTTTTTTTTTTTTTTTTTTTGTAAGAAATGTTAGAGTTTTTATCTTCAGGACCTGCTTCCTCATATATTGAATCAATGAGGTGTGGTTATGGACAGAGTTTGATTATACCTTGCACTCAGTAATCTTTAAGGTTCCAGCATAAACTRGAAGCTGTGTCGCAGCATAAAAGACCTAGTAGGCCACTGGCCATCAAATCTGGCTGGTCATTACAAAAGGACTATTTTATTTGTTAATGCACTAATCTAAGCGTACCAAATTCATKCATGTTTCTTCTTTTTGTTTTACAGAAGGATTGCATATTTCAGTTTGCTAAGAAATACCGTGACCATTTATAAATTAGAATGACAGATTTTTAGAAGAGGACAAAAACTTATGATGTTTCTATTAGAAAGTTCTGCAGTTGGAGTTTTGATGAGGTTGCTGGGGTGGACACCTGAAAGGAATCTGCTTCAGCTCTGCTCACAGTGATAGAGGGAGAAACTGCTCTCCAATTCTGCCTACATGACCTTGGTCTGTCTATACAAMAAGCCTCGAGGGATATATAAATAGGTAATTATCATAGGCCTTTGCAACTAAGAATATATGAAATTACTGAGGAAATTCAATTGAGTTATGTAGCCCCATATTTTTTTTTCTGTTGCTAAGTTTTGTACTCCTTGGGAATCACCTCTGGAAGAAGGAAAGGAAAGGAATGAGGAAAGCGGCCGAGACTRCAGCTGCATGAGWTTGTCAGTATTTTGTTTGTTCTGGGGATTTTCTTGTAACAAATTATAGGCCAAATCCTCAATTCATTACACAATCAAAACTTGAGAAGAGGGGACTTTTTGCTAACGGAAAGCCAAAGAGTCACCTGACAGGCAAGGCCCAGATTAGCCAAAGGTCTTAGTCGTTGCTACAGTTAAGTATTGCAGCACCTAACAGCAAGCACTTCCCTAGGATTTTCCTAGGATTCAGAGTTTGTGGGTGAATTCCAGCTGGGGACTGAAAAGGCTTCTCTATTCTAAGGCTCTCTGAAATCTTAAATCCTGCCTCTTTCTTGAATTTAGGCTGCAGTTTGCAGCCTGCAGTTTCATACTTCTGTGTGACTAGAATTCAAAACCCGAAACTCTCCAAACTTCATGCACCTAAAAGACAGAAGGAGACAATGGCAGCCTTCTGTGTAAGGCATTAAAGGACTTAGGGAATAGGAAAGTGTGTTTTAGGTCAGCCAGTGCCTGAACTCAACGTTCACTGTAAGGAATGTCCCYCAGCCATCAAGCTGCAGACAATAACAAGGTTGAGCTAGTTTTTATGTCCTACAATGCAAAGAATGTGAGACACCACAATCTAGAAAGAGTAAGCAGGAGGGAGCGTGACTTTTGTGCCTAGTAGTTCTGGAATTTCCTTTGGAGAGAGGATCCTAACTTCTGGGATTAGGTCAAATTAACAAGGATTAAATAAAAAAAAAGGAGGGGTGGGGAGGCAAGCAAACTCTCTTGCTAGATTTGAAATGGAAAAGGGTGTTTGATTTCAAAGCTTTCAGAAATGAATGATGGTTTAAGTGTAAAAATTCAAAACATTCACATTCCATTTAGAGACAAAATGTTTTTGACTTTTTTCCATTCCTTTTAGAAGGACCAGTTATACAAAACTGGTATGAATTCTAGGCATTTTGCTATCACTGAGTTTGTAGTATTTGCAGAATAGAGTTAATCTTTTTTTTTTTCCATTTTTCTTTTTGCCAAGCTCTCGTGCAATTACATACTTCAGGACAGAGTTATGGACTAAAACTTTCCCAAACTCAGAGCTACATCCAGTGGAAATACTCAAGTTCCACCTTATTTCATGCTTCAACCATGCAAAACCATTAGGTTTGATATAGAATTTCAGCACAAAACCATAAATCACCTTGAGACTRCTTGAAAGGCTGCAGAATTAGTGACCCTATTCTAAGTTCTGAATTCACGACAAAACACCAACTCAAGCAGCTTTCATCGTATATGTTTTGTGCAATTTTCTTTAAACATTTCCCTTACTCTTTTGTTGCTTCCTTGTATCCTCAAATACTTAAGAGAAAAAGATTTCACAAAACACGTGTCACAAATAGAAATTAGGCACCCATTGCATGTTCATCATCTGTCAGAATGTGATTAACTTGAAAACATCCTCATGTAGTCGTCCCAGGCTTGTACTGAAATTTATGACATCTCARTATGAGAAGGTGAATAGTTTCTAAAAAGAAAAACCCACAAGTCTCTCTTTCAGAAATTGTCTTGAACAATTTAATACAGGAGAAATAGAAATTATCTGGAAGTACCACAGTCTGTTCCATCAGCAATGTCATAATGCAGCCAAGATAGCGAATAGCTCATTCTGATGTAGTAGGACATGTATTTTGAGCAGCTGAAGATCTATTTCAGTATATTCGTCTCTTGGGATTGCATTCCTAGTACACTGAAATACATTACTCTAGGTGTACATGCATCTTAAATATAAGTCACATTTTCTTCAATGTAAGTATGGCATCTTTGTGTAATAGCTGAGCATCAGCAGACACACAAAAAATATGCTTTTGAATATGTATGTGTTTGATGATTGTTTATCTCCAGAAATGGAGGATAAAAGTCTCCAAAGTATTCTTCTCTGKTCCATGAGGAAACAGTTGTTAACTGAACTTTTGTAAGCAAAAACTTACAGTGCAGATGCCTCGTCGCAAGGAGAGAAAGCCTCTGTTATTCATTTCTKCTAAACAGTTACAGATGAAATTCATGTTGTTGTCCATGTGCCATGTACCTGTGGCATGTCCCAATGTACCTGTCTCATGTCTTTGACTACTGAGAGTAACACTTCTTGAGAGTGTTGTAGCTCTAACTTGCTGTGGTGTAATCAAGAAACTAACATTCCTACGCAGGCTTTCTAGGCTGCAGACAGAAGTCTTTGTCTAGGCAGAGTCCTAATCAAACCGGGTAAGGATTCTGCCAGCCCAGTAGTATTTGCTTTAACTAGGAAAAATTAGTTTGCTCTACTATTTATATCTAACCACAGGCAAAACTGCTGTTAACAGATGCTAGCTGGCTGTAGGAAGACGGTTTGATAATATGTTGGTAAATATTCTGGACAGCAAACTTTTCAATGTAGTCAAGAGAATCCTTTAGCACAGTTCAAATATCTACAGCATGCACTCGACATGCTCAGATGTGACTCATCTCCATTTCTTTAAAAACAAAGAAACCACAGAGTAAACAAACAGCACTGCACGACTCTTGCACAGCAGGCGTTTGACTAAATAACACACTTTTCTTGATAAAGGTTTAGCACTGGAAAACTCTTGGATAAGATTTCATCATTGCTGCCTATTTTGAGCATCCAGTTTAGTTTGATAAGATAAAAGAGACGTGTCAGCAATTTCCACTRAACTATAGTTAACAAAAATGAGCAAAGGGAGTCTACTTTGAATAGAATGAACCTGCCTTTTGTATTGTTCTGATACACCAGTTGCTTATCTGTACATTGAAATTATGTGCAATCAAGCACCTAATCAGAGTGTCTGAATAATGTTCTGCAGTCAGTGTAAAACACTGTGACCTTGATTTTAGGACTGCACATGTGCTTAATCACAGAATCATCTTCATGATGGGAACAGTCTCATAGAAACAGAGGAAAACATGAGAAAAGATAGGGAAGTCTGTACAGCGCTAACGTTACAAATGCAAATGAAATGAATTTTTGCGTAGTTTAAGAAACTGATTTTCATAGCAATTAACCCAAGCATCACTAACATTGTATCTATGCATTCAGAGGCATTTAGATAGGTATTTACAAGACTTCTTGGAAGCAGAATATTTTATGTCAGTAATATATGGTCACTGATAGCTGGGGATTTTGAAAGATGTTACTGACTCTCAGATTTGTATTCCTAAATCTTTTCCAGTTTAAGGGTACAGACTGTTGAGAATTATCTACGTACCCTCTAAGTCAAGGCAGTGTTTAAAATATCCAGCTTACGTATTTGGTTCTAAACAGGTCTTGGAAAGAGCCTACATCTTCTCCAAGTTCAGTTATGTAATCTGAAGTTTGCAAAAGACAGGAAAAAAGTAGCAGACTTAAAAAAAGGTCTGTATTTCTAATGCTTATGAAAGATGGAAACAACGTCTGAAGTATTGAACAGAATCAGAATCTGATTATTTAATAATGGTCAGAAGGAAATATGTGCACAATATGTAATAGTCTCTTAAGAAGCAGATCCAATATAAGAGGAATAAATAGTGCAGCGTGATGAGTCATTAACAAATATTTTAGCAGAGGTGAAACTGCATTATGCCAGCACTTTGTTAGCAGGAGCAGTGCATCTTCATTTTGTGCTTATTCTGCAATGTTAGTGGAAAAAGCTATTTCCACTACAGGGGCAGTGAGCATATGCAATGCAAACATTTTGACAGTGAATGTAAACAGCTTTCCTGCATTTTAAACCATTAAATCAAGGACACAAATTTCCATGCTTTTGCAGATTGCAGTYGTCACTGTCTATAGTGAAGATGGTGTTGCATCTGCTTTGTGTTTATAATTGCTTGTTATGTTGTGCCACTGTGACTGAATTTTAATAAACATTTTTTTTTCCTAATTGTCATGGACACAAGGGTCTTTCTTAAACATAACTGTGATGCCGAGATTCAGCAGTATGCTCCCGAGAAATACTTGTAAGTAGTCACTGGGATTATTTTAACGTCGCTCTTGCTTGCCCACGTGATGGGAAAGCACAGCAGTGTCACTCCCACTTGATYTGCGACTTCTTGCATTTTCAATTTCAGTTGGCTTAAAGCTGTACGTTTTTGGCTTGGTTCCTGAACTGAAGCCTCCGAGGGGCCCTCATCTGCAATATGCCATAACTAGGGGTCTGTCCGTGTTTCTGTCATTGRAAAGCGCGGAGGGTCTGTCCTGAAATGCATCTCCCACCCCTCTCCTGCATCCTTCCTTCCGCCCTGTCCCACAACGGTTCTGCGGGGCAGATGAAAGTGTCTCGAGCAGAGCAGGAAGCCCGTGTCAGGATGGGCCCYCCCAGGGGCCGAGCGGCGCCCCAGGGAAACAAACACCCACAGACCTGTGGGGCGAGTGCCGTTTTGCGGAGSAGGGAGAGCCAGAGAGCGAGTTACCAACAACAGAGCAAATGATTTGTGAAAGAGGTAATGTGATTCTCTCGGGTTAAAGGAGAAGTTTTCTTTTCTAATAAATTATTTCTCCCCCTGCTTAGTAAATCATTTCCCCTTCCTAGTACATTTAATTTGCTATTCCTTTTAATTATTGCTTGTCCAGGTGGATTTTAAAAACTGCAACTTAAAAGAAGTCTAACTTAAACTTGGCAAAAAGCCACCCCCGCCACATCATTAACTGAAAGACAGYCATACTCCAACTTCCCTTATAAAAATACAGGTAGGGTCTGAAGTGCCACAGAAAGTGTTTTTCTAAAGGCAACACCTTGCATTAATACAAAAGTCTTTGGCTTTTATGTTGGGCCCACCTGACCCTTCTTGGATGCAATGACATTACATTAACACAGCAGTTTGTGTCTCTGAGACAATGCAGTTTTAGGAAGAGATGCCTAAACCAGTATTTTCTTAGAGGRAAAGTGTCCTTGCATTGCCATTACTTTAACTCTGACTTGCTACCCTGTATTAGAATATAGCCCTTGGCTTTCATTGGAAGGAACAAATTGGGAACATGCTTTTYGTGGACAAAAGGAAAGGGTTTTTTTCCCAACATGCCATGTCCGTAAGTGCTGAGCTGTGTTTACTTTATAGCCCTGCCTCTATCTCAGTATGTGGCTGGCTGACTTGCACACTGAGATTTATTTCCAAATCAGCTGCATAGCACTGTAGCCTGTCTCCTGAATACACAGACTCACAGCTGGCCTGTCCTGATATTTTAAAGTCATTTCCAGTAGCATATGGTATATTCCCTGGATAGTTTATATTGGGGTGGGAAAGAGGAGGAAAGGAACAACCTGAGGGAAACAGCTCCTATGTCTTTTGGGAATGTGGTTTGGACATGGAGACACCCCCTAGCTCCACGGTCACTTGATGCCTCTGTGAGCATGACACCTCCCCACATCATCCACCTCCAAAAAAAGGCTCACGCTGCCATTAAGCACCTAATATGTCAACAGCTTTTATATTGTGCTCCTGCTTAATGTACTTAGTCTTCTTGGGGCGGACACCACATCCTGCTGTCCCGAAAGGAGGCTCGAGGCTAGTGCAGCCAAGCGCCCGKGCCCAGAGCAGCCCACCAAGCAGCCGTGGGGCAGCGGGCGCTGCCGGCACAGGGCGCCCTGAGCACCYGGGCACAAACTGCAGGCTGAGCTTGCATTTTAACAGGCTCATTATSAGTGGTCAGAGACGGCGTGTGAAGGGAATGACCTCTTGCGAGCCGYAGTTGGAGCCAGTCTGCACACTCCAGTGCCCATGGAGTCTGCACGCTGCAAGGAAAACTTCCTGCCAAGGCAAAGGGCTCTTCTTGCGCTTCAGGACAACACTGCCCTGCCACTGAAGAGCGGGCTCCTGTCCTCATTAAGACAGGTAACTTCTCCCTGGCACTTGCTGCTGACCAGCAGATGTTATCAGTGTTATCAGATGTTATCTTCAAGGATGGATCTCTACCATCGAACACAACTGAAGGCCGACCTGCAAAGATCGTGTCTCAGGCACTGAGTTTATCGTTAATAACACCTCAGGTTTACCCAGCCCCCTTGAACGCAGCTGCTTCCCAAATGAGGTACACAGTTGGTAGCTCTCCTGCCCCTTCCTCAGGCACAGCAAAATAAATGTATTGAGTTCAGCTCTCTGTCTGGGACTCAAACCACTGTGCTGTCTTTTCATTCCCTTTCTGGTTCGGTACATACTGCCCCATCCTGGCAAACAATCCCTCCGGGATCTGTATGATTCAAAGAAAACGCTCACATAAATAATAACCTCACAATCAGATGGRCGAAGGAAATAATGTCAGAAAACGGACACCAAAACCAATTTGCTTAATCCAAAGCAGAATCAGGTTCGGCCTTGATGGGTGAAAGGGTTTACAAATGAATGCAGTTACCTTTCCAAGGTCTGCTAAAAACCAGTGCTCAGCTGCTAGTTTCAGCCTTGCTTTGTACCTTTAAATTGCAGCCGTAGGAGTATAAAGAAAAAAAAGTGAAAATAAAAGTCAGCCTTGGATTTTCCTGCAATTACGTTGTTTAGGTTTTTAAACCTCACAGTTTCCTTGAGGGGAAAAAAGTTAACGTGTCAAAATACATCAGGCCTTCTGATTTGGAACAGGATTTACTGAGTTTCCTTGCTAGCTGTTTCAAGGTTCGGCTTCAAACTAAATCTCTTCTAATGAGAAATACAGCATTCACTAAATAGTAAACATCTGTTTGGAATACCTATAGTATCCGCCTTTATTCTAAAAAGTACTATCACAAGACAAGCTATCTCCAATGCTGACGGTTGCTAGCTACAATAAAAGTCTGTATTTTTACAGCATTTTWAAAGAATTGTTTGCATAACAAATTAACGAAATTTGGACTGTGGATGCACACATCTGCAGTATGTCCTCAAGGCACTAACCTTACCCAAGAACACAAAGTCCTTGTTATGATATGCAAACTAATGAATCAGCTGAAGGAAGCATTTATATTTTGACAGTGTTTTAACTTTCTCCGACTCCAATTAGCTGCGACTGTGGTTGTTACTCGGTGAGGTTTTGTGAACTTTCTTGCTGAAATTAGTTTTTTTCACTGATGGCTGCTGTCACTAAGAAGGTAATAGGCTGATAAAGGAGTAACTGATCTGAAGTTATCCCTTTCACATAYTGATGTTTGGAGAAAAACAACTTGTAGATCATAACTTTCGGTTTGCTTCTGGTCTTGCCTGTGATATGTTAAATCTATAATGGTCTTAACAGGTTTCAGCATAAARTTAAATTAGGTTTGGGTAATGCCACTGGCTCTTTGTGGACAGAGCATGCTTTGGTACAATGTGTATTTTTGTGTATTACTCCAGAAATGCTTAGGAGAGCTTCATACGTAAAACCTTCCACAGGGGCCCTGCTTATGTATTAACTTGTGTTAAAAGGATGTATTGCTGATTGRGTTTGCCTGTTCTATCCGAATAAGCTTATAGGAGCCCTTAAAGTCAATTTATCAACAGTTTCAACTAACCTTAATCACTGTGCTAGGTATTTTGTGCAATGCTTCCTTAGCGATTGTTGCATCCTGAATTTTCCAGCTGTCAAGCCYCTTCACAGCTCTGACTTCTGCTTAGATCTCTGCCCTAGAATTAATACCAAAACACACTTAATTGGTTATAATTGCCTTTTTTTTAATATGACTTGAGCTCCCACATTGAATAGGCAAAGCCAAAGCTTTCCTCTAGAACAGATTTTAGGGAGAAAGTCCTGAGCAGACTGTGTTGCACAAGAGTTTGGACTAGTTTGCAGTCGTTGTTTGTCTGCCTGTCTCCAGCTGTCTCCACCATGCAGCCTGCCGTAGCTGGAGTCTGCTGTGTGAAAACCTGTGTTTAAGACCCTCCTGGAGGTAACGCCGTTGGTGATGCTGTCTGAGACGGCCGTGGCACTACAGCGTGTTTGGGTGTCTATGGCTCCCGGCACAAGCAGCCAAGAGCCACTTGACTGGCACTGCCACGTCGTGCTCCGGGCTCCGTGCGTGCCTGTTTGCATGGCAGCAGTAGCACAAGGAGGTGGTGTCACCCGTGGAGGAAGCCAGTCGTGCCTCATGCCCTCTGCCTAGTTAGTGTGCATGCAAAACTCCCATCTAGCCATCTTGGAGGCACTATTTAGAMGAACAGCTCATACACCCATTCAGAAATTACACAAACAATGCTGACAAGGCCGGTGTCTGGACGGATTACGTGGCCTGTGAAGACCGACCATGTAAATTAAGTTCCTCTGGAGCAGTACTAGCTTAGCCAGTACTGTGTTTATTTATTTTGTAGCTTTCTTCATCTCTTCATTGTATGAATCAGCCTTTCTACTTTTTTATGCTGGCTCCTACTGCTTATCTTTCTTTACACTTCACACTTCTTTCCCAAAGCAAAAAGCTGACGGTTGGTGCTAAAGATTTCTTCTGTAATGTAAGCAGTGCTTCTTCATAAGGCTTGTCTTCTGCTCATTGCTTGTGAGAGTTAGGAGAAGTTAGTGCATTATGAAAAAAAAAAAAAAAAACCTTTTTAAATTTGTATGTCCAAKAACTATGGTGCGAAACACTGCAAAAATTGCAAAACATTGCAATTTGCAAAACACTGTGTAGAGCCTGTATGATTTGCACTTTCATACATATATCCCTACATCTCCACCTCCCCATACCTCTCTACCTTTAAAAAGGTGCCACTATGTATAAAATTACTTCTGTGTAATATAGTATTACTGCTGGGGGTTCGAACACATTAGATCAGGATATGACTGTAGTGTTAAGCTATTCACTGGACTTTTCTTTGCTAGAACATTTCAGCTCATAAAACCACAGCTCGAATCTCCATAGTGGAAACAAACACCATATATACATAGAAGTCACTTCTCCGTTATAAAGCTCTTTTTTTCCCCACTATTTCTCAATGTTTTTTTTTTTTACCCAAAAAAACTTGGAAACTTCACAAATGCTGCAGCCGGGCTGCTCCCTTGTTCTGGGAATGGAGGCAGTGCACCCCTTCTCACTGCTTCTATGAGATGCCACTCTCCACGTAGGTGCCAGCATTCACTCTTCTCCTCCGTTTTTGACTTCTTGGAAGTTACCTCTGCACTTCCGGGTCCTTTGCCTGCTCTGGATGGAGCACCTTTCCACTGTTCCCATGGGGTTCCCAAACGCTGATGCAGCCAGGGCTGCGCAATCGCACTGGGACCGTCTCTGACAGGGCTCCTCCAGAACGGGGTCCCCGCCATGGCTTCGGTTTGGAGCATTCTGTGATGACCTGCACAGCTCCAAAATGTCTTTGCTCCTCTTTTATTTGTTTCTGCTTTTCCATCACATGTTTTCTGGTAAGGGCCACAATGGGCCGGATTCACAACACGGAGACTAAGTCCCAGCCTCAAAGAACTTGGTATGTGACGTTATTCCCATTTCCAATTCCCCTTTTGCCTCTATAAATGATTGTATTCAGCTCGCTACAATAAACCCTTTCTCACCTCTCTGTGTGTGACATACCTTGTGGCTTTTGTGGCTATATATGAAAGAGGCTGTGTCAAAAATAAATTGAATACCTTTCATATTAGTAAAACACACATGTTAAAGAACCACGTTTAAAAAAATCATTCTCTGTCATTCTCCATCATTCTACTGTATTATACTAATATTGCTAATATTTTCAGTTTAGATTCCTTACATTAGTTCTTCCCATATATGTTTAAGCATTTGAATGTATGTTGTACCATGGAGGAAGCACAATATCTACAATTCTGCGAGTATCTGAGATATCCAAAACAAAAACTTGCTAGAGTTTGATTTGTTTTGTTTTCAGAAAGGTTTAGATGCCAGACTAAGCAGTTCTAACTCTAGCTGTCCAAAATTAATGAGTAATAGAAATCTAGAAATTGGCTAAAGAATTTTGAGATTAAAACAACAATAATAACTTGTACAAAAGCTGTTTTGAGGCTTTTTTTATTTTTATTTTTATTCTACTTTCTGATGCTGCTACCCTTAGAGTTTGTTCTCTTAAGATCTTTCTTCACAACCAGAAGGACAAACAACTTTATCATCAAATGAGAGCTTGACACTTCCACAGGACAGGAGTTCAAGTGCTGCAGCTTTTATTATTTTGTCAGGCTTGTTTGCAATACCTAAGGCTCATTTGAGAGCTAGTTGCAAGGGACTCTGAAAATTTTAACACCTGCATTTGATTATGTTGTTGTGAGACTTCTTCTTAGGGACCTGATCTTTCAAACAGTTCCATACAGAGCCCCAGTAGCTCCAAGAGCTGTGAGTCTTCTGGAATAAGGCTTTAGCTTAATTCTCCTCATACAGCTCAGGGCTTGTGTTTCATAAAAGCAGCGTCACTGAGCTTTGAGGAGGGTCTTGGTCCACAAATTATGTTTTTGGCTACAGCATTTYATCTTTATCTCACTAGGTGAGAATTATTAGGTGCCAAGAAGGAGTACCTTCATTAATGCAGAACTTGATTATTTTCTCTTTCCTGGTAGGACTATACTCTTTTACCATATTCTGTGGTATTTGTGACACTTTACAGCTGTGATATACAATTATAATTGTCAAATCTGTGCAAATCAGCATGGTCTAGAAGTTCATCTTCAGCGCTTTAGACACCTTAATGTGTAGTGTCATCTTCAGAGAAAGAAATATCTGAAATGTTGAAGCTTCTTGCATTTATTTTGCACTAAGGCATTGCCTCATTCTTGATCCTGTAATTTTGGATGCTTCCAAAACAGCAGAAGCCATTTAGATGCTTATGCTTCCGAAAGGATAGTCCCTTTAAAGACAAAATCCAAAACAGCCTTTCAGGAAATCTCAGGGTCTGCTGCCTTCTCTTTTACCAGGCTACTCTTTCCCCTGCCACACAATCACCCTGTTTTGCCACTGCTGCCATGAATATATTGCTAAGGTTGCAAAATGCAAGAATCCAGCCTGCGCCATTGAAATCAATATGAATTGTCCTCAGTGACTCTTAGGAAGATTTATGTTTTGCCAGTAATGCTGGCTTAGCCAGTCCTGCTTCCTCTTCCTTCTCTTTTGATAGAGCCACCAAAAAAAAAAAAAAAAAAAAAAAAAGTAGTAGTAAAAGCCAGTGAAATCTGAACACTTTTGGTTCAGATTTATGTTACCTATTATTTATTTGCATTTTATTAATCTGTGCATATATGTACTCATATATACACTTATACACACTTATACACGTGTGTGTATTTCCATACACACATATAAATGTTTTTATACACATGTGTAAGTGCATACGTGTCTATGTTTTTCTACACATGCATAAGTGTCTATATATTACTATATAAATAAGGGTTTTATTTGCCTGTTTGTGACCTGGATCAGCTGGCTGCTGGGAGTGCCCACTCAGCCCCACCAGCAGTGCGGGCAGTGAGGAGCTGTAACTACCAGCCAGGGTGGGGACTGTCCGACTTGGCACTGCCACCGCAGTAGCAGCCGTGTCCCCCCCGCTTCAGAGCGTGCATCCGTGTGCGTTGTATTTGCTGGGGGACTGAGTGACTAAATAACGCTGACAGTCCCATTGTTCCCATGTGCTCCTGCATCTAAATTGCAATTTAGCTCTCCCTTAGGGGTCCCAGGAAAACCGTAAGGCTGTGCTATAACATGGTGGAGGAAATCAGAAAACTTGAAGTTTTTGGAGGGTGTTTTTTAATGATAAGCATATGGCATAGCCCCTCAGAAAGCTGTCTCACCRTTGGTCAGGGGACAGTGAACTGCGGTCTGGAGGAGGCAGCGAGTTCRCAGGGGAAGGTCACTTTAAGCCATGCTCACAGCCAGAGAAAACGTGCACAGAACCACATCCTGCCTCCTGAATCAGGTGAATTTGCAGTGGTTGGTCTATACTTTGAAAATATGAATATCCGAGTTCTAGAAATCATCTAATCATTTTTCTCTAAAATGGTTAATTAAGCTAGTCATATTTAATTGGTTAGGTAAAATAGCTAACCCATAATTTAAACTTCCCATTGCATGCTGAAGGTACTGCTTTGCAGGAGACACATAATACACACTGCAGTGGCACTGCTCCCTATTGCTCGTTTTTAGAAGCGACTGGCAATTTTTGGTGCACAAGTGCCATTGATTTTCAATGGAATTTAGATTCCTAAGTCGTGTAGCTTCCTTTGAAAAATGTTACCCTTAATGATTTTCTTGGGGAAAGTGAAAAAGCCCCCATGCCGTGAGCAGTGGTAGCAAGAGAAAGCTCGCGGTGTTGGGTGCTTAGTCATGAGGAGTTAGCGTTGGTGCCCTTCCTCTGTGTGTGTGTGTGGCTTTGCCACACAGAAATTATCTGGTTTTCCTTTTCTCCCGTACGTGCAGAAGAAAATATGTGGGAATTTAAAAGACGAGAGACTGATCTCAAATGTGAACTGGTTCCTCCTATTTGTGTCTTAGAGTCCGGCTAGACGCGAGCTCCGGGAGCGGTCCCAGAAAAAAGAACTGCTTTATGCAAAGGAGACTAAGAAAGGAAAAGAGCAAAGTAAAACTACTGAGTTGTAAAAACGGTGGAGCTGCAACGCTRTTTAGCATTCAAGCAACTATCTCTGGAAAGGAAGCAGATTATGTGGTATCATATTGCAAAAGGGCTGTTCAACCCTGTTGCGCTCACTTGGAGCGACGTATTTACTTTTGTCACTGTGCAGCAGCGATTGCATTATATCCTTCCTGCCAGGACGTGAGGAGAAACAGAAGGTTGAGCCCACACGGGGGAGGGGAGAAGAAGGAGGGAGAAGCAGCAGCAAAAGGGCTGGAAGGGGAGAAAAGAACAGCCCAAGAGAAAGGGAAAAGTTCCTCGTGGAGGCAGGAAAAGATACTCAGGGAAGCAGAGCAGTGAGGGATCGGGTGCTRCATGGATGGGGTTACCAGTGCCGTCGTGTTTCAGCTCTGAAGGGACTTGGAACCCAGACAGCTTGGTCACCAGAGACGAGATGCATTTTATTAAGCCTAGATAAAAATGGGAGGCACAGCGTCTGGCACCAGMGTAGCCTAAAGGAATTTCCATGATTTGTGCCATGAATGCTGAATGGGAGACTTGTAGAAAGCACCTTTCTCCTAAGGACAGCTCGCTGGAATTTGCAAATATAGCTCCCCACACACATGCGCAGAAAAAGCACCCAAAGAAGCAAAATAATGACCTGAATTAAAATAGGCAAAGTGATGAACACGTGCAAGGGCTTTTCCAGAGATGTTAAAACCTGCACCCAAACATACCCCACTGTACCAAGCAGGGGATGCTTGGAGCAATAGTTTCAAAAACAACTAAAGTTTTGGGGTAGGTGGGGAATGGGGCATCTATTGCTGCTTTGAGAGGGCTGGAAAGATCTCTGGTTCCCCAGCTCAGGATTTATTCAGTCCCACGCATAGCTGGGCCCCTTGCTTGGCCTCGTGTGAGGCACTGCATAAGCCCACGCAATATCGGATGGCTCCCTTTGCTGGGGGAGGAATATTCCACCCATTAAGAGTATGCCTTGCCTTGAGCAAAGTGGCATTTTTCTCCCCGAACGTGTTAGCAAACTCATTTTAACTGCTGTGTTACTTATTCCGGTGCAGGCTGAGCGTGCAGCGTTTTAGTACGTGTTAGGTACCGCGCACAAGCCGGAGCAGCCGGCCAACGAAACCRTATTAAAGTACAATTTGTCCTGTCAAAAACAGGAGCCTAAAACCTGTTAGCTAACATGCTAAAGAGAAAGGAAACAAAACTGTTTTTATTCACGTCTGCCGGMGTTCCTACGGCTGAAGGGGGTTGGTGGGTCTCAAGATGGTCCAAGGTGAGGAATAGCAAAGAGGTGGGGAACAGCCAAAGGCRTACATTGTGTTACAGTTGTCTCTAAAAACGTGGATTTACAGCAGCACCGAAGCCTTTTGAATCTGGCTGTTCCAAATCGGGTGTATGAGAAGCTCTCAATAGAAAGCTAGCTTTCAAAGTAGAAAGCTCAGCTAAGTAAATAGGAAGTAGTTAAAAAAAAAAAAAAAAAAAAAAAGAGAAAAAAAAAAAAAAAAAAAAAAAAAAAAAAAAAAAAAAAAAGAGAAAAAGAAAAATTAAAAAGAGAGACTGTTGCTTGGCTTTGAAGGAAAATGTGTGTCCGTAATTATCCAGGGGGTACTGAGCTCACGAGAAGGAGAGACAGTGTGGGATTGCCTTGGCACAGGGTAAATGAGAGCAACTTTGCTGAACACCGCCAGATTTAGTGTGGTGCAATAGCGAAGAATAGCATCCTGGAGCTGTGCTATTATGATCGGTCGGATAATCAGATTTTCCACTGTCTCTGCAAGATAAATACTACTGGAGAAAGAACCTCTGCCCGACTCTTTGCGGCCCTCACGTGCTGTCGTGGTGGCTTGTTTGGCAAACTCTGCAGAGGTGTGGACGTCTCTATTTGAACTGCAGCAGTCCCTGGGCAGAKGGTGCTGTTCGCTTGGGCCCTCTGRGCTGCTGTGCTTCTTCCAACCAAATTAGGGTTTTCCATCACAGCAGTGCCAGTCTGGTCCTTGTATTTGTATACTACAATAAGCATGCACAACGTATTAAGCAAGCAGAGGATCTTACAGCATAGCACAGGCTTAACATAGCAAAAGATGACAATGAACAATGGGAGGAAAGAGGAAGAAAGAAGGGAAGAGTGAGAAAACGTGAAGAAATTATTCTATACACATCAACCTTTACTTCCTTTTATTATAAGCGATTTACTTAAACAATGATCAAGTACTGAATGCCTACAGTTTTGAGTGCTAAGTTTGCTCACAGAGCATCAGCAAGCTAAGGAGCTGTCAGTAAGATGGCTTGGGGACAGCAACAGCAGTGTTTTCCACTAAGAAAGCCTCCTCATTATCTTGTTTGCCATTACTACCTGCAATAAATTCACAGCACTTGCCCCTCCTAGTAGCAAACATGCAGGGAGTGAGTTCTTTGGACTTGTTCTTCCTTGTTCTGCAGCCAAGGAGACTGGTTTTAGGTGGGTAAAACCCAACCACATGTTGCCACAGTTGCATTAATGTAAGTGATAACAAGATAGCGAGTCCTGGGCAAGCAGGTGATTTGCTGCAGCATAAGGAAGACAAATACCTATTTCCATCTTTATGTCCCTGGCTAGAGCACAGCCAGAGAACAGCCAGATGAGAGGAAAGGTCCGGGGTAGGGCTGCTGGCAGGAGATCCCAAGGAGAAAGTATTCCAAGGTACAGCATCTGGTCAGAATCCATAGTTGAGGGGCAAAGGAAAGAGGGCTTGAAAAACCATGCTAGGGAGAGTGTGTTGAAAATTGTTTCRTAATATAATCACAGAAACCCTGTATGAAGATTCCCAGACCCAATCCTTTACTTTTATGACTGGCTGCTGTGACCAGAATGATTAAAAAATGGCCCATGAAGAATGAATGGAGTTATCTGGACTTCATACATAATCCCGTTGCAGCTAATGCCAAAGGGGTATACAGGCCCCTCAGTGTTGTTTCCTCTTACTTCTCCTCTGATCGAGTGACATTAACATTTCCTGCTGTCCACACCACACAGAAAAGTTAATACAACAATAAAACCTATTATTTTGTGGGAATGCATATGAAGTGGGAAACTGTTAAGAAACTATTGCAGCAAAGAACTACAATAAAGTAGAGAATATGAGAGAAATGGTCTCAAAGAGGAAACTGGCACACGATCTGTGCCTTGCTGCTGAGGGAATTCCACCGGAGCTCAGCGCTCACAAGTCAGGATTTGGGTGCTTGACCTTGGTTTGATTTGTGTGTGCTTCTCCTGTCGTCTGTGGTTGAAGGGAAAAAAGGTGCTGAAGTAGGCCCTGGAAAACACAAATCCTTTTGATTTGATTTGATTTCCAACTCYGAATTTAGGATTAAAGCCTAGCATCCTGGTTCCTGACATACTTGCTTCATCAGTGAYGCAGAGACTTGGCCACTGAGGAGCATGTGGGTTATATAAAACCACTGGCCAATAAACTGACCATACACAGTAACCTCATGGCAGGAGTGTCCTAGTGCCATGATGAGTCAGCCCTCCCGGCTGTCATCCTTGCATCACCTCGGCAGTCAGTAACATGCACTTTGGTAAGCTACCAAAAGCATCCCTCGGCACCGTGTGTGTTGATCACCTAGTGAGTCCTTCTGCCACGAGATGCTGCTCTGTGTTATACCAGAGAAATGTGAGGCTCAGATTGACCCAGGTTGCATGTACTGCATGTAGTTTGTGCTTCATGGTATTGCAAAAGAGGCTGTTTGCTAGCCAACTCTGGCTCTGTATCAAGAGAAATGCTCCGAGCTGCCTTGGCAGATGGTATTCAAGCCATAGGTGATGCGAGTGACTCCTTCAGCCTGTTCCCCTTCCTCACTGCAGGTTGCTACCAACATTAATTATGTCTTCTTGGAGGCAGGTTGCTGGATATCTGTGTATGAACTTGKTTTTGTCCTTTTCATCTAATTACTGCTAAGTACCTAAGCTAAGTGTAGCTCATTTGCTTCAGGGAGAAATTGTAATCTTATACTAGCAGAGCGCTTTTGGACACTATAAATTATCTTGCTCAACCCTGACTTTCTTAAAATTTTGCAAAGAATCCTTTTGTGTGGTCCTTTTCAAAAAGTAACCCTCACCATATTATGTTAGTCAAGTAAGAACTGATTGATAGTATTTTTAAAGCTATTTAAAAAGGAAAAAATAATACCCTTCTGCTCAAAAATATTTTCAAATAATGTGGCCAGTCTGAATGTGTGTGAGGASACAACGGCACCTGGCAATCTGTGAGAGAAAAAAGTTAGATTCGGCCATCTTCCTTTACCAAAACTTCTGGCAAGAGACCCAACTCTAATTGTATTCTAAAACATTAACTTTGTTAACTTGCTTTTGACTGTACACAAAATCCCTCAGTTGGCTTGTCATCTGGGATGCTAAAAAAAGCTCACTGAAGCTGTGTCAGGTAGTGCTGACTTAAGTGAGTCTGGCTGGGCTCACTAAAGTCGTGTTTAGATCTGGATGAGGTTCATGTTTGAGTTCAGTTTGGAAGGCAAACCAGCAATATGACTTGATTTGATCTTTAAAATCTTGACAACCAGCCTTATAGGATTTTGGTATCTACTGTCTGTATTTAATATTGCAGAGTATGTGGACCCCCAGAAGATCAGTGTGAGTCATGATGGAATTTGTCCTTCTGTCTATCAGCTAATAACTCGTGAAAATAGCCAAGTTAATTAAAAAAAAGATTAAAAAGCTGCCACCAAGGCATCCTTAATGCAGCTGAGAAGAGGTAGAATAGGGATGGCTGAAGTTACCGTTCTTCACCCTTAACTTTCTGAGAAAGCTCAGGAGCCTTTTTTGCACAGTTTAAAGCAGCCTCAGAGTATACTCTTCTGCTTCCCTTTGGGTGAGGTGTAAAGAGAAAGTAACTTAAAATTCCTTAAGGGGAAAATTCATTCCCTCTTCTGGGTGAACAACCTTAAAACAATGGAAGCTGTAGCKTAGAGTACCCTGTTGCACATACAGAACACTTGAAAAAGGGGAGCCTGGGCATCGCTTCTGTTTTRCTCTAGACTACCTTGTAGCACTAGTAGGAACTCAGTTGTGCAGAGATATACTTTTGTAACTGTGTTTCATGRTTGGTGTAAATGGTAATCAACCTCCATCACCTTGGTCTGAGTCAGTCCAAATGCTGCAGAATCCTGGCTGCTCCACGGAGGGCCTCGTCACTGGGTTMATCTCTGGAGGGTGAATGAGAGAAGGGAGCTTGTGGCTTCCCTGCAGCCTGCTCAGAGCAGCTGGTGTCCAGGCTCTTATTCCTAGAACGTGCAGAAAATGTAAAGACCTACATAGCTAGTTCAGAAGACGCTGCTGTCCACATGTCTGTTAGGGCCGAAGGGGCTGAGACGACAATGTTAGTCTATGAAATATGTAGGTCGCAGACTGTTTCCTGCCCATGTATCTCACTTCCCTTATGCTCAAAATGTGAAAAATAAATAGATTAGGATTTAAGGCCTAATCTATAGGTGGGGTTTTCAGCTCTGATTTAGCTTTGCTTGTGCAGGTTCTCTACTAATCTTGYGCAAGAAGCTGTTGTTTTTTCTGCCACCATACAGTCCCTGTGAACACAGCAACTGAGGAGAACTAAGAACAAGAAAGAAGTGCATGATGACAATTCGCTCTAACTATTATAGTTTAGCTATAAAGATGCATTACCTGAGCTGAAAGGGCCAGCCCTTGCAAAAGCTTTTCTTTAAATTTTTTCACAAAGCTTGGCTGAAGATTAGGTAACTGGATTGGCAATTAACACTATAACAGAAGTAAGTGAGAGTGATTTTTCTTCYATAATGTGGATGGATATGGGTTTTGTAGATGCCTCTTTTGCAAGGGGCATTAGCTGTTCCTTACAACATCTGCCATACAGAGAAAGTGCATGAACTCCAAGCCTCATTCAGGAAGGTGCACTGGTTGGATATGGCTGGCAATAAGGAAATGAAATTCTATCAGATTCTGTGGACAAAGCTGCCCAAACGCTCATATTTTCAGGGGCAGGTTTAAAGTGTTTGTACTGTCCTTGGTTTGGCAAAATGCCATATGTCTCCACTCACTGCAGAGTTTAATAGAAATAGGATCAAAATCCAAACCAACACTCACTTAACCAAGTATTCTTAGCCAGTCACCTATTAAGAAGTTTTATTTCCTGTAAATTGTGCTTTTTTTTTTTTTTGATAATGTACTCACCATAAGCAGTAGTGGTAGATCAAGTTGAATAATTTTAACATATATCTTGAAAACCTTATARAACTTCCTAGATTTTTATGAGAGATTTAACTCCCCTTCTGGTAACCTCAACCTCTAGTGATTTCAAAAACACAAGTTAGATATCTCAGTAGATGTAAATCTTGAGCTTTTGACTAAAGTTCGTTCATCCCCTGTAAGAGTAAGGATTACGACTTCTCCCTCTCACACAACTAGGAGAAGGAAATAGTTAATCTATTTAATTACAAAAATATGTAGAAATTTGTATGAGTAAATAATCTGAGTACTAGTTTTTTTCACTGTGGGGAAAAAAAAAAAAGATGGAATCATGGGTGGATGAGATATATGGCTTCAAAGAGCTTGCATAGTGTGTTTTAGTTTTAGGCATAGCTTTAGTGACCTTGCAAAAATTTGCCTCATCTGCAACAACTTGTGTACATTTTGGCTTTTGTCGTGTGGCTACTGTCGCATATGCATGGGATAACTGCATTTCTGCAATGCTGAACGCGTAGCACAGGAGGACCCTCCTGAGTCTCTCGGGTTATGTTACACAAACACATAGTAAAATGTGGGGTAGGGATYTTCTATTTTAATCCTGCATGTAATACACTGCCTCATACACTCACCTGAAATCTACCAGTAGTATTTTCCRTTCCTCGGGGTAAAAGCATGCAGCAGGAATTTAAGCCTTAGCCCGGCTCTTGCGGATAGTGCTCTAAGAATAGAACAAGGCAGCCTGTACCGTGCTGCTGCTGCCAAGCAGTATGCGACATCACACAGAGTTCATTAGTCAGTTTAAAGACAAGCCGACTAACCTGAAGTGTGCTCTAAAGCTATTCCCTGGTGTTGTTTCTGGGCTTCAGATGGAGATGCTTTAAGAGAAGTGAAAACTGTACTGCTTTCTAAAGGGCTTCACAGAAATACGGAAGAACTGATCTGTAGGTGTAGATTTTCCAGYGCTTAAGTGATATACTTCTTTCAAATACAAAAGTACAATGATATGTCTTCCTCCTTTAAGAATGTATTAAAATTACTTGTTGTTTTTTTCATTGGGATTGAAAAGTTAAATGCTGTTAGTGCTGCTGTTTCATATCATGATAAAAGAGAGTAATTTCTCAAAACAGTTACTTCCTGATAATTAATTGCAGATTGTTGTCTGCTAACTGTCCTTCCATCTGTACATACATGTTTGACATTACAGTAAAATATAATAATCACAAATGTCTTTTCTGTGCTACTCTGATAAAGAAAGTGGTCCTGAACCCTGTGAGTTGCACTTGAAATAGCTCTTTCAAAAAGAAAAACAATTCAGGTTTCCTTTGGTGATACACTGCACACGTTAGATGCCAAGGCTACATTTATTCCTTGCCAATATGTTTTCRATTTATAAAATTGATGAAAGTTCAGAAGAGAAAAGACTAGTACTGGTATTTTAAAAGAAACAAGCACAGTATTTCTTAAAATAAASAAGTGAAACGAGCAGATTGGGCTCTTCATTCCTGCTGTGTTTTTTCATACARATGGAATTTTTTGGGGCTTGCCAGTTTAGACAGCAATACTGTCAAGGCAGTGATTCTTCTGCAGTAGGTGTTGGTTCGGTTTYGGACCCCATAAGGTCCCATCCCTGGCTGGTCTTGAGCCTTACAGCAATAGCAGCATTGCCTTCTCCAGCAACAGTGATTTTGATGAAACATATGAGCCCCAGGGTCAAAAGGGTCATTGSAGGATGAGGTGAAACAACAAAGGGCAGAGCCCAATTAAGAATTTGGACTGTCTTAATGACAGAAGCAGCAATTCATACTCTCTACCTTTAAGTAAATAATGCCTCAGTGAAGAAGGTCAATGTAGGGAAAAGGCTGTGAAAGACTGGCAAGAATGAGGGGGAAGGGAAGGGATATGTTGGTGCAAGGAGCACTATTAGAAGAGGAGTCAAATGTATATCTGCATCAGAMAGCTTTACTGTAGAAGCGTAAGCTGAGTAAGTCAAAGAACTGTGCCCTCAAAATGCCCAAGAAATAAAGTGCAATTGTTGCCCCACTCAGCAGAGATCATCTGCTCTTTTCCCAAGTTGCTTGGTCTTTTGAAGTGATATACCACACTGTGATACCACAGACACTGTGGTAGGCRCTTGCTACAGACCACCTGACCAGGATGAGGAAGYTGATGAGGCCTTCTACGGACAGCTGGAAGTAGCCTCAYGGTCACAGGCCTGGGTTCTCACGAGGGACTTCAACCACTCTGATATCAGCTGGACAGGCAACACAGSRAGGCACAAATAGTCCTGGAGGTTCCCRCAGTGCACTGATGATAACTTCACAGACTCTGCAAGGGACAGTTGGGCTGCCAGACCTCGTACTAACAGAGAGGGACTGTTGGAGAAGTGAAGGTGGGGGGCAGCCTTGGCTGCAGTGATCATGAGCTGGTGGAGTTCAGGATCCAACAAGGATGAGGCAGGGCTGTAAGTAGCCTTGCAACCATGGACTTCAGGRGRACCAACTTTAGCATCTTCATAGAMCTACTTGGAAGGATCCAATGGACTAGACCTCTAGAAGGTAGGGGGATCAAGACAGTTTGTTAGTTTTCAGGCAGCACTTTCTCCACACTCAGGATCAATGCATCGCTCTGAATAAGAAGMCAGTCGAGGGGGCAGGAGGCCTGCRTGGATGARCAATGAGCTCYTGGTAAAACTGAAACAGAAGAAGACAGTCTACAAAATGTGGAAAAAAAGACAGGCCCCTTGGGAGGAATATAGGAATGTTGTCAGGGAGTGCAGGGACGCAATAAAGAAAGCTAAGGCACATTTGGAATTAAATCTGGCAGGAGATACTAAAGACAACAAGAACTTTTTCAAGTATATCAATGGCAAAAGGAAGATCAGGGAAAATGTGGGTCCGCTGTTGAGCAGAATGGGTGCTCTGGTGCAGAAAAAGATGCAGAAAAAGCAGAGTTGCTGAATGTCTTTGCTTCGGTGTTTATCAAGGGCATCCCTCTGGAATCCCAGRCCGTAGGRACAGGAGAAGAAGCCTGGAGAGAGGAAGACTTGCCCTGGGTACAGGAAGATTGGGTCAGAGAGCRCTTAGGGAAACTTGATTCCCACAAATCCATGGGCCCTAATGGGATGCKCCCCAGAGTGCTGCGTGAGCTGGTGGATGTCATAGCCAAGTGGCTCTCCGTCATCTTCAGAAGGTCCTGGAGAACAGGGGAGGTGCCAGAGGACTGGAAGAAAGTCAGTGTCACCCTGGTCTTCAAAAAAGGCAAGGAGGAGGAACCGGGCAACTACAGGCTGGTGAGCCTGACCTCCATTCCTGGAAAGATGATGAAGCAGCTCATCCTGGCTGCTGTCTCCAGGCACATGGAGGAGARGAAGATGCTCAGGAGTAGCCAGCATGGATTCACCAAGGGGAAATCATGCTTGACCTGACAGCCTGCCGTAATGGAGTGACTGGCTGGAAAGATGAGAATAGAGCAGTGGATGTCATCTATCTGGACTTCAGTAAGGCTTTTGACACCGTCCCTCACAGCATCCTCCTCGGCAAGCTCCAGAAGTGTGCATTAGATGAGTGGACTGTGAGGTGGATTAGGAATTGGTTTGATGGCAGGACTCAGAGGGTGGTGATCAGTGGTGTAGCATCTGGTTGGAGGCCTGTGGTTAGCAGTGTCCCCCAGAGGTCAGTCCTTGGTCTGGTCCTGTTCAATTTATTCAGTAAYGACCTAGATGAAGGGATGGAGTGCTCCCTCAGCAAGTCTGCTGATAATACGAAACTGGGAGGAGCAGCTGACAGCCCTGAGGGCTGCGCTGCCATCCAGGGGGACCTGGACAGACTGGACAGCTGGACAGTGAGAAATCCAAATCTGGATTACTGTGTCCAGTTCTGGGCTTTCCAGTACAAGAGGGATGTGGAGCTGCTGGAGAGAGTCCAGCGCAGGGCTACAAGGATGATCAGGGGCCTGGAACATCTGCCCTATGAGCTAAGGCTGAGAGAGCTGGGCCTCTTCAGCCTGGAGAAGAGAAGGCTGAGAGGGGACCTGATCAGTGTGTATAAGTACCTCAAGGGAGGGAGTGAGGAGGATGCGGCCAGCCTCTTCTCAGTGGTGGCCAGCAATAGGGCTAGAGGAAACGGACACAAATTGAGGCATCAAAAGTTCCACAGGAGCTAAAGGACTTGATAGTGAGGGTGACAGAGCCCTGGAACAGACTGTCCAGACTGGTTGTGGAGTCTCCTTCCCTGGAGATCTTCCAAACCCGCTTGGACACCACCCTGTGCCACATGCTCTAGGAGACCCTGCGTGTGCAGGAGGTTTGGACTAGATGACCTCTGGAGGTCCCTTCCAACCTTAAGCATTCCATGATTCTATGATGTGCCATAACAGCAGAGCCAAGGTAGAACTTTTTAGTGTTTTCCTACTGACAAACTATGCAGACTGGCTAAAAAAGCTGCAAGAAAGGAGCATTTTTTTCAACTTTAACATACTATCAAATAATCCAGGAATTCATCAGTGATTTAAAATCTTATGATTGGCCACTAATAATTAAGAAAAAAAAAAATTCTACTGCTATCCAAGATTTCCATCTATTTATTTCAGTAAGGACAGAGTAGGCAGAAACTGAATAATACATGCAGTAAACGAAGAGTCAAGTCTGGTTAGCAAAGCAGGCATCATGTTTCATTTCCCAAGGACATTACATTGTAAAATTAGTATCTCACAAATACTTTGAAATGTCTTCAAATGAGGAAATCAGTAACAGAAATTCTCTTTTTCTTTTTTTCCATAAAATTTTGAAGGGTTAATACTTCTGACTATGAATTATTCAAGAATTCTTGAGTAGTTGAAAAGATAAAGAATATCCTTTYAGCTTTGCAGGGAAGGTACAGCAGGACAATTAGTACTATGGAAATAAAATCTTACCTGCTGTTTGTTTTGTTTTGCTCTGTTTTGTTTTCACAATCTATGCAATACCTGCACATACTTTGCATAAAAAAAAATCCATTCTGTTATACAATTTAATGTGCATAGGTTGCTAATTCTCATTCTAGGAGATAATGCATTATTATGGGAATATGCTGGAGAATGTAATAGAAGATAGTAGACTAGATGTGAGAGTGAACTTAAAAAGAACTTAATAGTAAATTATGYTTTTTTACTAGAAATTGATTAAAATGTTTTATAGAAAGGATTTAACTCTTTATTGCTTTCTTTAGCCTCTTACAGKAAATTTCTTCAGAAGCTTTGTGTTTTTGGAAAGCTGTCTTTCTGGAATTTATATTTCTTGAAACTTATTTCATGTTTTAATATTGATGCTAAGGATAAAATTAAACTGCTAAAATAGTTAATTTATAATGATTCTGATTACTTCAGAGATTAAGTGCTAGTGTACTTTGGATTAAGTGTGAAGACTTGGATCTCAAGGAATGTGTGCAGTTGGCAATTTGGAATTAAGAAGGTCATATAAAGGATAGTGCAAGAAATAATCAGGAAAGCAATTGAATAAKGACTGTGGTTTTACTTTACAAAGATTTGTGGAAACAATTGCTGTTGGCTTTTGCTTTGAATAGCTATTTTGGGTGTGTTGGGAGCTTTGGATACTTCTCTAAGTATCAAAACAAAATGAAGTTTATGTTGGTTGTAGCAGGGCTATCATCTCAGTTTCACTRTGGAAAGCAAATTAACAATAAATGTGCGTCATTTTAGTGTAAACAAATAACTATTGGCTCAGATGRATTTGAGAGAAGCTCTTAATATACCTCATCTGCATTTCAAGGTTATGCTAAAATAAAAACAAAACAAGGAAATCTGAAAAGATTCTGACATCTCTGAACAAGGGATCYGCTTGCCAATGACTTGGAGTATGCTCATATAAATTGCACAATTTATAACCTTTCTGTGCATGTACAGTAAAGATACAGATAAATACAGTGCTTTTCTGCTTGTTAGAGGGGAGAACTTTCCTTGCACGTGTATTGAGTTCTTCAGATGAAAGTCATTGCAGACATATGGCAGCAGGATTCAGTGGATGGAGGGCAAGAAACAGTCTGGGCTTCTAGGCTCGGCTTTGCCTCTGATTCACTTTCTGGCCCCAGATTAGTCATTTGCATCCTCTGATAGTTTTCTTATCTCTAAAATGAGCATTGCTGATTCAGCTACATATYTGAGGTATGTCAAGGCCTCAGGAGAAAAGCACATAATGTCACTGTAGCAGAATGAAGTCTATGCTGCAGATGTGCGTGTAAGAGGCATAAATCACTTGWGGAGCATGTCAGCTCTGACTCACAGATAACCAGCTTGGTTACCTATTGAAGCTTGATCAATGCATTTTGGTGTGTAATTCCTCCAAGACGTGTGTGGTCCTGTACATCCTACCCCCATAAAAAGTTAATTATATTTTCAGTAATGACAGCTATCCCTTCAGTCTATGTGTGAAGRCCATGTTGGCTTTAGTATTATGCTGAAAATGTCATTTACATAATTATWTTACACCTAATTTTAGGTGAGGCATGAAGAAATTCAAAATTTGACATTTTACATTTAGGACAGAATTGGAATTCAAGGAAGATTTTTAATAAGAAATATTTCTCTCTAGCAGCTGTCATTTCCAGAGTRCTCAATGAACACCCCAGAGAATAGRGCCAGCAACCRAGTCAGGAATAGGTATGATGTGGACACTAAGCAGACATAATGAATTAGGGGAAAATTTGGAGTAGAACTGAGCTAGCAAGGATGAGAGAAAAKTATAAGAGAGGCAAGGAAAGAGAAGAGAGCAGAAAAGGGATGACAGAARATAGAAAATCAGGTAAGTCTAGAGAGATGGGAACAGGAAACGAGAAGCAGTTGTCTCATTCTTGCAGAGTGTCAGCTTGGTTAGGGCAGTGTAAGATATGAGTTAAATAATCACCATAGAGTCACAGTTGGAATCAAGGYAGTTCCTTATAGTCGGCACCTGCCCAGAAGGAGCTCTAAGTCTTTCCTCGCCTTGATACTTTGGCTTCAGCAGAAAGGTGGTGGTTGAAGTCCCACTCAAAACRGTGATGGAGAGCCAGTATGGAAAAGTTCACCCTGGCACAACCATCCTGTGAGGATCACTGAAGGCTTGAGTTATGGYTTGTATAAAAATGAAATAATCAGTATGGATTCCATAGTACCTTTTTGGATAGTTTTACACTTGGGCTACTAGATCATGCTATTGATACAGTTGGTTCAGATCCTTGCCTTTCAGATACTATTCCTGTGAGGAAAAAACAGCAGCATTTTATTAGCACACCGTAATCAAAATTTTGATACAAACTGATCCCAGAATCCTCTACAGTGTAAAACAGGTGATTATTTCTGATCCACCAAGCTACAGACTTTACAGAGCTCCATTAAGATGGAGAAGTATACATCAATATGTAAACCAACTATCAGGCATAGAATAAACCATATTTTGTCTTCCAGTAAACAAYTAAGTCTCAGACCATCTGATTATCACTAGTTGGTAAAAAATGTGAAGTTCTTGACAAGGGAATAAAAACACGTGCCAGAGGACAGAGATTTTTAATTTTTAATTAAAACACCAACTATCATCCTCACCAAAAATATCTTCAAGCAGTCACGTTGAAGAAACAAATGATCATCAGTGTTCCAGATGGGTTTAATTTTTGACTGAARCATTTTACTGGCCTGCACTATTCTATCACGACTCACTTCAATATGATTAGCACACGTGAGAAACGGGTGTTTTATTATTTCACACTATAAAATGTGTGAGAATGGGGAAGAGAGGTATGTGTGTGTGTGCATTTATGCTTTTATCAAACTTTCTTTGTTCCATACCGAAAAAAGAAAAAAAGAAGTTCATTTTCTAGGAAAAGGGATACAGCCCTACTAAAGTAAAATAATATTTAAGATCCATTTTCTAGGAACGTGATGGTTTACTTATTTAAAAGGGGGCCTGTTCTGCCTCTTTATCAATTTAAGGAACACCTTAAAAGTCAAAGTTAACATTCAGTATTTCCAAAACAAGTTGAAATCTTGTTTTATATAAACAACAGTGATGATTTTCTCTCAGTCTGGCTTTCTTCTCCATCTTCTCTTTCCATCCTCAAGTCAAACCTTTATATCCTGAACATTTGAGAAACAAACTTCTTTTAKCCTGCCCATGTAGACGCTGCTTGTGTTTTATGATTGTTTCAAAAATTTGGAAGTCAGTGTTTGTTTGCATATCACTTTTATTGACAAGTCGTTGGAGTAACATATGTTCATTTCAAAGTAGAGACTATGAACCAGCGTGTGTTTAACATAGCATATACAAGCAGAACGTGCCACACTTTAAGAAAGGCTATTTTAGACCACAGAGATAATTTTTAAACTTGTGACTAGGATTAGACTCTGAAACCTTTAGTTGCTGAAAGATTGGTTATTTTGGTTACTTCAATTCATCCTGAGCTCTGCTAAGACTTATGACAATGGATGGGCTTAGGCTGTGGGTGACTAAGCAAAGGTGGAGGCTTTGAACTCCAGCACCCAGGCTCAGCTGTGTTAGCAACACTTGGAAGATAACCTGAGGAGTGCAGTGGCTTCTGCCATAGCTTTTGGGGAGAGTGAGTACCTTCCACCACAGCGCTGAGATCTAAGGAGGGCTCTGTAGCAGCAGCAGAGACTGGGCATCGTTGCATTGGGGGTGAGGGTAATAAGCCTGGTGCAAATGCAGCTTTTTGCAGGTGAAAAGGTGTTTTTTCTTCTGTGTTAATGAGAGCACTCCATGGCTGTCAAGAGGAAATGKAAAGGCTAACCAAATCTAGCGACTTCAAGCATCTTTCCTTTGATTCCAGTGTGATTCCATTGTGTGATTCCCTGCTGCACATGGTGCAATGGCTGGGAAGCTGCTGAGATGGAGACTTCCAGGGTGGCCTCCTCTCCTGGCATGTGCTCTGATGACAGGAACTACTTTTCCTTGAGGTGCAATGACAGGGGGCTTTCTTTTCTCCKTTTGAACATCTGCTCTCATCTAAACATGGGAGGAGTGGTGTGCTCTGCTACCAAAGCGTGGGGAAGTATGTAGAGGTAATGGAGAAGTATCAGTATGATAGTGTATCACTATGGGGAAGTATCACTGTCACCTAGCAGTACAATTTGAGCTTCCAACTCTCCTAGGCTTGTCTGAAAACCCAAATCAAATTGCATTTCAAGGAATGAAACAGGCTTGTGCCTTCAGCTCCTTGAAGGAGGTACAGGAATGATAACGAAAACAGTCTCCCATTTCCTAGCTGTGTCTTTCAGTGACCCTTGCAGAGACCTGTTTGCTGTCCTCAGGTCAAATCCTGGGTATTGAGAGCTAGATTTTCATGGCACATGTCGTGACTGACATTGGAGGGAGGAGGTGGAGAGAGGAAGAAAAGTCTATACTCACTGCCTGAGGCCCTTGTCACTGCCAAAGAAATCTCCATATAAATTATAACCATAACCTTGGGAAACTCTTGCTATTTTTATCCCAAAGGGTTTGATATTTTCTTAAATAAATAGGAATTAAGCACGTGCATTTTTAATATGCTAAGAATTCAGTGTGTACTCTGCAATGACATGAAAATAGGAATATGGGGAATTTTTACATGCTAGAATTCCACCGGCATACAGAAAAAATGTGAGGTCTGGGTCGTCTAACATCACTCTAGGAGATGGTAATAAAATGTTATGAATGGATACTAAGTTCCTGCCTGCTAAAGTCACACCAAAATCCACATCATCCAYAGTCTGAAAAGGTATCTACATAATGGATTGTGTAAATTCTAATATTTCTTGCTTTAGTGTAGCTCGGATGCCTTTGGATATTGCCTTTGTTACAAAATATACCAGTCATAACGCTGACTTTATTGTATCCTCAGCAAATATGAAACCTGAGGATATAGTTTCCTCCCTTTGAAACTGTGCAGCCAGCACTATAGTTCTTAGGGACAGGGGCTCCTAAACCTCTTACAAAGTGACTTCAAGAAAGAGAGATTATATTTGGAGACTGTAGATACTGCCACAGTAGATAAAGGCATTTAATATTTATTAGTGGGAATTGTACACAAGAAAYACCTGAAGCTAATGGATGTAAAATCTGTAGTATATTAATATTAAATAGCTATTTATTTTAAAACAAAATATAAAAATACTCGCATAATATTTTTGACATCAGACAAAGCATATATGTGTATTTCTTCTGTGCTTTTTGGTGAATTTTCATGGAAACTACTAGTGTGAGAGTTACCAAATCAAATTTTTGTATTTATTGTAAATCAACTTAAACTGCATGGGGTCAGTGAGGATCCTTCCTATTGCTATATCCATTTGSTTTATCTTCAGTGCTGTAAGAGATAGAGATGCATCCCTAGGAATGCATGTCATTAGCACAATTTTTTTTTCTAATTGTTAAGTAAGTAAAACTAGTCGAAAGCATGAAGTCTGGCTGTATAAATTTTCATGAACATTTTATTTTTGTCTAGCAGGAGAAATTTTAATGAAATGTTCTCCTGAAATTTTGAGATTCAGTCACTTTTAACAAGCTGTAGCTAGAAGGAGTTTGCATTATTTTTTATGTATTTGTTATTAAAATACTTGATAAATGTTGCAAGAGTTCTACCTGTGAGCTGTTTTTCACTCTGCAGCAGATATTAAATGCTTGCCACCAGAGCTGCGTTTTTTGATGGTGATTTGTCACGTGGTATTATTTCTGTTCCTGGAGTGGGTGAATACAGCCCTCATCAAGTTTCTTGTCTGAAACCTCACAAGAAATATATTTCAAAATGAAAGTCTTCAGTATACATATGCATAAAGTTTTCCATAAAAACATACCACTGCTATTTTCTTGCATGAATGTTTATGACAGAGGAATGCAAAGACATTCAGCATAGGTGGAATGGATTCATATTTAAATACTGAGCGAATGTTAATAGAAAATGTTTCCTTGTTCACCCAAACTTCTTTATGTCTGTGGTCAGCGTTTATCCAGGAAAGGTGACATAGAAATCACTTTGAAAAGGTATCTGAGACCCATAGAGGTCTCAGATGAAACTGCTCACTGTGACTGTGAGACCATGCTCTTCGGAGCATTTGAAGGTGCAGTTCTAGATTAGAAAGGGAAAAAAAGTTGAGACGTGCTAACTTTTCTCTCRCGTACTTTCTGACATCTTGGGGTGACAGGACCCCAGCACGCTTTCAAGCTTTGCGATTGTTCTGTAAGGGTTAGGTGAACCGGGAGCATTTTGTGCATGCAGTGGTGTCTGCTTTCTTTGGAGCATCAGGTACTATTCCAAGCTGTCAGCGTGGCAGCATCGTGCAGAGGCCATGTAGCCATCCTGACTTCAAATCCTTGGGCCAAATTCCGTGATGGGGCATGAACTATGTGTACCTAATTATCCATAATAAGAGCAAAGAGGTGGGTCAGTGGTTCCACCTTTGGACTTGGGTCTGATTGATCTTCTCCCTGGTTCCTATGAGCTGCACACTTTTTCAAGTTTTTCTTAGTAATTCTATTTAACTAAACAACGTCACTGTGCTTTACCCATGGAAAGAACTCACAGATGTGGATGAAGTTGTGGGACCATGGAGAAAAGACATCTTCCCGGAGGTTCTTCCCCGATCATCACACAACCATGGTCATCCATGACTGGGGCATGGGTTGGATGGAAAAGCTCCCAGCGTCCTTTTGCAGATGTTTGCTGGCCCTTTCCAGTAAGTTATGTTAATACCTGAACATGATTAACCCTTCATTTCCAGGTTTTGTACATGAGGCAGCCATCAATTAAGAAAAAAAGAGTTGGCCCTGGTTTTTGAATGTTTTGTGTTTAGTGCTTTTCTTCAGTAATGGTGATAATGARTGACATAAACCATTCCTCAAGACCGATGATTAATCCTTAGGAATATATTGTATACATATGTTCCACAGCTGTCATTAAACCTCCATTTTAACCACTTATTCCGTTTCCCCACTCCTACCCATGGCTGTAATCTGCAAACTCTTTTTCCCTGTGGATATTTTGACGGGGAAACAGACAGGTAACGATCCCGTTGTCAGACTGTAGGCCATGCAACTGTCAGTTCATATTGCAGCTGACAGGCATTGACAGCTTGCTCCTTCAATTTTCCCGAGATTAATATTCTTCACATGTTTTATTTATATTTACTGATCTTACTGTACTGAATTTTAAAGAGATATTTTAATGTTAAAATTCCTGGTTAAAAATGAAATCTAGCTTTTTTTTATTAAAAAATTACATTTCGTCAATATTTCTACTAGAATTTTTGCACACTGCTGATAGTCTGATCACATTCACAACTTTTATTCATGCAGTGGTCAATAAGGCTTATTCTGATAAATCCCAGGATTATGATCATGGAAACCTCATCTTCCTTGGAAACACATCCTTACATGGCTAACTTTACACAAGGAAGCAGTTCCACAGAAGAGGACTACTCACTTGGATAAAATTATCCAAGTTTGTAAACATTTACAAGATTCATTTTCTGCAGCTTCGACACTAGAGTGAGGCTACTGAGCTTAAAAGTRTTCATGTGAGGAACCGAACACAAGTTGAGTCTTTGAACTCACTGGCGAAATGCCTGTACTGGTCTGTCCATGAGCCAGTCCAGCTTCTCTGTAGATGTTTGCATTTAAAGAGCAGCACATCAGGATGTTCAAATTGTAAGTACAATGCCAACAATTATACTTAAGCTATAAGAATTTTAAAACCAAAAGTTAGAAATAGTTGGAAATTTGGGGGAAAATCTGATTTTATGACCACTCTTATTAAATATCAATAGATTATTTAGCTTATTTTAAATAAAGTTTTGAGGATGTAAAATTTTATTTATATATATATATATATGTATATTCATATCCATTTTAAATAACCATAAAAACATTTTAAATAACCATAAAAAAACCATAAAAAGACAAAAGGTAAGTTTTAATTTCTTTGTTATATATCTTTAAAAGTGTTGGCCAAATTCTCCAGTCCCTAATCACAGATTTTTACTGGGTGTCCTTTCTGAATGAAGACTGCCTTATACGACCTCATTTAGGGAAATCCAAATGTGTGTGTTGGGCATCTYTGTACATTTATGAATTAGAAATTCTCCACTTCGAGACTCCTTTTAACCTCTCTGATCTTTCAAATTGAGCACCTCTTAACTTCACAGATAAATTAGCCAATTCTGACCTCATCTAGCCTTGAGGTGACAGTGGTGTTTTATCTCTCTTTTTTTTTTTCTTTCCCATCCTTTCTCTCCAAATCTGCATCATCATGTTTTTTGCTATTGCCATGGCAATACAGCTAAGCACACCGAGAAGCAGAGCAAGCCAATTGCTTGATAGAAGTTTGAGGAGAGGCAGAACTGCTAACTAAACACTTGGCACTRGGGATGCCATTCCTGCTGGGAGATCCAGGGGTTTTCCTGTTTATCTCCTCCTCTTATGGTGCGATTACAGGTGAAAACGCAAACAGGGAGATGGAAGCTGACGTGTCGGGATTTCTAGAACAGGTATAGGAGGGCAAGTCAGCATAAAATGATAGTGCAGTAGTGTAGAACAGGTGAGGTTTCATTCAGATTATGTGGAGCTCCATCACCTACAGATGGAAGCACAGGAGATACAGCCCTTCTTGAAGATAACCCTGCCCAAACCACCGAGATGAGTCTCGCTTAATGAAGAAATGGTGGCACAAGCAAGCACGGGCACAGAAGAMGCAGTGAATCAGTGCAGATTCCCTCCTTTCAGCTGCATAACACTCTCCATATTGTTAGGTGTGAAACGAATAATAACCTGCCCTCCAGTGACACTGCAAGACAGCTTCTCGGAGGGGCAGTTTGTTTCCATATAATGATAAAAAAGAGTTAAAGCATAGATCCCCTTGACAGTTCCTAAAATAAAAGGAAATGACCCACTTCATCCATCAGCRTGGCAGATGAATGGGCTCTGGTTTTTCACTTTTCTGGTTTTGTTTCATTTATATTTAATTCATTAATTATTTTTTAGGGAGAGAAGGTTTGTCTTATTTTCGGTGAAAGGAATGCTGATTGTTCTCTTAGGGATATTATGAGAACGTCAGGAAAAGCCATAAATATTTTATAAAGACTGATAATAGAGTTTTCTGTGCTAAGGAAAAGTCAATGATTTTTAAAAAGGGATACATAATGATTTTCTGACTAACTGCAAAAATGAGATGACAGTAATTTTAATATTAGTTAATAAATATTGACATTAGTATTTCAATGAGTGTAATCAGGCTTTGGTTGGATATTGGAAAGTCATGATTTGTTCAGCAGTTTTTCCACTGAGGCAATTATACAATCTTTGCGGAAAGCCTCAGTACATTTTTGGAAAGAAATGCAGTCAGACTATGCAAGAATTAACACTTAGCTCTCTGCTTTATATTGCGATCTCATTTATTTTGAAATCTGACTTAAAAATAAAGCTGCGGAATAGGTTTTGTGTGTGTGGCATCCTCATAACTTGCGAGACAGTTAAAATGGTCATGGCAGGCATGGAGGTAAGCTGATGTCTTCAGCTTTACCGTGTTACATCTCCCAGTCATTYGGAAACTTATTGTTAGGAAAAAAAMMCAGAAAACACCTAAGGGATCCCCCCCGAGTCTGAAAGGTTGTTATTCATTTTGAAAGTCTTTTCAGGAGACAGTCAGAGACTTGTTTTCCYGTGATGAATTTTGAGTTTTCAAAAGCATGTAGTCTCGTAGATACCCACCTCCCCAAAAGCCAAAATTCCACGTGTGTTTCAGAACTGCCGTTATTGGTGGCAAAGGACATCCCTGGGATGCCTGGGGCTTGGTGGCCTGAGAGTGACATCATTCGTGTTGGTTTTAGGGTTGATGATTACTGTCTGCTGAGAACAGTGCCGTGCTGCGTGGTGGGTGTAGATGCCAAGCGAAGTGAGTCCCCTCTCTCTGGCTAGAAGTTCATTAACAGGCACGTCTGCGCTAAGCAGACTGCGTGGGACACACCGACCTTGTTTTCGGCGCGAGCCTCCTGCYGTCGCAGCAACGGGGTTTGCTCCCAAAACTGCTCCCGCTGGAGCTGGGCGACACCCCCGGGAGCAGCACTGCTTCCGAGGGGGCGTCTGGATGCAGCCCGTGCCTGGGGGCTCCGCGGGTTTGCCGAGGGACCCGAGGGGACGAGGCCTACCAGCCTCTCCTCGCACATGGAGCCGTGGCGGCAGACCCTGCCCTCCRTCGGCCCTGGCGCTCCATGACCTCTCCATGACTCAGCCAAACATCCCACACCAGCTGAGAGGGAAGCCGAAAAAGAAAGAAGAAGAGAGGCTGGCCCTCAAGCTGGCTCCGGGAGGGCTCAGATAAGCACAGGAGGGAATGGCACCGTGGGGCAGGGCCCAGCGGGGGGGCAGCCCTGCCAGGAGCYCCATCAGTTCCCGTGTGTTGAAGCTGCTCCCACCATGGCTGCGGGTGGGAAGAGGAGCAGTTCCCGCAGCCCCGTGCTTGGTCCTGACTCATTCTGAAGTGTGGAATAGGGAATAGGAAGCTGTCTTTTTTTCTCTCTCTCTTTTTTTTTTTTTTTGACTGGGATTTTTTGCGACCCTTTCTTTCCTAAATACACACACACACACACACATGCAGTATTAGTCTGGGCAATGTGCTCGTTTGCAAAGTGGGGGCGGTGGAAGGGAGAAGAAAGCTAAACAATCTTGTGCAGTCTTAGCAATATCAAGAATGTCTGGCCTGTTTTCCCCTCCTTGGGGGTGAGGGGTTGGAGGCTTTTGGGGGAGTGACAGAGATTTTATTATGAGTTCTTGCACAGCTTAAATGAACTGGCCGGGTACTAGGCTTTTTGGAAGCATTTTTTTTCTTTCTGTGACATGACTGTGCATGCTGAAGTTTAACAGCTGTTGCAAGCAAGAAGAAAACACAAGTTTTTCTCACTGCATCCTTTGATTCTGCTGAACAAATAGGCCAAGTTTCTCTGGCATTATTTCTTTTTAAAAAAAAAAGAAAAGAAAAAGAAAAAATAGAAAAGAAATAAAAGAAAAAATAGCTAAAGAGTTATATTTGTCCCAGATACAATCCCCCTGCTTTAAAATTGCGTTTAAGCAAATGTCAGAAGATTTGGGCAAATCTTTTAATTGCTGGTGGCTCCGTTATTGTGTGCCCTCCCCTCTCCGCCACGCCAAGCTCTCTGTCCCATTGTTTCATGGGGGCTGAGGCCAGGGTTGGTGGCTGCCAATTGCAGGGGTTGCTCTTTTGCCCCTTTGCCCCGTCTCCTGTTTTAAAAATCACGAGGGAGGGGACGGGCGAAAGCGAAGCAGCGGAGGGRGCTGTTTGTTTGTTTTTCCCCCCCTTGGCCTCCCTCTGGGTCGCTGCTGATACTGTGACCATTCAGCAAAAGCAGGAGGACGAGCCAAGGGGTTCGCTCGGCTCCGCTCAACTGCGCTCGCAGTCCTGGAACAGCTGCGACATCCAGTTGCCCCGTCTCATTTTATGGGATTCGTTGTTCTCCGTGCGGGCGCCTGCCGCCCCAGTGTCTGTTTGCTGCTGTGTTTTATTTCTGCTGTCAGCCRCACCAGCAGCTAGGCCTGTGTTGCTCCGAGGCAGGAGAGCACGCAGCAGGGCGTCACGTCGCTCCGGAGCTGTGGAGCTCCGTGTGCCGCAGAGGGACTCCCTCCGGGAGCGGATGAGTGCCCGGAGGGTCCTGCTCCCCTCCCGACTTCCTGCTGGTGCAGGTTTGCGGCTGCGAGCAGAGGCTGCGGGGCATGTGCTGGGTCCCGGCGGAACCAGCACCAGCATTGGAGCTGCTCCCGTGCCCAGCAGGGCCCCTCTGCCCAGGAAGGGGTACTAGGGGCTTGGGGGAAGGCAGAGTGCCCCACCAGCAGACTTGCCAGAACGGGATCTCCTTCCGGGGTCCCTGTGATCATAAAGTAGCGCTGATGGGGATTAAATGTGGACCCTTGATTTATCTCTAAATGTTGTAAAACAGCAACAAAGCTGCACACGGGCACACGTGCCCCGTGCTGGGCACACAGCAGTGCTGCTCCTGTGGTGCAGAAACCGATGCCTGAGCACTGCCCCTTTGCAGGATTCGAAATGCATCCATTAAATTTTGGGCTTTGCTGAAGCTGTCAAGAAGGGTTTCGGCCCCAAATGTTGACTGTCCAAAAAATTATGCATGGCCATTTTAGGGTTATGCAAGAAAGAGAAAAAAACAGAAGTTGAAAAAAAGCTGGCAATTGATTTGCCCTAGGACAAAACTGTGGGCTAGGCGACCTTTCGCTTCAGTCATGCCCCCTTAGCCATGTGAAATCAGGGCAGTGCTGACTTACATAGGGATGGTGGAGATGGGGGTTAGCCCCCCAGAATAGCGATTTGGATCCTTGTTTCCTTAATTTCAGGCTAATAACTGACCTGAAAACAACCAAACAAGCAAACAAAAAACACCTGCAGTTCAGTAGCAGGTATGTGACCCGTTCTTCTATCCTGGTACAGCAACAGCCACTGGGGAAAAGGAGTTTCTGCTGCTGAAAATGATTCAGCGCTCTTATTAATATCTGCTGCTGCCTGCACCAGCGGACACGCGGCCTGCCTGCTATATCAAAAGGCCCATCTTTTGCCCTTCTTTCCACAAACACGAGCTCCAAAACCTAGGCTGAAGACTAAGTGAAATATTCAGCACACTCTAATTCCCAGAGGCGCCTTTCTGGTTTTGGCACGCAGATAAATCAGGGCGGGAGCGGGTTGTGATTCCCAGCCCGGCTGTATCTGTCCTCTGGTCACTGCAGATGGATGAGTCTCCAGAGCCATCAGGAGGTTTCCTCCTCCCAAGCCCTTTCTCCTTCCCTCCTCCCCAAAGTGACCTGTGAGCAGATATTGTGGCTCCTATTTCCCAGTGATCGTCCCCTTGATTAGTTAAATTGCAAGCTCTGTTAAGYGCCACCCACCAGATTAGTAGRAACKTCTTTGTTTTGCTGTGAGGTGTGTATTTTTTTTGTGTATGTGTGGACTGCATTTTTAAACTCCAAACAAGMAGATCAAAAAGGCTGTAACTGCAGTCAAATTAGCCCCAAGTAGCTTGAAGTTGTATAGATGAAACCCAATAAATGCAAGAGCTAATTTTTTGTTTAAGTGAACTCTGGAAGGATTCTGCAATGTCTTGCCTTCCTTGTTATCTAAAAATACGTGTCAAAGCAAAATTCCCTCCGAGCCCAAAGAACAGGCAAATAATTTAGAACCTGTGGGTTTAACTTCCACAGAGCGCAGCAGCCGTTTTGCAAGCCCAAGGCTTTCTGGAGCCAGTATAAACCAAAAACACTGGGATGTTGAAAGTTAAAGCTCCAACTCTGATTATAAACTGCCTCACTGTGTATGGACTGCAGCACAAACAATACCTTGTGTTGGGAAAATATCACTCCCGCTCAGGGAAGCCTGGAATGGGTAGCGGCAGCAGCACAGGCACGGGCTGGAGTTTCAGCCATCTCCATCACTGCCTCGCTGCYGCTTGTGGACCATGGGTCTCTCACCAGGGTTTAGAATATTCTATATTTCACTCATATTCCTTTTTCTTTCTTTTTTTCCCCCTGATTTTCTCTTTTCTGTTTTTTTCTCCACAGAACCAGGTTCCACGTTCTGTTACTGCCCAGCGGGAAGGACGCGGTGTTGCCAGCAAGGGCCAGACGCTGCACGGGGGCAGCGCACGGACCCTCCCTAGCCCGTGGAGCACCAGATTGCAGCTTTGGTCCATCTAAAGTCCTGCTTCCTGGTATGGTTATTCACTATATATTAATCAGAAGGCCTGCACCCCCCAAGTCTCTGCTGTCCCTCATTTACACCAACGCAAGGCGAATGCAGCACGCCTGCAGAACGCCTCTGCCCGGCTGCTGTCTCGGCTTCCTTCACACAGCTGTGGGTACGAGGTAGAAGGCAGTGGAAAATTAGGGAGCGGAATAGCTAAGGATGTTATAAACAATGTYGGTGAGGTTAAATTAAATTTAGCTTACGTTTCTCTAGAGCTATTAATGATATATGGCTTCGCGGTCTTAGAAACAAGTGGTATCCAAGTAAATTGACATTGTTATCAAAACAACAAAAGAAAACCCTGGAGGCCATTTAGAAGCCATTTGTTATAAGCAGGTTTCCCAAATAATGTGATTGTATTCTTCCTGTTAGTGTGTTAAAACACGTATGCAGAGGCACAAGCAGTAATAACGGAACAGAGTAAGCCACATATGTAATGGTGTTGTATATCCTCCTTGTCCATTTTACTCATTTTTACTGCGCTTTATAAGGATCCTTATATACTCCTACAGCACTGACGCCACCACTTTCAAAGGGATAATTGGAGACAACCGATTTTAGGAAGCACCATTGTCTGGTTTATTGGCAGCTTAATGTGCTCAAGTACTGCAAGGATTAAGCCTTCTATTTTCAGGGACACATTCCTGTTCCTTGCTCTTGGGAAAGCCTGTGGTTGTTAGAGACGTATGGACAGGTGTGTGACTGGCTTAAAAATGAAAGATTTTTCGGAGTGACTCAATATTCATTTTCTTTTTATATGTTTTGACTTTCATTCGACTTTCACACAAATCATGTTTCTCCCAGATACTCCAGAAAAGGTGTAAGATTATCTAAATGTCCTTTTAAGCCCATTCACCTCCCTATAACTACTCCTTAGATATAAAGAATGCTTCTCCCTGCAAAATGTAATGGGCAAATGCTTCTCATTATACTGTAGGTTAAAATGTATTTTCCAATTACATGAGCATATAACATTTTCTAAACAAATAGTCTAATTTTGTATACGTAGGCAGCTTTTTAATAGGATGCCACAATCAAAAATTACCATACAATTCTTAAGGCCCACTATCGTCAACATGTTATTAATCTCCAAATGAAAACATGTGAACTGCTCCATGCTTCACTGTAGAAATCACTCCCTTTTTCTTTTTACTTTTTACTAAGTGCAGGTAGCAAATTGTTTTGGCCTCCTGAAAACAATTAAATCAGAGTCCGTGGGGTTTTCTACAGCTGTGCTTAATAGAGAAGAGTAGACTCCTTCCTGATGGTTAAATTGGTTGTTGCAATGCACAGTTACTTTTTATTTTTATTGTTTTGTGAAAGTGAGGTTTTGAAGCCTTAAAAATAAATGATGAGTTTGGCAGGAAAAAAAAAATGTTTATAAATCAACATAGATGCAGGGCCTTGTGTTTCCTTTGTGGTGCATAGCTAAATTTCTATTTTGATTCAGGAATTTGCCCTGATAGATTAATCTGTGTTTAGCTAGAGAAGCAACTCATGCTACCTGTTTTAACAGTGAATTTGCATTAAATAAGATGGGTAAGAGGAAAGCTGAATACCCCATTTGCACATTAAAAGCTGATCATTAATCCTATATTTTAACTCTACAACTGTCAGGAGCTATTATTTCCCAGAGAGCCTGACAGTTCAAGGGATAAACTGGAGAGGGTCCCATTATAAAGGTCTATGAATAGACGTCAGAATAGTTTGCGCATCAAACCCCAAAGGCTATTAAGTGTGATACTTTAAGAATCAATTTGTAGCTAAATTAAGGTGGAGGGATGTGAATCCTAGCACAGATTTTAATTAAGCAGAAAAATGTAACATATAGAGATGCCGTTTAAATACAATTAAGCAGAGGTAAAGATTTAAATAAATAAGTGTTCTTAACCATCAAAAAATACATTGATTTTCTGCCTAATACTTGGAAAATTGTGCCACAGCAAGGAGATCAAACAAGGATAGGTGCTGAAATACTGCTTTCAAAATTATGTTTTCCAGTGACTCTAGCACAGATCAATAGGAGAGGTGATGCTTTACGATGCTTTAGTATCTGAGACAAGTCAACAAATACAATGAAAAAAAAAAAAGACTAAAGAGCTGTCTTTGTACACACACACACGCACAAAAAAAAACTTTGTAACTGGACATCCCGCTGAGTTTTATCAGAGTTCATTAGGCTTTGAGACTGAGATCTGTTAATTCCACRTGAAAAGTTCCAGACATCTGCAAAACCAGATAAAATGTGATGCTGCACTTATGTTTATTAAGAAGTTTAAGTTAACACTAAAACCTGCTTAATGGGCTATCAATAAACAATGATGCACCACCAGGACTATACTCTGCTTTTGAGCAAGCCAAGAAGAGGTAATTTAAACATTACGTAGTTTCTGTGACTSTCCCTTGAAAAATAAAAATAAATCTCAGTTAAAGTACATGATTCTCCAGTGTGTTACTCCTGTTTTCCTCTATGAGGTCTCAAATGAAAGCAGGGAATCAGGCCCAACATGTATAATTACAGGGGTAGGAGAGAAGAAAGACTCTGTATCAGGAACAATTTTCTACCATTATCTCACACTGACTTCTGTAATTTCTTTCACTTAAATAGTTTATATCCCATGCTCCTAGAAACAGGASGTACTTTAGAAAATATATATCTTTCTGTGTGTTTTGAAAGTTAATAGATGTTCATTACTCAAAGCAGGCTGCAGAAACAAACCCCTGTACAGAGCAAAATCATGTTTCATCGGGGAGCTGAAAACGGGACTCGTCTCCTAGAACAGCTCAAAGGGGTGAAGGAAAAGAGAAGTTTATTGCAGGAAGTTCTCCCTCATTGCTCTGCTTAGAGCTAGCTGAGRAAACCCATAAAACCCCACCTCGGACTTCACTGATTATTACGAATTTTAATATTCCAATGTGGGACAGCTAAAAGGTTTATACTGTACACTGACCATAATGTCTAGTAAATCATTGTCTCTAATAACTTTGAAATAGTTATTCCTACATTTTTATATATTGTTGAATGCAGTTAATTATTAACCACTGCATGGCCCACCGGTATATTGYTATTGGAACTGGAAGCATGCTGCCTATAAACGTGTGCATTTCCACAGTTGAGTCTRTATAGACACAATACACATTAAAAGAGCTATGTTCACTACCATGATCTTCAGCCACGTAGTCRAAATAGGATAGAAAATGACAATACTAAAGATGTCTGTACAGCATGTACGTGTGTGCCTTATGGTATCATCTTTAAYTGCATGGCCACGTACTTATTTTGTCATAGAGCTTTTGCTGTGTGTAGGGATGAGCCATGAGTAATTCAAAGTTTAGTGCGTTACCCCATGCCTTATTTACCGCATGCTATGCTAATGCTTCTCTCAGGAAAGATTAATTAAATTCCTCATGAGATTTTCTGTGGTGACCAGCTCTGGAATATTTTAATGCTTCATAAACAGAATTTAATTTACCTCCCTGTTACCAGCTGCTGTTGAAATTCAGCCCCAGGCACACTGGGGGTGCGAGTTCTCAGTAGAGTGAAGTTTTGGCTTTGCCCCTGTGCCTTATGCTGGTGTATATTCCGGTGCAGGATGGTGAGGACACGAGTCTGTGTCTGAGGACAAGGCATCTGTGGTGCAGTCACTGCTACCAGCTGTGAGCAACCGGAGCATCCCCGGTGACAGCAGAACCTTCTTAGAATTTAGCGACTAAAGTTGAAGACGTAGTGATGAAGCATGTGCAAGCTGTGATTTTTCACAGACTTGCAGCACAGCCAAATATATATCAGGAACAGCAAAAGGCAAACCCCTCCTATAGGGAACCTTTTAAGGTTTTTCAGATTATTGCTTCAAAGGTGGAGGTACTGAAATTTCCAAGACATTTTAAAGATGGTCAAAACAACCTGCTTTCTGTTAATATCGTTTTAGGAAACAGCTACATAGTTTGGGCTGATTGTTTTTTTCTAATTAAAATTTTAGCCTGAAACAGACACTTTGTGCTCAGTTTACAGCTGAAATGGCTAAACTCTGATAAAACATAGCTCTCTGGGAGGGGAGGCTATAAAAGAGAAAGTGCCAGGCAATTGATCCCCTTAGCATTGTGTCTATACACAAATGTGAAAATCTGTTTAAACGTAATGTTTGGCATGTGACAGCACTCTGTATGTCATATGTGGGGGCAAATGTGCTTGTGTAAATATATGGGAACATCAAAAGTTTTGTCACGTTCAAGATTATCAAATATTGATAGTCACTGTATATAATTTGATATCAGTTATGCAAGCACACAAGCCTACTGCTCATGAGCCAGTCTGTGACAACACTGACACTGCCTTCGGTGAGAACAGGACGGTCAGGATTATAATCTTATTAAAGGAGAACAGATCCAGAAATCACGTCCCACTTTTGTTAAGGGCTGCAATAGTAGGAAGTTTGTAGGCAGACAGCTCAAGGATTGCATTGCTCATTAGGTATCTGGCTCACACAAATCATTAGTTTGAGAAGTGCTCCAGGTCACCAAATATTTTTATTTAGGCACATACATTCAGGTATACATATATATATATATATATGTGAACAAATACAAACAAACAGAAGAAACAAACACACGCACACTCACAAAAGGAGGCTCATGTTCCTAGGCAGCAAAGAAGAAGTTCTTGTTGTCTTTTTCTCACAGCGAGCCAAATGTAATCACCAGCAGAGGAAATGAGACAATTCGGCAGCAGCGTCAGCAGGGGAGCCAACTGGGATGTGTGTAAAGTGTAAGAATATCTGTGCTCGCTATGTATGCACAAAGGTTTTGATTTGCATAAAAACAGTGCCGAACTAGAGCGAAAACAAAGGAAGAGTGCACAGGTAGGCACCTACCCCAGCACCCCGTGCCTGGCTGCTGAAAAGGTTTTGGTTTCATGGCAGAAGCACAAATAAAGCCTGAAGCTAAATAATTAAAGCCTGGCATTACGGGCCAAAGTCATTTATCGTTATCGGGAGAGTATTTGTGCGCAGCAGACAAAGCTTATTTTGAAAGATTTTAAATGTTTTCCTGGGAGAAAACATAATCTCTTCTAGCATTTGCAAAACTTATATTACCGCAGGAAAAAAAATACCCAACGACACTGAGCACATCAGCTTATCTGAAACCTAATACTGTTATTGTAAGGTTTTGTATAGCTCACTTCCTGTCTTTATACTTACACAACAGGATATTTAAATTACAAAGACAATGAAGGAATGAGGCGAAATACTCCCGATATTAAAACTGCTCTAGTTGGCTTACTGCTCTAGTTCGTGATCGAGTAACTCGCAGCATTTGTGGGTAAACACAGGGTCGGGGCTGGAGCAGTGCTGGCTCAGCACAGCACTGAAATCAGCTGGCGCGCAGGTTGGCCCTTTATCAGCTGTTCCACGATGCCGGGCAGAAAGCATGTAACTTGTTATTGCCACGGCAGTCACTGCCCAGCCCCGCTGCAGTCGAGAGCCCATTGCTCGCTCGTTGTTATCTTGCTCTTCGGGGTTTGATAGCTCACCTGTATCATATTGCATCAGGGCGAAACTCGGCACACAGGTGTGTCTGGATGTTATTTTATTTTTTAATGACAACATCAAATCGTATCAACCAGCATGAAGAAAGACATTTCTTCTCTCTTTTTGTCTTCTTTCCCCTCCTCAGGTACTGTTTACTCAGTTCCCAAATCTGAACGTGAATAAAATTTCACTTTCTGCTTAGAAAGTCCCCCAGTTTAATTCAATCTTTCCACTGAATCTTTTGGTTCCTGTTCAGTGGGCATTGATGGGGTTGTCTTTAGCCTGCAGTCCTTATCTGAGTGGGCACTTCTCGGCTTACTCCTTTCTGATTCACCACCCTGGGGCACTGATAGAAACCCAACTGACTTGTACTGGGCTGCCATTAGACTCTGTTTTCTCTGGCATTGTCTACCCTTAGCTTGCCTTTGCGACAGACATTGTGTTCCATTGAAAATATTCACCCTTTTTTACTGTGTGAGAGCCTCTCTCTACCGTGTAGTCAACTCAAGGAAGGCACAAAAAATGCCTCAGCAGAGATTGTTGAATGGGTATTAACCTGCTATATTCTATGTTAGATAAAAATGCTAAAACAGAACTCCAAGCACAGGTATAGTGAGAGCATCATGCTGGTTTTTTAATGGCTACTTAATATGTCATCAAAAAAATCACTCCAGTAGTAAGCATAGCTCGCTGCAGCCCATTGCAGCCACAGAAGTGAGTCTCAGACTTAATGTGTGTATCTAGGAGCACAAAGCTTACGTGAAGTTATGCTTAGATTAATAGCTGGACTTCTAAACATGTTTTGCATCACTGGTTAAAAAAAAAAAAAGAAAAAAGTACTGTTACATGGATGAATGTAATTCATTCATGGGTTTATGGGCCCAAAGGTCAGGGAGTGGTGGACTCTGCAATAGCTTTGATGGTGATATGTTTCTATTCATATCTCTGATTAAGTTTAAGTGTAAAACTCACAGAATTTCCTGTTAACTGCACATCTGAGGAAGCTGCTGAACAGTTAAACACACTAGCTACGCATTCACTTGCTTTAGATAAAGGAGGAGAGAGATTGTATGTGCACTAAATAAAAGGCATTAGATGAACAAATGCCTTTTTTGGAGATTTTCCACTTTTAATTTGGAAATCGTGAGGATCTCAAATAACACTTTTTTTTTTTTTTTTCCTTTGGAATATGGTGGGAAATGATTAAGTAAGAATGTTGCTGTCAGTCTCTTGAATGTTAATCTTATAGGATCTGGAAACCACCAGTGAACTTTGGAGAGAGTTTTACTCTCGATACGGACTAAACACATTCGGTAGTCAAGGAGAAAACACTTGGCTAACAACCAAGCAAATACTTCCTTTTAAAATATGTTCTAGAGAGCCAGTGAAGAAATGAGGTCATTCATGCAAGGCTCCCATTCACGGGCACTTCTTTGGGCCAGGATTAGGCCTGCTACGCTCGCCCTACGGCCCGGCAGTGGGGACGCGGGGCAGGGGCCGCCCCGAGCAGAACCAACCCGGCTGCGCCCGCTCGTGCCCCTCTCGCCTCTCGCTCCGGTGACGGGGACGTTCGCTGCAGGGCGGCGCAGGGAGTGCTCTGCAGCTGCCCTGGCACCCACACGGCCCGCGGATGTGCGTCGCTTCGGGTTGCTCAAGGGCTTCTCCCACCGTGTGCCACCACTCCTCGACCGCTTTGCGCTTAGTTCATGGCTCCTACAGGCTGAGAAAATACAGCAGATGCGTTAGGTAGACTGTGCCCCGCGCAGCTTCCAGGGTGTGAAGCCTTGGCCTGGGAGCCTCGGTTTCTTTAACTCCGTAGAGCAGGCAAACCAACCAGCAGAAACTTCAGCTGTAGCGTCTCTGCAGACGAGCGCGGTGGAGCGGCCAGCAGCGCTCCCGGGCATCCCGGAGAGGCGAAACACCGCCGGGAACGGCACCGGCAGCGCCGTTCCGTGAGCGGTTTTGGCAGCGTTGTCACTCCGCTTACTTTGCAACATATTATTTTTATTACACCAAGTCCCTTCAAAATGAATAGGATCCTGGATGCCTTAGATGTTAGAGGGATTTGGCATGAAATGTTCTAATGTCTTAGGGGAAAAGATCTGAAATATTACGTGACAACATATTGCATAGTAATAAAAATATGACCAGCAGTACCTCTTGCATTACGAGAACATTATACTAGTGATGTGAAGAGCAGATCTACTGCATCTTGCTTTATTAAGCATGGCCCTTTTATTTTATGCAGCCTATGAGTGAACAGGATGCTGGCATGTTTGCTATTTAAGGTATTCTTAGCAGTAAAAATGGTGCTCTGAGAGTTGCCGGTGTATGTGGTAAGCGCTTTATCGAGCGGGTACCTCTCTACTTGTCCTAGGGAAGCCAACCACACGTAAATAAACGTGAAGACAGTGAGGCATTGCTCCCCAAGAACCACCCTCGGGACGGCGAAACGCCGCCCAAATGCCCTTGCGGGGCTTTGTGGGGAGCGTTCTGGGTGAGAAGCGCCCGCGCGCGTGGCTGTTCTCACAGGTTTGGCTGTTCTGCAAGCAACGAGGGCGGCAGAAGCTCTGCAGCGCTTCCTCGGAGCAGAGCAGGGAGGTGTCCCCATGTTAGCAGCCCTGTGTTGGCCCCACATGCCTCCGTTCCCCCCCCGCTGCCGTGCTGGGTGTTCCAGGCTAAAGGAGAGATCCAAACGCYGCTCCCCGGCTGCCCAAGAGGCCGTTCCGGTTTGCACAGAATTTGTGGGCTTCGGGGACAATTGCATATTGTAGTTTCAACACTCGGCCTTTTCTGTGCTCGTCTCGGAGCGCGGGGCTTGGGGGGAGCAAATGGGATGGCGCTGTCTGCAGAAACAGGGGAGCGTAGGAGCACGCTCAGATCCCGAGCGTGCGGTGTATTACTAAAATACCTCCGAATCCTCACCACAGAAGTCGCAGACAACCCAGCAGTCTCTAAGTAAGGCCTTTGTTGACCTGAGTACCTCCCTTGTTACTGAATGCTCTGGCTTTATTAGCTTTGGAGTTTAACAGGGGAAAAAAAGCAAACGTCTCTCAAAAATGCTGCAGTGGGCAGGCTGTCTTGTATGAACTCACCTCTGTCCTTCACGCCAAACGGGAACAACAAACTAGAGATCTTCTGCAATTGCAGCTGAAAGTTAGGAAGGGCGAGTGCTTGCTTCAGCCTCTTTGTCATGGTACAAAAAAAAAGAAAAAAAAAATCCACTTGGCTGATTTGTGGACCCACATACGGAAAAAAGAGTCATGATTTTTGTATGATTTGTGGATAAGTTATAAAAGTACTCAATTTGGCATAAAATTGTACAGGAAGAAGAAGGGTCTATCAGCAACGAAAGAAATAGTGGGAAATTTCTGGAAAGTTTCTCATTCTCAGAATAATTTCCCCAGGATTGTGGTGCATCTTTACCATGACTTATATTAATAGCTCTTCCCTAGCCATTGTATCTTCAGATTTAATCATTGTACTTTTACTCCTTTTTAATTCATGCCATTTCAGAAGCACAGGCTGCAATACATGGTTTTGGGAAGAGCAGATGTAAAACATCTTAACTACCCACACTAATTTTGTACTCCATGAGTTGATTTCAAGAGGTAGGCAGTAGTTCACCAAAAATAGGTTAATGCCACACAGTTCTGATTTGAATGARATCCTCAATGTGGAGGGGAAAAAAAAAAAAAAAAAGGAAAGTTCAAGAGCTTCTCAATGCAGAGTTTCAGCCTGACTCACAGAAAGCTAAAAGCCACAGGCAAAATTTGGCTCCAGCCTGCAAATGGATCCATATGGAAGATCCCAGTATTGGCTGCAGCGTCTGTGCAGCAAGATAATAAAATCTGGTGGTTAGACTTGGGAGCATCTCCACTTCTTGTCTGCAAATCCTCATGTGTTTTCAGCACAATGTGACGGTGGTTTGGGTTTTGTGCTCCGTCTGCTCCTGGTCACTGCAGCCCCACATCCTAGTGCTTATGGCGTATTATGTTACGGCCAACAAACTAACTTCCCCTTAAACATGTTACTTCTACTCTGTTGCTCTCGATATTGATGGCTATTTTGACCTTTGCATTTCTCTAATTACTGAAGCCTTAAAATAGTACACATCAGGTAAAATATTCTCCTTTTGAAGTTCCTTTTTCCTCGCATGCCTGAGTTGAAAAACCGTATAAACTAAGATTATTCAAACACTCAGACCACTGCACAGAATGTCAAGGGAAATTTTGTTAGCGAGAACAAGTGACGTTTCTGTTCCACTTTTACTTTTGAGGGATTTTTTACTYGGCAGAAGACAGTACATCAATGAATTTGTCATGCTGTTACATAAATTGTTAAGAACATTCCAGTTATCAGACTTGAGAAATGGACGTTTGTGTAGCCATTTTTTTTCCCCGCGCGCTTCTTCACGGAGAGCTGCTGAAATATCCCCAAATAATCCACGGTCTGACCCTTCAGTTCACGAGGAGAGGTGTGTTTGACGTGTCAGAGGTCACTGCCAGCTATTGTACCGCTTTGTTTGGTCCAGTTAGAAAAGCGCACAAATACTCCAGTACCATCAGTTATGCTTGGAGGAACAGAGAGGACGTCGGGGAGCTGGGGGGGCTTATCAAAAATAGCTCGTTAATTTTCTTTGAGACGGGTGCAGCATGTTAATGGTGGGGTTCGGCTTGCTGGAAGACTGGCACACTGCGGCGTCATGAGCAGCAGACAGCACGAGAAAGAAAGAGAATAAAAAGGCCCCAGAAATATGCCCTAGCAAAGACAGGAAATCTCCTAAAAGGGGCATCGTTATTGAATTTGTCTTCCTTGAAATTAATGCTATGTTGTGGCCTAGTTCTTTTCATTTCTGAACCTATTATGGGCCACATCTGTGGAATTCTGTATCAGCTATTTTGAAAGCAGCTGCTGCTGCGATTCTTTCAGTTAAGTTGAAATTAAGAGCAGGTTTGTGGGTTCCCTACCTGCTGTGAAGCCGTGATGTAGTTTATAAAATTACAGATGGGTGAGAAAATGTGACTGCCAGGGCTGGAAAAGTTGGTACGACTTACAGCATCCAGCACGAAGCTGAAACACCAYGTACGCCTTCTTCGCACCAGTAACTTTTCCTAAGGCCGTTGAAAAAGCAGCGTTGAATAACTTGATGTTAAARAAAMAGAAAAAAAAAGTGGTTTTGAGAAGATCAAAGCACCAGAATCAAAATCAGTCTATATCCTAGCAACTGTGTTGACAGTAAGAGTAAATATGAAAGACATTAAAAATGTTGATTCTATAAGAAACTTCTCCAGATTATTTCAGCCATAAGGAAAAGTTAATTATACACCACAAGTGAAGTGATGGGGCCAAACCCTGATCATCTTTTATCATTAAAGAAATTCCACTAATAGCAATGGGACAGCTTGTATGAGTAAGGTAAAAATGATATGACCACATCCTGATATCCTCATACAATTTGTCATCAGATATGTCCAAGGCTCTTGTTGTGGTTACATGTTAATAAATTTTTCAGAACCAGCAATACGTGAAGCTCTTTGAATGGAAAACTGTTTCTTCAATCTGCTTGCTGTGTTTGTGTGCGATGACTAAGTTAGTGGGGCACGAGAGCCCGACCTCGATGGGGGCAGATGCAGAGCGCCTGCGCGCGCGGAGCCTCGCCGGGCTGCGGACAGAGCAGCTCTGCGGAGCAAACCCGAGCAGCAGCACCCGAGCACTCCAGACCCACCGAGGCACGACTGAGGCAGAAGTAAAGATTTCTCTGTGCTGCAGATGAGACGCTAATACAATTTTATCACAGAGAATGTGTTTATTATCGATTGAAACCTTTTCTTTCTTTCAGAGTGAAATTTGCGCCGCCCACATAAACTCTGAAAACACATGAATGTTGGAATAGTCCGTTTTAATTGCAGTGAGAAACTTTTGTTTCTTCAAGAAAAAAAGAAAAAAAACCCCAAAACCCAGTTGCTAGGAACGTTTCTGTGCTGTGATCTGCACATACACATGGGTATTAGAGCTCTTTATACCTTCCAGTTTGTAAATCCTACACACCCTATATGTACTTACATACTGTGGAAAAGTCAATTCTAGAATGTAGAAGACCAGTACAAGAGTATCTGTTGTCAGCTTGTGTACTTTGTCCACTTCCCTCCCCCCTTTTTTTTTTATATTTTTGACCCAAGATTTCTTTGCTAGAGAAATCTCTGGTTTAGATAATATATATTATATGTATAATTTTATTGGCACACCTAAAGAACTAATGAAAACTGAGGGCTGTGCTTAGTAAGGCGCACTAGAGACAAACATGGGCAACACCAAGGAAACTGCTAGCAGGAATCCTGAGATGGAAGCACAGAGTCTTTAAAACACTTGTTTAGATCTTTTTTCTAAATATGAGGCAGATCTGTAACAACAAAAATATTCATCCGCACAAAAACTGAGTAACTCTGAGCACGCATAGAGTGAGAGCTAAACCAACTGCCTGCTCTTCTTACATTTCATTGAAAATATCTCTGTGTGTGACATGGATACACACACACATATAATATTTAATCCAAACTTGGCTTGTTTGCTTGCCCTGCAGTATTTATATATGCTTTCAACTTTGCTTTTAGAGACATGGCCTTTTTTGCTTGCTATTCTATTATGGTGTTTCTCAGGAGCCTTTCTTATCTAAACCTCCACCAATCATTCCTAAGGCTAAGTTATGCAGACAAGTCATTGCACAGATTTTCATCAAAATGCCATTTTCCTTAACTTGAGAAAGCCTAGTTCCCAAATGCTGAACAAATAATTTATTAGACTATTGCAAAAGTAAATAAATGTTTTCCTGCTCCAAGTATTTCATTAGCCAGAATTATTACACATAGGGGTCTATAAATAGCAAAATACGTATTGAGCCATTAATATCACTGACATTCTCATACAAAATACTGTAATTTAAAGAATTCGGAACAGGAAGATTTGGAAGATTTCTGGAAGATTTCTGGCAAACACAAAATGGGTAAAGAGTATCTGTATACGGATTAACCACCCATCCCATGGGAATGATTCTGTGATAATGATTTTAAAGTTGAGCGCCTTCCCTACCTGCAATTTCTAATGATTGCAGTGATGTTATGCAAATACCATTTGCAATTCTTTTAAGTATATGAGTTATTATACCATTGTGACTTTCCTTTCRAAGCCCAGAAGTGCCGGAATTATCAGAAGGAATGTGAGAAAAATCTCCTATTTAAAATTACATGGACAAAGGCACTCTGCTAGTGACTTTCTGAGAAATTAATTAATATACTGCTTGGCTGTTTTTAAAGTCTCTGCACCTCCTGAATTTTTAAATGCCTTTCCATTAAGGAGGAGTATCCCACATTCACGACTGCTTCCACAGTCTTTTCCCCCCGTAGCTCGCTGCTCTTTTTTTCTTTAATGGGAGCAGGGCGCGCAGCATTGGGCCCTGTGGAAGCAAATATGGAAAATGTTAAGTATTTTAAGGACTCTGTCGAGTAATATGGCAAGCATGGTRTTGAATGTGCTCACGTTTTACTGTCTAATGAAGAGGATCTATACAGACTGAGAGAGAAAGGGGTCGGTCATGAAAATCACATTTTTATGTAGAAGAGTTTGGAAGTCTCACGCACCTTTCAGGGCTCTAACTTGTCAATTTTCACCATATGGAAATTATTAGCCTAATACTGTAGTTCTAAATACTGCCCAGGAATGCTGATTTATAATGTTTTTTTTTTTCTTTTACTCTTTGTGTAGAGAAATGCTAAACTCCTATATAAACTGTGATTAGAAAATCTACACCCTTGTGCTACGTGTGTGCCTGGGGTGAATTCTTCAGTCTTAGAGGGGTGAATTCTGCTTCGGTCCACGCTTAATGTAAATCTGGAATAAGCAAAGCCAGCATTCAGTCTCACAACAGGGCAAGTCTGAAGAGACGGAGCACAGGATTGGGGCCGGAATTAAAACAAAAAACAAAAATAAAAAAAAAAATGTAGGAGGGAAGTTGATATGCAAGGAACAAAATCCAGACGTTTCAGATAGATTATTTACCATTGTGGCATTTAAAAACACTACCTTAATGTAATGAGGTTCCGTATGAAGGATAGGCGAGGTGCATTTTTTAAAGCCTGTGGCTCCCCTCACATGTAGACAAGCTGCTACGGGCGTCCGATAAATATATATATATGTATTTTTTTCTGCGAATTAGAATGAAATTTGATTGTCCCAAATACATCCCACTCGGGCATTCATGCTGAAAGCAGCAACAATTGTCAATGACCTTTAACACGCCTGCTATTCAAATTAGTGCCGATCATTAATCACACATAGCTTACATTTTATGATTCGTGTATCCTTCATTACCAACTTTCCCTCTCGCTCGCTCCCCCCCCCCTCCGCCCCCCTTCACTCCTCCTTTCTCTATTCGGAGGGTTTTGCTCAAAAGCGCTGGAAATGGCAGGGTTTGGAGACGTTTCCCCGCGCTCCCCCCGTGTTTTCCCCTTGTTTTTCGGAGCGGGGCTGCAGCCGCCGCTGCCACAGGCGCAAGGAGGAGCCCGAGGGGCACGCGGGGGCCGGGGGGCTCGGGCCGCCCCGCTCCGCAGCCCTCGGGGGCGTCGAGATAACCCCGCGCCTCCCTCCCTCCCTCCCCAAAAGTGCTCCGTGGCGGCGCGACGTCATCGCGCCTCACGAGACAAAGGGAGAGGGGAAGGAGAGAAAGAAAGAGAGAGAAGGAGAGAGACAGAGAGAGAGAGGAAAAAAAATAAAAAAAAAGAGAAAAAGAAGAAGGGCCTCCTCCACACCCTTGATGTCTAGTAGCAAGCTTTAGCAGATTAAATTAGGGTTTCCAGCCATAGACTAAACATATTCCACTCGCCTATGGCACACATACTTGGCGTGATTAAACCGAGCTTCGCAAGCACGCAGGAAGAGAAGAATTGAACTTTCAGGACATAAGGACCTTTTTTTTTTTAAAAAATTTTTTTTTTTTTTTAAAAAAGCCATATGGCAGATTGATTTTGTTCGGAGGTCTTCCAAGTGCCCCCGCCCCAGCGCGGCTGTGGTAACAGTGTTAGTCTTTGATGTCGATCGAGCACTTTTAATGTTGTTGTTCCCCTGCACGTCGTTTCGCTACCTCCATAAATATTTCAACGGCGGAATTTGCTTTTAAAAAAAAAGAAAAAAAAAAGAAAAAAAAGGAAAATGAAAATAAAACCAATAAATAAACAAACAGGGAGCAAGTTCCCGCTGAAGGGCATCTGGGCAGCTCCGGCGCGCACCTTTCGGGCGAGGTGGGCACGGGGCGGC
>PTEX01000334.1:575308-620679 GCA_003342815.1 Eudromia elegans | reverse complement strand
GGGCGGCTCCGCGGAGCTCGCGCGTGGGGCCGCGCCGGGTGCCCCCCCGCCCCGCGCCGCGAAGGGCTTTTCCCCCTGCCCTTCTCGTTCTTGTCTAGTTATTTGTTTAGGAAGCGGCCGCAGCGGTGCCCTCCTCATGCAGATATCTTTGGGCTATTTGAGAAAATCGATTTTGAGGCGGGCTGATTGATTTTTGGGGAGGGGGAAAGAGCGCAGCTTCAAAATGCAGGGGCTACCTAGCACAAGGGGCGGGGGCGAGCTGGTGATGTCTGTAATTATTACTGCTGTTACTGTTATTTGGAGGCTCGATGCCTGCAGCGTAGCCTGGGTGCAGATATGCCTGCCTGACCCCCTGCAGCTGCAGGAACAGAAGCGCTGCGGAGCAGCGGCCCCTGAGCGCCATGAGCAGCGGTTCCTTCAGCGCTGCGGGCTGGGCACCGTCCGCGAGGAGGGCCTGACCGAGCCCTGCCGCGCTGGGGCTTAGCTCCACCACCGCCCCGTGGCAGCCCCGTGGCAGCCCCGACCTGCTCTTGTGCCGCCCCACGGGGTCCCGAGCCAGGGCCCGGGCTGCAGCCCATCTCTTCCTCACCGTGTGGGCACCCGGGTGCTTCACCGGTAGCTTCTCCCCATGGCTTTTATTTTATTTTATTTTTCTCTTGTGACAGCTASCCCTTCTGCTTCTCTGTAGTCTTGGAGAGAGAGGTCCCAGAAGGGAGCCAGGAGGTCCCAGGGAAGCTCCTCTGTGCTCTGGCCCTGTGCCATGGCCTTTATGTCATGCTTGCTGCACTAAATGAGTTAACAGCAAAAGGGTTTTTCATTAACTCGACTTGGCAACCATGTATTCGGTTGCCCCTCTCCCCTTTCTCCCCCTAAAAGGCAGAAGAACACGGTTTTGAAGCAGAAGATGAAGAGCAAAACATGGGAGGCTTTTTGGAGGTCTGTTTTCCCAGGCTCTGCTCATGGATTTCCTCGGAGCCTGCCCGGCCACCCGCAGGAGCTCCGCGCGATGCGGCGGGGCGACGGGCAGCCCTGTTTGTGCTGAGCTCGCCCCGCCGCGACGCCRGAGGCTGAAGGAGCGCCTGGGGTGTCCCTGGTGTGTTAGTATCGCTGCTCAGGGGGAYTTCTTGAGTTGCACCCGAGCAACTGCCACGGGCACCCTGAGCAGGCTGAGCGCRCCGGAGCCGCTCGTGCCCGGAGCTGCGTTGCTGGGCTCGGCTGGCGCTGCGCGCCCCTCTCCCAGCCGGCCGCGTCCGATGCGTCCCTGTTGCCTTGATGATTTTGTTTTCCCGGTGTGAGTTTCATGACCTTGGTTCCTATAAAGTCCAGTGACGCAGAAGTGTTACTTACATAGCTGAGAAGTGCTACCTGCCCTGTGTGAAAAGGCATTATAATAAACTCCCCTCTAAACTGTTGGTTTAGTAGGCAAAGGTAATGTTTACCAAGAAAAAGCTTAATTTTCTCTCTTTTTGTTTTGAAAATAACATAATCTTAAAACACTGAGTGATATTAACAGAAGGAATATCCACTACACCCATGTAGAGAAACGAGTGGTATTTATTACCATGGCTTCCACCTAAGCTCGGCGTGACCTTCCCAAATGCAGCATGTGATAAAATATGCATCAGGAGCTGCATGTGGTCCCTCCGTAAATACGAAGGACTGTTGCTGTGTGCATCAGAGAATGGGAGCACAGTTTACATCACTAATATAAAGCTACCTATTGTTACTAGTGAGTGACCTCAGCAGCGGAGTAACTGGCTGGCGTGGAGCAGTAGCAGCGACCTCTAACTCCTGTGGATTAAAGTTTCCCTRTGACAGTGACTAATGTTTTTGCTTCAAAAATGAGGTTCATCATATGTTTTTATAGTTGGTCATAGTATCGCGCTGTCACCGAGATTTAATAATACCAATTATCAGCACAAAAGTACTCGCTGAAGAGGTGAAAATGATTGTGCCATCCTTCTGAATCCCTGCCTGCTAAAGGGCTTTTAAGCGCAGTCATCCTTCATCTTAGCAAACAAAGGTATTTACCCGTTAACGTTTTGCAGATCTGCTTCAGAAGCAGGCAAGTTTGCTTCACTTGCCTACAAAATGAGGACCTTTCAACACGTGCCTTGATGTGGGTGCTTGCGTAGCTGATACCGCGGGGGACAGCCTGGAAAAGTGTAATTAGACGAGTGCTGTAGTTGCTAGCTCGTGTAAACTCTGCTAGTCTGTTTATTTGGACTATTTTTTTTTTTTAAGGTCTTGACATGCCAGAGACTTCAGCCGAGTTAACCAGTTTACAGCCACCAAGTGGTCTCAGCTGGTGAATCCTAGACTGAGATCCCCTCTACTGACGGAGGCATCTATAGTTAGCCTGCTTATAAAAGGCCTAATCCCAAACCAGTTTCATAACTTTGAAAGCCCTCACTCCTGTAACGACTTAAATTCAGGCGTAGTCAAGTCCTCCCAGGCCTTCCTCGGGASCCCATGCAGCAGGTAAAATGGGCAGCCACACAAACCTTTGGGAGCTGGGTGGCAAGGTCTGTAGAYGCCTGCTGTTAGCAGGAAAGCTGTGTTTGACCGTGTTGTTTCTTAAAGTCCTCACCCTGGAAAGCTGAAATACAAAGTGATTGCAGTTTGCAGGAAGGAACTTGTCTGAGCTTGCACATTTCGCTTGTGAAATGTGCCGGTTTCAGTTTTTGAGAGATACCAGTAGGGATTTGTAGATGGGTGCCTCCTAAGCCTGGAATGGCCATTAGATTTGGGGGCAGGAACAGAACTTGAGGAAATTAACTGTAGTTTTTTCCTAAGTGTGCAGTGTTCCTCAACTGGRTAAGAGGGCATACAGCCTTCCCTTAAATTGACTTGTTGTTTGTGTGCATGGTATTGTCCCCAAATAAGCAGGCCCCTCACTCTCATTGCCTATACTGGGAGGTGCATGCCGGTGTCTCGGGGTGGGATTATGGCCTCTGTCTGCGAATAGCAGAGACTGAAATCCTTAATAATAATGACAGCTTAGCAGCTAAAACTGAACCTCAGTGCTCTTCTTTGCTTTTCCGAAACCATAAACTTCATCGAGATAATTAATCATTGAATGGCAAAAATGGCCAAAAGCCACGTTTATTTATTGATTAGATATCTACAGTATAAATATTTGAGCCTCGGAGCAACGTTGCTTTTTCCAAGCAGACATCTTACATGCTGCAAATGTTTATACAATTCAGTGCTAGGATAAAGCTGTTATGACTCAATCACTTAAGGCAAAATTCTGTTTTTTCGGTTACCCACTGTAACTGCGCAGGAACTCTGTGGGCATCACCAGCAGAGTATTTCCRAGTTACAACGATATAACAAAGAGGAACATTTTTATGTTTTCAATTCTTTTATTAAAAGCGAGTGACAGTTCCTTTTCCAGGAGAAGTGATCTCCGTCAGTACTGCCGGGGAGCCCGCGTTGCAGCGTGCTGGTGGATTATGGTCCAGGTGGTTTACACTGCCGCTGCGTTCATGAGGGATGACTTCAGTGCAAATGTTTACTTTCATTACCTGTTAGTCAGCAAATGTTCTCTCTCCTGATCTGCTGAACCTGCTTTGCTATTTGAAGCCACTGAGCTCTTCCCTTTTTTTTGATGCAAGGGTTGCCCAACGTTGATTATTCATTTCTTTTGGTGCTGTTTACGTCTTGGCTATCGGCACAGCCGCATCAGCGTGGTTGCACCCTTCAGGTTAGCAGTTTCTCTCCACATTCCAGAAGCCGTATTACGGCAACAGTTCTTATGCAAACAGACTCAGGGTATTAGGCATATGTTCGGAGATTAAATCAGTGCATGGATGGGCACTAYGTGTATCTCTTAAGTTGCTGCCAAACTATTTATTGCCTAGTAAGTTCTAGCAGGTACTTCGCAGCAGTAGCACCTCGCTGCTGTGGGATAGTTTGTTTGCTGCCTCTCCGTCATGAGCCCACATCTCAGATGCTGTGTGTTGCGTGGGGATACTGGGAAAGTAGCTGTTTACGTGATGATGAGGTCACATGTTCGGATTTGTTACTGGAGTCAGTGCTGTAAACTGTTTAAAAGTCCCACAGCATCMATGAGCAGCGGCTTTCACTGCGGGCTCAGAATTACTTACATTCTGGTGACTATTTAAAATCCATTCTTTTTGCTGACTTTTCATTAATGAGTGTGCTTATTGAGAAGAAACTCGYATCAGCAGGATATCTTAGAGTTAATACTTTCTTCCAGCAAAATCCGTGTTTTACTATTGGCTTATATAGAAGCCATAGGCCAGAGGTTACTGTTGTACAAGCAGCATAAATCCAAGCTAACTTCAGTAGAGTTGCTCTGAATTTACAGGGCTGTATGTGGGGCAGAATTTAGCACGCAGCACTTAGCTCCTAATTAAAGCTTATAGTATTACGTGAGTAATSAGGCACTCCTAGGATCTCCAAGAAAGTTTCCTTCTCTTTGTTCTTTCCATTTTCTTGCCTTCTTGGTGCATGATGTTGCAGTTTGCCTGCCCGTGTGAGGACTGTCGTGTTTGTGTCTCAGAGGAGGAGTTTTCCAGCAGCATACCCCAAATTGCAAAGTAGGATAATTTTGTGGCTCCCAAAATTTTTAAGGACAGTTTCTAAAATGATCTAGCTTTTAATCTTCATTTCAAAGCAAAATAGAAACTACAGAGCACATGCAATGACAATTTGTAGCTATTTTTAGAATCCTGACATGTTTAGTTTATAGTATAATGATAAAAACAAATACTCTGCACAAAGGGACAGTCAGCTTCCAAACCAACAGTGTTTGCTCCAGCTATTTGACATCTAGGTCATATATGTTTGTTTCTCTTTTTTTTTTTTTTTTTTGGGGGGGGGGAAGGGGTTGGGGAGCAGGCAGGAGAATCTAAAGAGACTGTAGGTTTCAGGATAGCTAGAGGAGGCGCAGAGAAAATGAGACCTCTGCGTCGGGCGGTTCCGTTGCAGTGTTTGCTGCAAAGCAGATCATATATCAGCAAGTTTTAACGTCCTCGAAACACACACGTATCCTTTTCTTTTTGAACAGGTTAAAAACAGTGGAGTTGGCTCGTTGAAATGCKCGTGTTTGCTTGCTGTGCTGACAAAGCTGCTTTAGTACTGGTGGTGTTGGGTTTTTGTTTTTCTTCTTTTCTTTTTTCTTTTTCTCCTTTAAAAGATGGTGAGCAATAAAGTGGTGTTAGTTTTTAGGAAATATTGAGGAGGAGACTGGTGGAGACTGAGGAGTTCACAAGTATTTTTGGTCACAGTTGCTGCTTAGTTTTTAAATAATCACATTTCTTAAAAATAGGCTTGCAAAACAAATTTTCATGTTTTTTTTTAAAGTGTAATGTGTGTTCACTCACCATGTGGTATCATTTAACCCATATTGTATGAACCGACAACAAGTCACATTTAAGCTCTGATTTATTTAGTGTTTCAAAATGTTCCTTTTTTTTTTTTCCCCCTTTTTCCAGACATCTAGTACAATAAATGATGCATTTGAAGTTGTGCAACGTTACGGTGTCTTTAGCTGTTTGCCTCTTTGTTGCAGAGATACCAGGTTCATGAATAAGCATTTCCCCCTCCCGCCCCCTTCTGAAATAGTTTCCTTAAGAAATAGCTCGGCTCTGTTGAATGTTGAAATGATTTGTGGGAAGAGTTATGAACAATAGCCAGGGACACGACGTGTCGTAAAGAATTGCAGGGCGAGGTGTTGCTGGCTCTGCTGGCTGAAACTGGGGCTGCCGCTTTGATGGGCCACKATGTGCTCGCAGAGATGTTTCCTCCCTCCCCTTACACCCAGCGTTGCTGGAGACGTTGCCTGTTTTAATCCGTGCTCCCCTTGAAGCAGACCCTGAGGTATCTGCATTGGTGAGCTCGCACCAGTCGTCAGCGTGATAAAACCATGAGTCAGGCTGCCCAAGGATTCACCCGTCTCATTTTCCTTCAGATTTTTTGAGCCCGTGAGACTTGCGTTCTTAGGCATTTCTTTTGCACTTGGCAGTGGTAAGCATGTGTATTTTGGGCTTCTGGGTTTGGGGAGCTGGAGCTTTAATCAGCAGTGCCGAGATGTGCAGTAAATYGCAGGAGTTAGCTCCACACCGCGCGTGGTGTGAGAAGTTCCAGCAGTCGGCGGCGCKCCTTGGTGAGATACCAGTTGCTCACCATCTGTCTCCCAAAGCCTGGCTTTCCACCTCGGAACAGAAAAACACTCCAACAAGGTTGTTCAGATGCGAAGTGTCTGCAACTGTGTTTCTTAAAAGCTGCTTAGCTCCTGATTTCAAGGAGGTATTTGAATACTAATTTTTAATAATTGGGAAAGGCAAATGCTGTGATTTATGGAAGTTGAAAGGAGCAGTAAACACGGCCTTTCTAGCGTTRAACACAATTTCTCCTGCAGTGTGTAGCTGCTTAGATGGAATCAGGGGTCTGTCCTCCAGATTGTTATGCTGTCACATTGATATATCYTTGAATAAACTACCAGTTTTATGTACTTTCACATCAGCTCCTTTGCAGTATTCCCTGTATAACTAAACCTAGAGTTGATTAACAGAATACTTTATCGACAGTGTATTTAATGGCTGTGTGAATGTTTATTTTAAGAGCATTTTAAAGTGTGTTCATCAATACTGAGGCTATAAGAAAACTATAAATAAATACTTTGATTAGACTTGGTCTGTTAAACTTCCTTCACCCTTCTCTKATGAATTTTACCTCTGTAATAAAAGCTGTCATCTTTGATGCATAATTTATATTGACATTAATAGTGATGCTTAGTGAATGTTATGATGCCAGTKTGAGACAACTTTAAAATTATTGCTGATAGCCCTGCTCCTCTCAAGTTCAAACTGATCCGAGTACAGAGAACTGTGACTGTAAGTGGTATGATGAAATAATTCCCTGCTTCTCCCTGTGGCAAGCATTCACCTTATCGTGAGTGGTACATACCAGGTGTCAAATGACTTGCCAGACACAGGGCTTCACTTCTGAATGACTCCTTCCAATTAGAAAGTAATGGCTTTGAAGGGATCAGCTGAGTAATTGGAGTGTCTCACTTCTTCATGTCAGGAGCTGTGTGTTTGCAAATGCTRTTTACCTGTGTTATTTTTAAATGAGTCTCAACGTTGCGGGTAAATCTTGGGTAAGTTTACAGGAAAAATTGCTCTGTGGAAGTTACGGGATTAATGGTTTAGCAGTAGGGATTAAAAATAGTCTCAGCAAATTACCCTGTTGATACTGAAGCCAGAATCTGTTAATGAGGTTACAAGCAGATTGGTTTATCAGTCATTTATTTTCTAGGTTGATTAGGGATTATAGGTTGCCGTGTATTTTTACCATGAAAGGAAGTAGTGCAAAAGGTTAGGATTGCTAATATTTCACAGCTTGAAGTTTCATACAATTAAAGGAATCTGTGTCTCAAACATCCAGGCCTMAAAGCTGTTGTCTAGACTGTGACGAGTCTGTTCTCCCAGATTTTAATGCTGTAAGGTGGATGTTCAAGGCGTTGTAAAGGCATGGCTTGGCTTGCAAATGGTCTGAAAAATGGAGCAAGGATGATAGCACAATCTGTAAAACTYATACAAGCCACTTAAGCACTTAATTTCAAATGCCTTTTGCTGAAATGTTTGCTCTTGTGTCTCTTACYGTTTCTTACTGTAAGTGAAGACTTCAATGCTTTTTTTTGATCATAATAATATACACGTTGTGGACRGGAGAGGCATGATTGTGGGAGGTTTAAGAAAGTTGTGGCCACTTGGTGGTGACCACTGCCCTCTTTTATCGTGGYGCAGAGGGAGAATTAGTCCTGTGATGTGAGAGGGGCATTCCATGGAGGCCCATGTGGTAAATGGATGGCTTTTGTGTCTCTCACTTAATCTGCAAATGAACTCTCTTCCTATGTTTCCCCCTGCAATAAAATCTTTTAATTGCCACCTATATGTTTCAGGTTATGTGTTTGTATCAGAGTTGGGCATAGTATTGCCAGCGAGAGCTTTCCCTGCGAGTCTTCCCAAAAGATGATATCCGTGAAGGAGACCTTCAGGCGTTTGACTTACCTGCTGCTATCTAACTTAGGAAACGCTGTTGCTTTCACACCCTTTGCTACCTCGTGCTGATGTGCAGCTGGTTATAACCTAGTGACATTTGTTGGCTTTTCAATACTCGCCAAGTGAAACACAGTGAAAGGGCACATGAGGAAGATTTTTGGTAACTTCTTAGCTAGATGTAGAACAGTGGAAAAAGGTTGGTGGAGAGCCTTGTAACTGTTTTCACTTCTTTGCCCCCAGTGGAAAATGAAGAGGAGARGAAGAGGGGAAGTACTGAACTGCTTCGAAAGGGGGATGGAGGATGTTAGTTAAATGGGTAATCCACAGGGGACTGGCCAGTCTGGCAGCCTGAGAAAAGGAGGAAAAAATGGGTTCCTAAAGATGTAAGAAATTAAGCTAATTCCTTACCCTTTTAAAGCACATCTCCTTTTCTGCCCCTGCAAAAAGCTTGTGAAAGCCTCCCGCAGGCTCTGCAACTGGTGTCCTGGGGTCAAGGCTTGCATCACCAGAGGCAGAGCAAGATAAATGGTTATCCTCTTAACACTGCTCTTTTGGGTACCGCGTGCGAGTTTTGCAGCTCCYGGGGATGGGAGATGAGGCAGAGCATAATGACTAGTGGTAAAAGATGAGCTGCTTGGAGCAGGCCGTGGCAGTGGCAAGAAGACAAAGTTTGTCTGTTTTGGTTTGGACCYGCTCTCCCGGGGTGTTCGTGGAGACGAACTTTCTTTTAAACTAAATTCTGTTCAACTTCTCAGACTAAAGGGGGAAATGATCAGAAGTGTGAGTCTGATAGCCAAGAGTACGCTAGACGCGAAGCAGATTGTTGCTGTTCTTTCAAAGTGGTTTTGCTCTGCTTTGCTGAGTGTATTTTGCTCTTTGGAGAATACAGCCATGTGTAGAAGGCTGAAATCCCCCTTTTACAATCTAGTATCTGAAATGAAATTTCCAGGTGTGTCACAATTACATCTTCTCTATAATCTTTAGAAGAAAATATTTGTATAGTTTTTTCCACATCCATATATTCAAAAAATATATGTAAATAACTTCAAGGATGGGCCATGAAAATATTTTTTAAGCAAGAGCCTCAACTCAAATGTTTCTCCTCCAGGCTTACAGCCACTCTGAGAATGCTGATGAATAGATCTCCTTTTGTGTAACTGCACCCCATGGTTACACCTTGCGTGGGGGTAATGGAGCAGTGCCAAGAGTTGCTAGTTGACTTGCAAAGTCCTCTCAGCTGTTCTACAGCTGGCATGGGTCTCTGTAGAGGCAGTGAAGGGCTACTGTGAACAACTATAAGTGTGAATGGTAGAGAAGAGGTAAATGTGGCTGTGAGGAAAGCAGGATGAGGTAAGACCACCCAGCAATAATAGGGAAAAAAAATCACAGAATTGGAGAGTGGTTAAGGTTGGAAGGGASCTCTAGAGGTCATCTAGTCCAACCAAGCAGRGACCCCTAGAGCACGTGGCACAGGGTGGCATCCAGGCAGGTTTGGAAGCTCTCCAGAGAAGGAGACTCCACAGCCTCTCTGGGCAGCCTGTTCCAGGGCWCYRTCACCCTCACAGGAAAGAAGTTCCTCCTCACATGGAGATGGAACTTCCTRTATTTCAATTTGTACCCATTACCGCTTGTGCTGTCACTGGCCACCACTGAGAAGAGTTTAACCCCATCCTCTTTACATTCTCCTCTCGGGTATCTGTGCATGTTGTAAGATCCSCTTTCAATCTTCTCCAGACTGAACAGGCCTAGCTTACTTAGTCTTTCCTCATAAGGAAATTACCATATATGTGTTCGAGAATGATTTCTGTATGTTCAGAAAGACTTTTGCAGGGCAGAGAAGAGGTTTCTTCTATATCTAAAGACACTTGGTTTCTGTAGATGGGTGTCTTCTACTCTAATAGTTTAGGCAGGCTCCTGCCATGATGACTTGAAATGAGAAGTTGTGTTGCTTCTTTCATGGTGGTGGTTCTTCATGAGCAACAAGGCTGAGWTGACGGCAGTGGATCCTTCAGTCCTCAAGCCCACTATGGAGTTACAGGATTTCACTGCCAGGCATGCCATGAAATGCCTTGTTTTCCRTGGCACAGCCCTGCCAGGTTTGCTTGGCGGTCCCTGCAGGAAACACAAGAGTGACCTGGGCAATGCTAAAAGATGCACAGGAGCAGGATGAATRAATGAATGGAGTTTGCTAGACTATCTAGATGTATTGATGTGTATCACCAAGCCCAGGCATTTAGAAAAAAATATATAATGGGGAAGTGTCTTGTTCATACCTGTCTTTCTGCGCATGCTTATGAATCTGTCCTGAAGGATGCATTGTGTGTAGGTGGCTTTTACCATCACTACCTTAACTGTTCAAAACTACAGAAGATTGGAAGAAGAAACAACTACAGATCCTCATTATATCTCCTTTACAGTGCTTAAAACATTAAGCTGTTACTGTCTTCTTTTAAAAGATGACAAATGCTGTTCCCGGCAGGTTCTTTGTAAAACTAAYCAGTTTCTTTTGGTAACAGTCATCCTATAAACCAAACCACAATGTAAGGATCAGGATAAAGGTGCATGGGAACACATGAGGCATCTGCTTTTATCCGACACAAGCTCAGAGGTTTAGACTTACAAAAGRCTATAATTATATTGTCTTGATAAATCATAACTGTTGTCATACAGTGGCACTCAGTAGCAATGATTATCTAGTTCTGTTGTTCTGGGCGGTGTGCAAACACCCAGAATCAGTCCTGGCCTTGATTGTATCTTCTGTGTGTGCATATGGTTATATGGATTCATTAATAGGTCATTAACATTCTTCAAAGCATATCTGCCRTCAAGTTAAATGCTAATAAATGTCTGTTAATTATCATAACCCTCTTCGCAATAGCAAGTTATCACAACTACATTTACTGCACACTTTCCGGGGGAAGAGCGAAGCCAACTCCAGCATTTGATCCTCWGCTGGCGCTTGACTGTGTAGCTACAACACTTGGCAGAAAGTTGGCAAGAGCTGCGTGGTACCGAGCGCTTTGTGTGTGTGTCTGCGCTGTGGAAAGGCGCTCTGCTCTCCTGCGGAATGGTCTCCATGGAGCGTGAGCTCCATCCCGGCTGCCCCGTGGCTCCTGGGGTGCAGCATYGTGTGGGGCGCTGCTCTGCTCTTCCTTGGCAGAGCTTGTCTAATGCCAGCACATCTGCATAGTCCAAGGAATTAACCTGCTGATTACCTGGAAAAATCAAGGTGGTTCATCCGTATATTGACCCTTCACAGACAGGGTGTAAAGCGAGGCAGTGGAAAACCGTGCAGAGACAAGGGCAACGTGGTAGATTTGCCTTGTGAGGAACCGTGGATGTGTCTGTACGAGTGCAGTGCTCGCGGGGTGGTAAGGCATAATGTGTGCAGTTTTCCTTCAGTGCCAAGATGCTCTGCCTTTTCAAATGCCAGTGGACAATTTTTTTATAATATGTTAGTAAGACCTATATAGTTAATATGCATGGATGCAAACCTCACTTTTATGCATCTTCTGAGCAATGCAGATGGCAATAAAGTGGTGCCATATCCTGTGGACATATAAATGTTTTTATAATTTCTACCGTACACTGGTCAGAAAATGGTAAGAGTTGCATTGCCTTAGCAACTTATATTGTTTTGAGTGCGGAGACTAACTTTTGCTCAATTACTCTGATTTTATTGGTGTTTCTCCACTGAGTTCCGGCACGTTAATTTAAATTTACATTGGCATATGTGAGATCTGAGGTTAGCATTCCGTGTGCTAAATATGCACCGTGGCGTATGAAGTGTAGCAGGAGGGGGAGAAAGTTGGCTAACTGAAGGAGAGATGTTAATGAAATGTGTCCTGCATACTTTCTCAACCCTTGTGCTCCCGAAGTTGAGCTCAGTACTAGCATAGGTAGGCAGAGCCGATGCCGATTCCCTCCAGGCCACACAGTGGGGTCGTTTATCTCACTTCCTGATTACCTTTTTCTGTCGCTTGTACTGCCATGTGGGTTGGTGATGGGTTCATTGGTTCTGCATAGTGCTACAGCCCTTGTGCATGTACATGGACACACACACTCCCACTAAATGYAACCTTCAGAGCCCCCGCCGAATAATCTGCGCTGACATCGGTGAACACTTACTGCTCGTCTGAGAGACTTTTTCCAGAGCAAGAGTTCACCAGAGTTGGCAGTGGTGGCCCAGGGTGTCTCCGTAGGGGTGGTACGATTGCTTGGTAATCCCGTGCTTGGTATTCCTGGAACACAGAAGGAGGTGCACGTATTGCCAGGCTGTGCCTTGAGAAACATGACGCTGCTCTTTTCACTTGTGTTAGTGATGCAGGCAACATTATTTAAACTGATCAAACGTGTATATTGCCTCTGATCTTGCAGGTAAGAATGTTTCCTTGATGCTCTGTAATCACTGTGAGTGCTTTTTATGGCAATGTGCTGTAACGTGTTGTTTGTCCCCTTTGTGGATCAGATTCTCCCTGATGGTATACTATCATGACCCGTTAGCATGGAGTGCAAGGCTGGCCGGGTTGGTCCACTCTGTATTCAGGGAAAATATGTGTAAATTCTGTGGATGTTTTATTTAAAATACAATTCAGCTGTTATGTGGGAAAAATGGTACATGTCTTGAAATTCATGTTTTAGGTACCAGGGAAATCAAGATAATATTATCCTCATGACATCTTCAGGCAGATAGAGAGAGTCTGTATATTTTTGTAGTTACTTGAATATGACAAAAGCATGCCTTGTTACATGTCGTTAAAGAAATGGACTCGCTTRATGGAATAGCAGTGAACGTACAATACAGTTAGTGCCAAAGGCAAGAATGCAGTTTAATAGTGACTTCAGAACCCTGCAGTTGTTCAGTGTTTCTGCTTCTCTTGCCTCGATGAAGAACAAACKATTTTCCTTTCTTTCACTACCTCCAGTTTTGCAGAGGAAGGCTCTTTGTAGTTCTCTGTAGTTCTGAGGTTATGTATGAGCAAGCCTCATAACAGTAATCCTTGCAAATCTGTATTCATTTTTGTAGCGTGGTAGCATACGCCTGTACACATGAAAAAATGTCACGGGTTTATTTTTAAGCTATAAAGGTAGATATATGGCGCTGGCAAGAACCAGAGTGTACCCTAAGGCATCTTTACATTGCCAGTTGGGATCTGAGCTTTTATGCAAGTAAATTTTACTGTCCAGGTTAAAAGCCAAATRCACTGAACCAAATTAATCTCTGGTTCATTTCCAGTGTTGGCAGAGTTTAACCAGGGACAAATGTAGCTGTTTTGTTATTAAAGGATGTTATTGATTTGATATTTTTGAACTAATATTAAAGTGAACTTGAAATTCAATAGGTTTTGAACTTTTTGCATGTTATTAAAATGGATGTAACTTTTTTAATGAACATGCTTGCCACGAGTACAAAGCTTGTAATTTAATACTTGTCTTTAATCTCTCAAGCTGATCCATGTAGGCAGATGCTAGTGGCCACTTGGAAACCTMCTGAAGTKACTGCAAAGATTTGCTCATGTCTGCACAACCAGGGTTTTAGTTTCAGAAACAATTAACAAATCACTGTTGCCTAATTTTAGGRTTCATGTATTTGCTTTATTTGTTCCAGAGAGGAAACTTCTTCTCTTTGGGATGTCCATAACTATAATGAAAAAAGCCAGAAGTAATTTACATTAAGTAACAGGAGAAACATCCCTGTATGCTGTGCAGAACTGCTGCGATTCTGGATCAGCATAATCCATCCGTCAGTTTGTATATTCAGAGCCCGTCTGGAAGTGTCACAAATCCAGGGGGTCCCTGAGAGCTGGGTTGATCACTCGAAGCTCAGATTTTGTTTTGGTTTCTATAAAGTGTCCGAGTTCTTGCAGCTCCCTGCTGGCTGTATCTTTAGGGAAGCTCTGGAGCTCGGCATTATTCCCCGAGTCAGGTGTAATTGATGCTCAGTCGGAAGAGTCTCGGGTAGCCCAAATGATAGCACTGCCCTTTATCTTAAGGGCCACTGTCAACTTCAAAATRGTACCTGCCTGAGCATTTTATGCCTGTCCAACTTAAAAGCATAGTTATGTGTACTATTGCAGTGTATGGGATACTGTAGATTTAAGGGACCCAGGTCTTAACCAATGTTTCCACACAGAAACCTGTGGACAAGCAAAGAACCTCTGCAACAAGGACACAGTCCCCGTGCCCCTACATGTGCTCAGATAAGTCTCAGCCAGAAATTTCGCTCCCACCTCCTTTGCAGGAGGCATTTTTTGACRCTGCCCATTTCTGTGCGCCCTCAGGGTGCTGATGGTAACACCACAGAAAGGGCGCTCGTTCCCTGGTGCGCAGTAGGATAATTCAGAGGGAAGCAAGTCAGTATTTATTAAAACATAACTAACTGTTCTTCCTAAAAAGATCAGCATGTGATGCTTCAATGTTAGTTTTAGGGTGAGTGTGTGTATTTGTTTTAAATACAAGACAGCTGTGGTATAGAAAGCTCCAGGTGAAGGAGGTCAAATTAGCGAGTTTGAAAGGTTCAGGCTAGTCCAAAATGGTGTGTTAGCATTTTCAACACAGTCCTCGCTGCAGGGTCCAGTACACCCAAGCTTCCCTGTTTTTTTTCCCTGACGAGTTCACCTGTTTGCATGGTCTCGGTGCGAACACTAAATCCTGAAGCAGGACGGATGAGTTTGCAAGGTCATGTTCAATATCTTGAGACACATATGAACATGGAAGCTCGCCCACCGTATGAGTRAAAAACTGTCTGATTTTGAAAGCAAGGTGATCTTCAGAGGTTAATAAATACASCCTCTTACCCAGCCAAAAGTAGTGTGTATGTGATGATGGCATTTTTTTTCCTCAATATCCACTTGGACACAGAAAAGGCACCTTACCATGGCTTGGTGGACATACCTGTGTAACAGAAATCTTGATCCTGGTCTCTTCCTCATACAGCCTTTCCTTCATAACAACCCTTAAGGAAAGAGTTGTTACAGAGWACTTGATACTAAGAGGATTCTCTTCTAGTCCTTGTGGTTGTGACACTGATRCCTGTGAAGACAGGGTCTGCTGAGACCCTTTCCTTAGAATGCCAGATGTCCCCTAGGACTTTGCAAGGGTCAGGAAGAAAGGGTTTGGCTTGGTTGTAGTAGCTAGGAAAAATGCTCATAAATGTAGTATGGACAAGGCTATGTATTTACCAAGGTACAGTTAGATTTAGTTGTCCTGGGATACTAATAGGCGAGAGATCCTGTAGCAATTACRCATATCCTCGTGCATGGCAAATGCACGTTTGAGTTGATTCATGGAGTTTGTTACCTTAATGATGTAATAACTTGGAGAAGCATTTCAGTTAATATGAAAAGAACAAAAAGTTTGCATACTGCTTCAGATTAGCAAGATCTGTCTGTAGAGGCAGGGGATTAAAACCCAGCAATTCTGTTTTTATATAAAGAGCTGCTGTGCAGATGTATTTGACTTATATGAACTTCTCTTAGGACTGCTTTCCTGAATTGTGTGTGTGCTTGTTTTTTAATATTAGCTGGTATCTGGTTTTGTTTTATTTTTTAAACATATTATAAATCAWTTGGTTTATGAGGACCCTACAGCCTGGAACGTGTTTCAGGTGATTCAAARCACTGTATTTCAATGCTGTTTGTCATGGAATTGTGCCTGTTGCTTGAATGCCTAGTGCTGTAGTTTGCATTGCTCATCCATTCCTTCAAGCCCTGTGGGTTAGTCTTCCCAGGAGCAACAAAATGCAATAAAATGCCCATTGTCTCCTGTGTTGTCTTGTCTCAGCTCATCACAGCAGTGGTAGGCAGCACGTGGAAGGCAGCATCCTAGTGAAGAGGCCCCTTCTATGCRTTAGTGCCCAGAAAACAGGGTGGGTGATGAGACCTTGAGGCTGCTGCTTGGTTCAGCTAGAAGTGTTGGTACCTTTTTGTTTGAGTTGGGGAATGCTTTGAAGTCTTCTGGTGGAAAGCCTGCCTCCCTTCCCCTTGTCTTTGCTTTCAGGTGGGTAGGTTCTGCTACCTACACTTTACAAGAAGTGTAGGCTTAGCTGCCACTTTACAAGAAGAAAATATTTCCTGTGGAAAACAGAAATTGCACATAGAAACCTGRGTTGAGTTCTCAATTCTGAGTCTGTTTTCTTTCATCCAGACAGTTTTGATGTACCTGGTTTGTTCCACTCGTGAAGTTTAAGAGACACCCCCACTKCTTGAGCAGGGGTTTGGACTAGATCATCTCTAGAGGTGCCTTCCAACCTCAACCAATCTGTGATTCTATGAAAATACTGAATTATGTTGATAAGCTGAGAAAACTTGAGGGAGCTGGGAGGTGGCAGAGGAAGAAAAGATATCTGCCCTGTTACAATGTAGGRTCTTCCAACATTTTTCTGTCAAATTTTGGCAGCAGTTTCATTTCAGCTGTTGGATGACATGATGCCCCAGTTGCAATATCTGTAGGAAATAACTGTGGGAAAATACCTGAATTACCTCTGTTGACACCATCTCGTTGTTCTCAGATCCTGACCTATGTGTTCTCTCTAGTTTTGCCCTAAATGTTTACAGATGGCCTTGTCTTACTCCTTTAGCAGGTGGAGGTGAGTGAAAGCTGGGGGTTTTTTTCTGTGCTTTTGACTCAGGGCATGCTTCCTTGATTAATACTGGTGTTCCTGTCTTCAACAGGGAGAGAAGGAAATCTCTTATAGTCTCACTGCCATCTTAATCTCCAAATAGAATTTTCTGCAGCCCTACTTAGCTTAGGCTCCTAGTGACTCTTAAAGGATTTTCTTCTTTTGTTTCTGCTTGTTAGAATGAGGTATTTGAAACTTGTTGCTACTTGCATTTTTTAATTTGAAATTTCAGTTGCTAAGTGAAACTTCTGTTATTCATATAAATTGTAAGGAAAGCAATAACAGCATCATRTTCCTTAGTGTTCTTGTTATGCCTGCTAGGAAACTTTAAGGAAATACATAGAGCTGTCACAAATCTTAAGAAACAGAGTCTGGTTCTTGGAAAGAGAGGCTTGGATAGCTGATGAAATCGCAGCCTTTGGGTRCTATGGAGAAGTGAGTTGAAGTCATTATGACATTATGGCAGGGAGAGCTTGATCTGCCAAACTGTCAGCTTGTGATGGACATGGTATCTAGTGACATGTTGTTACGTGCCAGCCAGGCAGTTTCTCTTGCTGTCAGCACAGTGTTGATACTGCCAACTGCCTGCGAYGCGTTCGAACTATTGCGGATGGAAAAGCTGCCGATCGATATGATAAACGAGCAATTTATGTTCGGTGATTATCAAACTTTTATTGATCTGCCTTTCAGTTACRGGTTTGTTATGCTAGCAAATGAGTRTTTGAAAGGGAGGAAGTACTTATAACTGAATTTAAACATAAACATTCTTAACACTTAATAGCTGGCAAGATACAAATAGTTTTCTGTTAACTTTCCCGTGTTAGTTGCATTTGGGAGCTGACTCAGGAACACCCTAAAACTGAGGAGAAGAAAATCAAGAGGAGTGTCAGGGAGTCTTTTGCTTGTTTGTTTGCTTTCTAGTGTCTAGTATGTTTTTTGTTTAACACAGCACAAAATGAACAGCCCAAAGAAATGATTTTACAACAGTGCTGTGAGTAAATGCCTCCCAGAATTAGACTAGAAACCGGTTCAGAAAGTGAAGATGCAGCAAAAATAAAGAAAACACTTAAAAGAACAGCCACTGACATTATGCAAGATAGCAGATGAGAAACGATTCAGTAATGGTTACAAGCATTCATATATTGGGGGGGAAAAAAAACACTTCCACTTGAAAGTATCGATTCTACATTTGAAAAATGAACTGCGCTTTATTGCATCCAAACTCTTGAGAATGCCATCCACAGACGCAGGGAAAAGTATCATGTGGAGGTTTTTGATATGTGCTTAGATAACCAAGTAATATAGGAAGGAGTAAAGGATTTTGTAGGTCAAGTCATCCTTAATTTAATACTTGCTCAGAGAGTGCTGGCATCTCAGCRTTGGTTGAATATACTTGGAAGGTTGAGAATTTTTTTGCCATTGCACTTATTACATGAGTATTACCAGTTAAAAAGAAGATCAAAGCTCCATATGCTTGTTGGCATCCGGTCATATGATTCTTTGAAAGAGTGAATGTGTGTGTGTGTATGTGCTTTTTTAACAGCATTATCATTTTTATTTTTTTTGTGTGTAATAATTTATCATCTCTACAACAATGCACACATTACTTGGACAAAAGCTGGTAGCCTAAGTGTAGATTTCTGCATTTATAGTCCTGTGCCCCGGTATTAAATATTTCTGTATTCAGAAGAGGTGAATACTTAGAAATCCCACTGCAGCCAGTGGAACTGCAGTAATAAGCACTTTGAAAACTAGGTTGTCTTCATTAGGCACTTAAATCTAATGCTTTATAGAGATACCTGAGATTTGATAAGTGTTCATCTAAATTAGTAACCTAGTCAGTGTCTCCAAAGCCAGTTAATAATTAGAAGAAGATTTGCACGTCTTTTTGAAAATTTAAACCTTAAATAATTTCTTTTTGCTTAGARCAAAATTTGATAGTGTGTTTTAACATGCTGCCTTGTGAAAGAAATTGTGAAGTTTCATATTGAAATTTCTCATGTCACTTTGTGTTAAACACATTGTGACATRTTTCCACTAACATTTAACATGCGTATGAGTAGCTTTGAAAATATGAGTAGCCCCACTGGACTTAATCAGATTATTTTTTTTGTATGAAATTACTCTGTGTAAGTATTTGCACAATTGAGGTTGTGTAAAGTTTCAGWTAACTACTTGTGTTTCTTTTTGTTCAGTTTTTAATAAGTTTTAAAAATACCTGATAAGGCTGTATTTACAGCACAGCATAGCTGATGCATMAGATTCAAAGAGGAAAGTCATTTTAGGTCATCTTTTGTATCTGTAGAAGTAAAATCAGTAACATGGAAATAGAATGGATTTTGGCATTATGTATGTTTCATCCTTGGTACAATGGATACATTCATAAATGTATCCTTTTTTATGGTTTTATATGGAATTGAGGAGACAGATCAGGCTTCCTCTCATGCAGGGCATTTTATTACACTGTCATTAGTGTGCATCACGTGTGTTCATTCAGCTGGTACACAACAGAACGTGTGGAAATGTAATGACTACTTTTTTTTGAAAATATATTCATAAAATGGCTGTTTTAAATACATASCATTCATTCAAACTGTGGGTCTCAAAATCATAGATTTCCTTAGACAATCTAAAATTGTTATGGAATTTTAACCAGGATTCACTATGCATCCATTTAAATAGCCATTCTGGGTAATACCTGGAAGTTCAGTGGTTTTGGGCACAGTTTTGCTTGTTCTGCAGAAAAAATGGGGCATCTTCCCAGTAGCAATTAAAGCTTACTCAATGTGGTTTCAGTACACAGAGGCTGACAAAAACATACTTTCTTCAAAAACTCCCTTTTCGGTATCTTTCTCCCTTCCTCTTCCTGCCTCTTCCACTGCCCTGCTATAAAAGATATTTTTCTTCACGTATTTGCTTGTCAGTTCACCAGGCGATTATTCTTCACGCTATAGCAAAAAAATATTACAAGAGACGACATGTAAGACCACAGCCAAAGTTTGCATAGGAATATTTAAAACTAGGTGCCTATCACTGTTTGATTACTTCAAAAGTTTCAATTTGCACTTTGTTCTTTGTCTATCTGCCTAAATACTTCATTTTTTGTCTATACTTATTGTGTGCTTCTGTGTATAAATTTATAAAAAGTACTCTGTTATAAAACTGACTTAMTCTAAAACTGTTGCATTAAAGGTAAGCAGTGGAAGAAAGGTTGCTATAGAGTCAAGYTGAAGTTAAATTTTGGTTTTCCTTACATTGTGTGTTAAATTGATTTTAAAACTAGTATTACACATAACATTTCATGATGGTAGAGTCATGTCTGAATTAAAAGGTCAGATTGGCTCACAAATTATATAGGAAATGAGATGGGCCCTCCTGTGATTGGGCACATGAGTGAGCTGGTCTCTCAAAGACACAGCGTGGAATTCGCTCGGTAAGGTATTATCAAGGTAAAATAGGGCAATTTGTGAAGAGGTTATGACATAAGCTTCATGGCATAAGACAGCAAATGAAAGCATGAAGTTAGGAAAACACTTCTGTAAGGAAAGTTGTTGCCTACTTTTGGCTTATTTTGCATCTTCTAAACTTGGTGTCATTGCTCCAATCTCTTGAGGTTGTTTTTATGCTGATGTGATACGGTGCTCTTAGAAAATTATCTTTTCCTGTGAATGACTGCGCTAGCTGCTCAGATTTTAAAAAGCTCACGTGATTGTGCATGCTCTGTTATCTTAATACCCAGTATGAACGCTGTACATCGTAAAATAGCTTTTTACTCCAAGTCTTTTTAAAAATACTGTTGCTGTATCTAGGCTCTATCTCAGCTGGGGTAAAGCCAGAGGTGCCACAGGAACTGCATGGAGGAACCCGACAGTCACCGCTGGTGACCTGGCAGCACTGGCACGTGATTAGCTGCAGTCTTRCAGAGGCTGATTTACAGCAGGGTCAAGTTCATTTTAGGAACAAGCACTGTAGTTTTGGGAAAGCAACAAAACTTTGCTGTGCAGCTTATCTCATACGCTTCATAGAAGAATAGCATTATTAAACCAGCAACTGCTTCCAGTTCTATTCCAGAGAGACCAAACATAAGCTTTTTTCCCTCAGTGATGAAACATCAGAAGTAGGCAGATTTGCTGCTTCTCCATTCACAGGAAAGCTGAATTCAAGACTAGTAAGCCAGTTTCCCGTTTAAATCACCCAATCTGTTATATTGGATTTTTGTTTCTCAGTAATGGAACTCAGATTAACAGAAAAGATTACTTTTCTTGCCCAACTAAAAACCAAATGTTAGAACAAACTTGATGGTAAGACAGTAGCAGAATAGTTAAAACCTTATACRTGAATGTGTAGTTTATCAGTTGTTGGTCACGTTTCCTCGGGTAAGTGATTCAGCAAAAATAATTGTAACGCTCTGGGAAATCTTCCTGCGGGTGCTAGAATTGATGGGTAAAGAACTCTGATTTTGTGTGTGTTTGTATTTGACCATTGTGGAGAATCTTTCTGGAAAGATTTTTATTGTGTTGAATGAATGAGACCAACTTTTGCCTTCAGTCTTTGTTCTCTCTATTGGTAAGGTGCTTCAAGTGAGGAGCACGTTCAGTGCCCGGCAGCTGCATCTCCTCCTTTAGGCTTTCACCAGTGGAGAACAATAATAATAACATGGAGATAACTTAATTATAAAATAATAGATGCTGTTTCACTTATTTGAACAATGGACTGGAGACATGGGAATATGAATCAGTAAAGCAAACAACGTTCTTCTAATGAAGAAGCATTTCCAAATGAAATTGCCTTTAATTTCAGTGTTTTTGCACTGTGCTAAAGACACGTCGTGGTTTTATGCTTTTGAGTTTAGTGTGCCTGTATCACAAAAGGCTGTCATGCTGGCTTAAATATTTTTGGTTTGCAAATACCTTATAAGGACATGTAAGGTAATACGAGCTGTTCTTTCCCTTGCCCTTTCCAATTAAATTAATGTATACAGAAACTTGGTTCATTTTAGGCTTGTGAATAATACTAATCTAATTTAAAAAAAAAAAAAGAAATGTGAGTGTTTCTTTTCCCTCAAGAACTTGCAGGCTGCAGTTGAAACTAAGCTGGAATATAAATGGTACTTCTGCACCACGAGTAGTTACAGGGCAGTATCACACAGCCTAGCAACAGTTGGGTATTGACATAACTCACTGCCTTAATTAGCTGCTAGCACATAGGTGTGGCAGTAAAGTGCATAAAGCCCTTGCGAATGCTTCTCAATTTGCATGTGGTGTTTTCATTTGCAGTGTTAATAAGGATGACAAATATTATTAACTTACGATAATTAAAGTGCAAATCTATAATTTTATATCATCTCTACAGTTTGTTTTGCTTGAGGTTCCAGGAAACATTGCAAATTCTGGAAAAGCTGTAAAGAGAGGTTGCTGAAAATAACTTGAGATTTAAATTAGAAAGTCTTTGTGTTACTTAGAAATCAAGAAATATATAAATATCTGTTATTTTGAAGACTGGAWAAAACACTTAGTAGAAGAACTTTAAAATTGCTGTTTGGATAGATGTAGACAATAAATGGGTCCTATTCTTTTTAATGAGTTAATGATTTAAAGTTATTTGGTTAAATAGGCCTTGTTACAGTGATATGGATCTGGTCATTATTTCTTTTTGGCAGGATTTCCTTAACAGTTTGCCTTCATTAATGGCTACCAAGTGACTCCTAGGAAATAATTAACATTTCTTTTAATAGTGTCTGTAATACGATGGCTGTATTCATGCTGGAAAGTGAAATCAGATTGTTTGTGTTAGCCACAACATCTCTACAGATGAGTCTCGCTGTATCAAATTGAGAAACTGTTGGCCTTGTAGCCAGCAACTTTCACTGGCAATGAAAGCATCTCAGGCACACGTGTGTGTGTGTATAAACATGCCAAGTAACCTCCCCACTCTGAGTTTTATTTGCCAGCTTTGCTGTGCACTGGCCATTTGTATATRTTCACGTAAAGGAAGAGCATCAAGCGAACTTTGCCTTGATGAGGTGTCACTTGACTTTGCCAGAGATGCTCCATGCGTGCTCTGGAGCTGTAATGCCTGCTGGTTTGCAGCTTGCCCTTAAAGATAAGGGTTACTTGAAATACTATGGTCACATGTGAAAACAACTCCCTGCCCCTCAGGAGCAACTGTGCCCCAAGAACTGACTCGGAGACCTACAACCTTTTCTCTTACAAAGAAAATGGCTTAAGCTTTGGTATCAATAGTCATGAGAAGAGTGTCTGAACTGGGCTGGATTGGAGGGTRATGCTCTCTCATGTCCTCTCTCCTATGGCAACCTGTGGCCAGGCACTCGAGRAAGGGTTGTGAGAGTGAGGACAAGCTTTTTGCATGGTCACTCCTCTTGGGATGCTCTCCCAACTTAGACCAGTTCCCAGCAACCACACTCAGCTGAGGGGTTTGCAGTAACCTCCTGAGTTAGGGGTTAGGTTGTGTCTTTGGTTTCCTAGCCCTGGATGGACTCTTCTTTCRTGCATTTGTCCACTTGCTCCTGACCCTCCTTTTAATTGATTAGGTGGTAAGGAAATGGAGATTTAGCCTTAAGTAAACAAAGGGATTGCTTATAATTTTTGCAACCTTCTATTCCAGTTGATCTGCCAATAGCAAAACTTGGTGTGGGCTTTAAAAAAAAAAAAGCCTTGCATTTTGATGATACATACACAAAAAAATTRCAAATATTCAAGGAAAGTAAAATGGCTGCCTTGTACTTAAAATCAAGGACTGACATCTCTTTTCTTGTGCTGTTTTGGAAGTGTAGTGACTCCACTGAAATTAGTGCAGTAAATCTGGATTGACACCCATCTGACTCAGATTAGAATTTGGCTCTTAGTTTGTAACAGAAAAAGCTTTGAATGTGCCTAAAGCTCTTGTGAGCTGGCGACTTCTCCCTTGGCCCAGTGATCAGAGATCCTCATGGAATAAATGAGCTCCTTAAAAAYATCAGTTCCTGAAGRACAGCAATAGTTCTCCCATGCAGGAGGTACCATGTTGTGCCCATGACCTGTCTTCCTGTGTGGAAGAYTTTCTAGGCAYGTTTCTATGAGAACATAGGTGTAGCTGGGAAACTGGTACTTCTTTGGCTGCAGATGTGTTAGTGACCGTGCTGTTGGCAGCTGCCTTTGGGAGCTGCAGCGGCTGCGGAGCTGCCCATGCACCACTTGAGGAGCAGGACTGGCCAGTGGCATTCCAGTCACCTAGGGGGCACAAAGGTGGGATAATAAAAATTACCTCTTATCGGTCCTTGTAGTTTGTAGTCCCCAGCATATGGGGAAACCTCATTTTTATGAGTTTGAAGTTGSCAAAATGCTAGAGTTTGGATGCAGCTCTTGGTCCAGGCTTTATTATATTCTGCCATCACTGGGGCAGTGGAGTGGCCTGCRGAGTTCTACCGAATGCAAAGTAATTCCCAGCTCCAGTCTTTCCCCGTGCTGGTTTTGGTGCYGGTGGCCAACGCAGCTGCCTGCAGCCGCCGTGCCCGAGGCAGGCTGGTTCTGCAGCACCAGACTGTGTGAGAGACGGCGGGTCGGTCTGCTCCGTCCTGCTGCACCGCGTGCCCTCCGGGGCAGCAGCGGCAATTGCCTTAGTCTCATGGCATCATCGCTACCATTCTAATTTTATCCAGGGTTATAGTTTACTAGAAACATTCTGGCAGAAGATCAAGGTATTTTTAGCACCATTCAAGCCTTGGCTCCGTTTGTGCCCCATTTGCACGGCGCGGCACCTGGCAGATATGACAAAGGGCCCACGTCCATCAGGAGAGGTAGCTGGCGCCTCGGAAGATATCCTGGGGCATTTAAAACAGCACTGTGAKTGGGTTGGTCTTTCTTGGATATACAGGCTCATCAAGTGAAGATGCTTTTAGTGTTTTATTTTATCTTTAGCATTCTTAATTCCATTAAGTCTCATTGCAAGCATTAAGGGAAGTATTTACAAACCCAGTTCCCTAATATTCAGTAMCTAAACCAAGCTCTTTGGAAACAAAACAAAGTAATTTATTTTGCCTTTTTCCTTTCTGAAAACACTTAAATCCTGCAAAGTAAGCAGTGGCTTTGTATGCTCTGTACTTCTGACATCCACCTAATGAATTTGTAAAGGGCTTATTCTGCTCCTCTGCATTAGGCACTAATAGGCAAGCTGCCTTAGCCTTGCGAGATGAGAAAGCAGTGTTACAGGTGAGGTGGAGGAATAAAGGAGTCTCCATCTGCTCAGCTGAGCTGTGGTGTTGCCTGTTATGATTTTAAGAAGATGGTCAGGATTGTTTCCCCAGGAYCCCTTCTCCTTCCCCCACCTCTTTTCCTTTTGCAGTCTGGTGATTGCAAAACAGGTGGTGTATATTCCTAGACTCTGTGGTTGTTGGAAGAAGCATGGARTGCTATTGAATGTCCTCTGAAGGCTCAATAGGCAAATAAAAATTCACAGCTATGCAATGTTTAAAAAACTCTCTTGAGCCTATGGCTATCTCATGATACTTAAGTGTTTGACTCATGAATTTTATGTTCTGAGTTGGCAGTGCTGTAATCATCATCTTTATTATGCTTTATGTGCACATTTTAAAYGTATCTGCTCTTGGATAGTGTTTTCAAGTGACACCTTGAACTTACTAATAAATTGAATTAAAAGCATGTGGGAAGTTCATGAGGTGCTAGAAAGTCTCATCAATAGAGAGGCTGATGGAACGAGGAATCATGGTTAGCGTTTCATAGTAAAGCTGTATTTTAAGAGTGTGACATTGAAAGGAATTATTCTTCTTGATTATACGCCCCAAACAATAGATGTTTCCATTTTTACTGGAAACATTTATGACTAGAAAATAAATGATTATAGATATAGTACTGTGTTTGTGAAACGAGACAGAGTAATAATAATCTCGTGTAAGCTCTTCAGAAATGCTTTTTTACCACCAATCTAGTTTTGAGGCTGTGATTTTTTTAKTATGGCATTGTTTTTTAGAAAGGGAAGCTTCAGTTGATAAGCAGTGACTTTGATAAAAGTACATGCTACTTAAAGAAGTAAATATAGGCGTGCTTATCTAAACATGCTGATAGGGTAGCTGACTTGTAAACTTGCCAAAATTAGATTGCACCTGCCTAAAAATGTGGTTTAGGCTGTCATTTTCAATTTTAATTTTGCTTGATACTACTGAAATAGAAATATCTTTATTTCAGCATAGCATTCTCAACTTACTCTTTTTTATTTATATACTCTATGTTTAGCACTGCCAGTAAAGTAGTCTCTAAAGATAATATATAGATATAAATGGTTTATTTTGATAGTAAGAAGCATGGAGTAACTGTGAAGCAAGCAGTCATTTAGATACAGTGCAAGTATATAACACTGCACTATCAGGTCGCGATTATTTAGCACCCTCCAATGTATAGAAGTATATTGGAAAGGAATAGATGAGTCATGAATGGGTGACACATGGAGAAGGAAAAGCTATTTAAAAAAAAAAAAAAACTAAAAATACAAGGATGCTCCTTACATATGTTGCTAAGACAAACTGYGTTTATATGTTAGGAATAGAATCACAAAACATCCCATAATGAATCAGTCATGCAGTAATCCATGCTTATTTGTTGTGTAACAGGTTTAAGGATTTAGCAGTGTGGCTCAAATTCTGCTTTCAGAATTAGAGAGTCACAGTCATATTGTGCTTCTGCAGTGGAAAATCTACTCGCGTAAGTGTTGCCCTAAAGAGCAAGTAAGTATTTGTGTTTGCAGAAATGTGCGGTATGTGAGGTAAAGCAGCGTGCACATGCTGGAGTGAGCTTGGAAAGCCTTCTAATTCAAAGCTGTATTCTTAGGGATAGAACAAGACTAATCCCTTTAAAAAGAATACATAAGTTATGGGACACTCACCAGCAGAAATCTTGTACTTTAATTTGRTGTTCTGCCTGGTCATCTTTTTTTCCAGTTGCTTGTGAAATTGAAAAAAAAAAAAATGGTGGAGGGATATATGTTTCTTTTGGTGAGGTGTGGCAGCACTTGAAACAAAGTTACTGTTCTTTCTTGATTGTTACAATATCTTGTGAGTAAAACTATCTGGAAGCCTGTCTTCCAGAAAACTGGCGATCTGTGTTTCAGAAAGGCAACGGCACAGGAGGCGTCTGCTCCTGGAGGAGGCTGGTTAGGAGGGTGGTTCGAGTGAACACCACTTGTTTCACTTCAGCCAGGGTTTTTCAGGAGGTCCRGAGGAAGGCCCGGAAGGTTGTCTGAGACAAACGTGTGAGGAGGAAGGATGGAGGCAAGGACTGACATTAGTGACATTTGATTAAGGCTTTCTTCATTCCTTTACTATCTGCTGATCCTTTTGGATCGAGTAAGAGAGGAATTCTGCATAGGTAAAAGAGGGGATTAGTTGACTGGGGGGGCTAATGGCAGAGAGTCTTTGTTTTTCAATTTTGCCTGTAGATGAAAAGAAGAACTTTGACTCTTTGAAAAGGTGAAGCTTGGCTTTATAATGATAATTTGCCTATAGAAATTATTTGAAGTTAGAACATTTGGCACTGTATAAAAGGTTTCAGGTTCCTSCCCTGAGGGATGTACATCCCAATTAAGGCATAGCAATATGTGATAGATTTCATTTTGGAAGATAATTTTGAATTGTTTATGGGTGAAAGTTATGGGGATGAATATAGTAAAATAATRAAAATGGTTCTTAATGCATCATTAAAATGCAAGGACATAAATGGGAAAACTATACAAAARATGCATGAATTGCTGACCACACAAAGAGAGTAGGATGGAATTGTACAAGTCCTTGAAGGAGAAGAATGACACTTGAACCTAACATGCAAAACATTTGACCTGGATGTTSGCATCCTTTTGGTTTTTGGGAGAGTGTGATGCTGTTAGCAGCAGGGTCTTTGAATAGACTAGAGGGGATAAGTTATGAGCTAGGCTGTGGAAGTTGCTTTAGCTACTGCAGAGTAGCTGAAGCCAGAAATTCCTAGTGAATGGGCAAGTCTTTGAGGGAAAAGGGCAGAATGGAAAGAAGGATTTCAAAGGCCTTGGATTGCAAAGGATTTGGAAGCAGAAGATGGAACATTCCAGTGGTGAACTTGGGACATGATAATGTAGTACGGTGCTGAGGAGTAATAGAGGAAGAACGAGGAAAAGCTGCCTAATTAGTTCTTCATATTGATTCTGCAATGGCTGGCGGTGCATTAAATGGGGGGAGTAGCACTTAGAGAGAGGTTTCTAAAAGGCAAAAAAAAGAAGAGGAAGAAAGCTGTGTACAAGGAGGCTCCAAATCCAGAAGTGCTTAAGTGTGTTTGGAAATGACCTTGTGAATGGGAAGCCAGGGAGCAGGGATTGAAGCCGTGCAGGGGAGGGAGAGACCAGATTGTAGACTTAGTCATGAAGGGCCCAAACAGGTTTGAGAGGAAGCAAAGGTGCCTGTGGAAGAAGCAGAAGGTTTTAGGGAACTGATAAAGTAGAATTGCAAAGCAGAAGGTGCAGAGTGAGCAGAAAGGATGTGAGAAACGCTTCTCTGTGGTGGCCAGTGACAGCACAAGGGGCAATGGGTACAAATTGAAACACWGGAGGTTTCATCTCTGAGTGAGGAGGAAYTTCTTTCCTGTGAGAGTGACGGRGCCCTGGMACAGGCTGCCCAGAGAGGYTGTGGAGTCTCCTTCTCTGGAGATCTTCCAAACCYGCCTGGATGCCACCCTGTGCCMCRTGCTSTAGGGGTCCCTGCTGGAGYAGGGRKTTGGACTAGATGATCTTTAGAGGTCCCTTCCAACCCTCAAGATTCTGTGATTCTGTGAAAAGTGACCTTTTCACAAGGGGATAGGAGCAGCTCTGGGAGGGTGGCTGAATACCAGGGATCCAGAAGGGATTTTGCAGCCAGGCCAGGAAAGAAGTGTGTATGGATGGCATGAGCTGGGAGGCGGTGTGGATGACGAAGGTGGGGTGGAGCAGGTAGGTAGGTGGAATAAAGAAGGTCATTGCCAAAGAAGTCTTGTGTGTGTGTGAGATGGAAGAGGTTATGTACTGCAATGGAAGATTAAGTGAAGCATGTGTAGTAATAATAGTATCTTGACTTTTTCTGTTGCAAAGAGCAGTTGAGAGTGGAAGGTGTTTGTTGTGTATATGCTAGGCAGCCCCATTTCTTTGAAAGGATAATTAATGTCTAACTGTAGTATTCAGTGATGCAAACAAATTTGTGCTTTGTGCGTCTTAGGGCGTGTGCAATTCATATTTGTTTTGCCAGCTGATAGATCTGTCTCGGAAGTTGTAGTATATGGAAAAATAAACAAACCAGCAACAACTTAAACAGTACTGTGGGGTTTTTTTTAGGCTTGTTTCCTTTCAGTGAGGATTTCAGGATTAATTGCAGATTTTTTTAAGGTGTGTTTTTTTTCTTTTTTCTTTTTTTTTTTTTTTCTTTTTGGTTGCAGTAGAGAGTGTAACAGAAAGAATCATTCCTCATTCCTGCATTTGGGTAAGTCTCTGGCTCTCTTTGGATATCTGGGGAAATGACACGTGCATTGTACAGGATTGGTCCAGTAGATTCAAAGTCTTGGATTATATGGGAAGGAAGGGGAAGTATCTATACCTATTAAGGGAAGTGGAGTTGTTCTTAAAATAAAAATTGTTGAGGGTTATTGTGTGATGTCTGTGATGTCTCAGCCTGCAGAAATGTGCAGYGTGCGTTGCCTCCTGCAGTAAGGACAGCAGGGTTGTTGGAGCTGGAGATGTGTAGCTCTGCTGATGGTAGCCCTGTTGCATCTTGGGGAACAGTGTGACTCCCCACAGGCAGTTCAGCACTGCGTACCAAAATAAGGCAGACCAGCTGACAACTGAGAGATTTTAAGTTGTTTCTCTTTTCTTGACTGGAAACTTTGAAACTCAGAAAAAGTCATCTTGTGCTGTGCATTCATTTGATATACAGGACTGTTGCTTTATGGTAACATTGCTCCTGTTAGACTATACCTGCTTGCTTTCCTTTGCTGACCGTGATAGGCTAGTACAAGTTCAGTGTACTTTGCAGTATGGATTTATCAYGTTCACAGTGAAATAGCTTTTAATGATGAGAACTATGGGAAATTCTCAAATGAATTAATTGAATAATGAAACAATAGGCATCTTTTGGTCTTCAGTACTGCTGTTAAATTTACAGACTTGTGGTTCCTCATTTAAACGACTAGCGATCATCTATCTTATCACCAAATGCAAGGTGAGCTTCTCATCACAAGCTTTGCCTGTGGATCAGGTAATCGTTAAGGGCACTCTGTATTCTTAGCAGTAAGAGGGTGAAATGAAAATGTTTCTGAGGCAGTGGCTGTCCACAGCTTTGCCTTCAGCACTGTGCTCTCCTGGTCTGGGGCTCGTGTCATGTAGCCAAAGCTGGGCATSGTTTGGAGCACAGAGGGTCCTAGTTTGCTGCTGATGTGAACTGAAATTCAGCTTGCAGGGCTTTGGGGTCTCTGTGAAGTGTGCAGAAATGAGCCGTGTTCCAGTGTRGGCATAGTCTGCATGCTTGACATTCAGAAATGATGCAGAGARTGGAAAAAACTGAGATTGAAAGTCTTAATTACCTGCTTAAGTTCTTAAATGTTTAAGAAATCTTCTTAAAATAGACCTAGTCCATTCTGTTTTGTGCTTTGCAACAGTGTGCCATAAAATACTCAGGCAAAAAAGAGAACCAACCAAACCAAAACAGCAACAACAAAACTGAAAGTGAGTTTTTGATGTTGTGTGATTTGTGAGCAGATTTTGTGTTGCTTTTCTGTGCTAAACAGTGCTACCTCAAAAGGTAATGTTTAACAGGATGTTTTTATGGCTTACTGCGTATAATTATGGCTGCTTGTATTCCAGGGCACAGTTCTTGACTCTGCCTCTCCCACGTTTTCTTATTTCTTCCTTATTTTAATGGGATCTTTTAACACTCTTTTAAAAATGGAACTTTGAAAAGAGATGGTGAAGTTATCCCCAAAGCTTGTTCCAGTGCTTTACATGTTCTGTACTGTATCATTAAAGAATTATAAGCAAACTACTTGCCAGTTGCTGGTGTTACTTCAGAAATCTTTGCTATTGCACTAAAGCTTTAATCGTTAATCAAGCAACAATGCTGTAATTCTAAATCTGCTAACAGGTTAATGCTTGGCAACGCTTGTATTTCTCAGGTAGTGATTTTACTGTAGCAGTTTGGGTGGTAGGATGTATTAAGAGAAAGCAGTTTATTACCTTGAATTCCTTAATTTCTCCACACAGCTTATTTCATAGCAGCATATCATAGGAATAATCTTTGTCTTCTGTTGACCTGCTGTACACATAACTGTAGCCCGTAAATTTGCTCTGTATTAAACACTTAGCTATTTGCATTCAGTATCTACTGCGGGTAGATTATCACAGGGCTGTACGTATGTGCTAAGGCTTTGGAGTTTGTTCCTCACTGCTGCAATTGTTCGTTGTGACGGGGAGGAATTTGGGCACTTGACAACAACAACGTTGCTTCAGTTGCTTCGGGTAACTTAAGCTGGGGCGGGAAAGAAACAATTCAAAATGCTCATTTTTAATTATGCACATGCCCTTTGCCCATTCAACTCTTGATTAGGAGAGCACAAAAGCACACCAATTTTAGCTAATGGCATAGCTTCTCAGTTGATACAGATTAGTGTCATGGCACTACATGCACTTACAGCAGCCGTGGATGTGGCTCGTACGTAGTTTGCCTTGATAAGGGCAGATGAGAGAGGGATCAGGAGACTGTGTGTGCATGCGTGTGAGCTGCTGCATTTTATGTCAGCTGAAGAACCAGTCTATTTTTCTGTAGTTAGTGTGAAAATAATAAATATTCCTTTGTTATGACACTGCATGATTTTTTTAATGTAAAGATATAAGCGTACCAGTGCGTATTGGCAGGAAAGTATCCTGCCTGTACAGTTTGCAATCAGCCTCCATGTTGCAGACTCAAAATGGCCATGTTACAAGTCCCTGTAAATTGGTTTGCAGCAGAAACCTTAACAAGATCATTAACTATAAAAGCAGAGTTAATACTGTGCTGTACGTACGTATATATGTGTGTATATATTATATAGTATGCATCTCCACAGACATGCATGAATGGACGATGTCAATGCCATTGTTCTGAAAAAGGAAGCAATGTACAGTATTGATGTGACTTTGCTTATATTTGGAAACGAGTTATTTTTATTTTGATACTGTTGGAATTGTGGACATCTCTTCCACTTTTAATTTTTAGTGCCAGAAAATATTTATGCCAATAAAGGACACACTTAGGTGTGGCAAAAATAGGAAAATACATTACTGTTAAGGTGGAGCAAAATGGARCCTTTTCTGAAGGATTTTTAAATCAAAAATGATGTTTATATACAGAATTAGCAATGGTATTTACAGCATGTCAAAATGAGTGCTTTTGACTTTCCAACATATATCATTAGTGACCCTAGGAAAAAAAAAAAATCACATCTGCACTAGTTCAGTCCTTGGCTTTTCTAGGGCTGATCAATAATCACATTGTGTATTCCCCTCTTCCCCACCCCCCGCATGAGGTCAACTTTAACTATTAGTCTTTATATGTCAGGAAAAAAGGGACATAGACTGCATTATGTATTAATAATATTGGTCTCGGTGTTCCTTTTGGATCTAACTTACTGCTACCACATGAAAAAATTGACTTTTTCTTATACTTAGTTGTTTTTCAGGAGATCCTTTTCCGTTCTTGTGCCTTAAGGGGCTGTATTGAGAGTTGGAGKTAGGAATTTGACTGAGGATGCTGAACTTTGCTATGGTTTTACTGTTTAAATGGATCCTCTATTGTATTGTAGAATGTGACAGTAACAATAGGAGAAAACAATTTCAGGGCTTTTTGTCTGGATGATAACACTGCTGCTGCAGTGAAGTCCAGTTAGGGTTGGCCAGTCACATTTGGATGTTTCTAATTAAAAGTTCTCATTTGTGTTACATGAGAAAATAGTTTTGAAATACCTTAGATGTTTGAATGAAGTTCATTTTCTCCTCCTTGCCTTAAAAGATTAATGTTGCTTTTGTTTTGTCCTGCAGCCAGAACAAGTAAGTAATAAGTACTCTTGAAAGAGTCTTGCCTTTAAAATAAGCTTTTTTGTTTTGAATTATAATATAGTGGTTTCTAGTAACTGCCTTAAAATAAAGAGTTATTGTGGGTAGYTCAGTCAGTGTTGCGTATCACCACTAGCTAAAGTCTTGTGACGGTGGCATTTTGCGCTTTCTGCGCTGTTGTTTTTTCCCCCTATGAAAGTACTACTGATACTGGTTCCCTTTTATTCATTTCTTCATATTAGAGTGGAAATGTAGTTTGTTCATAATGGATTATTGATTGGTCTGAGAACAGCAGAAGCCCCAAGGCCTTGTCATCAATGGTACTTGCTTTCCCAATAGTGAATGCATCGCTTCATGCAGCTATTCGCGACCCAAGTCTGCAGAATATAAGCCTGTAATTGTTAATCTAGTATAGAACAGTTTTTAGGGAGAGGAACTCTTCATTGTCATTATGGGATTTTCCCCCTCAGTTTGTTCAAAGAATGGACCCTTTGTTTTGGCAGCAAGATAAAGCTTGTCCTGGATGTTAATGATATATTTTAATTCATTGCTTATAATACTACAGTGTAACTAGTAAAGTACATTTCTTTGTCYCCCAGAGCACAAACACGCACAGTACACTAGAGCACAAAATATGTACCGAGTGGGTGACAGCTCTGTGTTTCTCAACATACCCTGTAGCACTGCAAAAGGCTATTTCCCGCTCCCTCCCCCCGCCCCGAACTGCTGCTTTAGGAAACACAGAAAACTGGGTTAGGGATGTGTCTRTTGTTTGGCCGACTTTCTGTTTGGAGAGGTACCACCTCTGTGCAGAAACCCACCTCGAGCGTTCCCAGCCTTGGGGTTTTTATCTTTATTCCTGTGTATTCTTTCCCCTGTGAAGGGAGTGGCGCTCGTTCAGGAGGCCTGACTTTGCTTTCACAACCCTGGCTGCCTCTCTGAAGCCTGCTGCAAAATGTCATTAGATTATGGAGGGAGAGACAGACACAAAAAAACATATGATGTAGTCGGAAGAGCTCAAAATAATATTTCAGTGTTCAAGCTGCAAACTTTTCAAAGGAGAACGGCTTCCTCAGCTGCAAGGGAAAGCTGGGCTAATTTTATTTATTTTAGTATTGCCAAATTCTGCTTAAGGATTTTTGAGAACACAAGATGAAGTGAACTTAAGCTAACAGAAATTGTTTATTTTTCCAGGCACTTTTCTGTCTTCCCCCCAACCCCCTGTCAGTTTTTGGCAAGCTTAAACTTCAGGCGATCTCTTGTTAAGAATGCCACTTTTAATAATTGAATGCGTATGAAAATTAGCTGTCTTTTTGTAACAGCTTCTGTGTTTATTTCTTTTTTTTTTTTTTTTTACTGGATTAGTTTAGGTCTTGCTGCCTTTACCTAATGTGAGTTTGTGCCATAGGTCACAGAATGGCAGGATTTACCGTGGGTTCAAGAATGGCCTTGCTCCTTAAAGAGTTACTTTTCCATCATGGGCCAGAGGGTGTTATCTGTTCAAAACTGTAAAGGGTTGATGGAGTAGTGACACTCTCCATAGGTGGCATTTCAGTAGGGCGGAAGTGAGGACCTCCAGAGAGGACCATTGCGTTTGATGGGCAAATGACTCGTGTAGGGGCTRGGTGCTCAGAAGAAGACATGTCTTACCACGATGCTGACACTACAAGGCTCCCGTGGGTGCAGAAGACACAGAGGAGGAGAAGGGTCTCTAACCTTGTGAGCAGGAGGGGTAGAAAGACAGTTGTAAAATGTTCTTTCATCTCTTTCACTCRCAGTTTTTCTCCTTTTAGTTCTCTTCTAGTGCTTGTCCATAGCTAGCTATGTCTGAGCCTTTCCAGGTTGAGGAAGATYTGGTCTCCTAGGTGCTGCTCATTGCAAAMTACAACCTTCTCGAATTCACCTGCGTGTCCTATCATTTCTTCATCTAGAAGGAATTTCAGYGAGATATTTCCACAAGACCATACCKCACAGTGTGGGTGTTTCTTTTTTCTTTYTCTTTTTTTCTTTAAAGTCATTGTTGCTTTTGGCAGAGGAACATGATGGAGTGATTGCAGCGTACGCTCAGACCTCTTGGAGATGAAAAGAGTGTTATTTCTACAGAGCATTTATCTTTTGGATGCAACTTGAAATACTCGCACCCGATTTGAAAGTTGTTTATTTTAAAATATGTGCTGTGCTATTCAAAAAGCTCTGGGTAGCTTCCCAAGTTTTGTATGTTTGTTTGTCTACTGAAGCATTTTCCCTTCTTGTCAATAAAACCCAAACAATATGATTTTTAAAATCATGCTTACTTCAAGCCAAAGAATTTCTAGTTTTCTGTTTTCTGTTTTCTGTTTTCTTCCAACTTGCATGTTTCAGTTGCACAAAATATTGGCACCTGAATATGAGACAAGTATACCTGAATATAAGACTATTTGGGATTATTTTTCCAGTGTTGCATTCTGTTCTTTAAGTTTCTCATGTAGTTTATTTTTAATGCTTTTCCACTTATTTTTCTCCGAGTGGCACTAAAGGGCCTTCCAAAGCTCTAGGTTTGGCTGGCTGTGGGGAGTCCTTGCGGCTGTTGTGGGCCCCTCAAGCACTGAATGGGTGACAGAAAGCAAAATAACACATTTTAGAGTGCTGTTGTGGTGCACGGGTTTAAGTGTTGCTGCCCTATACTTTTACCAGGATTGCCTTGTGATAGGCAGGCTGGCTTTTGCCCAATGTGATATGTCTCAAGCCAACAGCCCTTTCAAGTTTGTTCTAAAACTGGAGCCGAATTTTGAGGCCTAAATGCTTGTAATGGAGCAGATGGATGCTCCCAAACACTTGGTTTAAGCATGGGGGAAAACAGGTTGCTATCCTTTCCAAGGAGAGGACCCACCTCGGGGTAGTGAGCGCAGGGGTAAAAGCGTTCGGCTGCGTGAAAGTGTCCCCCTGCTGCTGCCTCCTGCAGCCGCTTGGATCTTAGCTGGTATTTGTCTCCCATCTTGCTTTTWGTAGCCAACCTGAGTCCGAGGTGATGGTGTTTAGCACCATGAGAGGACCTCCAGGAGCYGGGTGTCAGCACAGCCTGTCCTGCCCAGAGCAAAGCAACCCTAATCGCTTTCAAAAATAAATTCAAAATTATCTCAATCAAAATACTTCAGTTATTGCAGGCATCCAGAAAGAAATAGAAGGAGGTTTTGGAAAAATTTTACTCACTCATTGCAATAGGTTGACCAGTGCTGTTTGGAGTCACCTGACACTATTCATCACTTCTGCAGTTTTAGATGTTAGAAAATCAAATTTCCATTTTTTTTTTTAGTGCAGTCTTTTGAATTATAGCAGTTTTCAAAGTTGTTTTTATTTTGAATTTTTCCTTTTTGTTGTTTCTTCTGATGAAAAGGAATTCTATTCTGTAAAGAACCTCTCTAAGAATTATTTTTAAGTGGTGCTCAAATGATGTGAGGGAGCTTTAAACCATTTGTATATGCTTGTGTCAACTTACTAAAGCGAACCCTCACACAGTATGTAAAAGAAAACTGAGATTGGTAAATACTTCCTCCCCTGGAATTTGTGCCTGTGGGAAGTAAGTCCCAAAACTTTTTAAGTTTTAATGTGTCTAAATAATTCTAAATTTAAGAGAATTTTGTTTCAACTTCTTGTTTTGATGGGCTAAGCTGTTTTTTTTTTTTTTAAAAAAAAAGGGGGGAGGAGGGAGAAAAAAAGTAGGAGCAATGTTCTGGGTGGTACACTCCATGAAGTATTCAATAGTTTTTTATACTTATCACTATTTTTTCCTCTCAGGCTTATTTGAAAATATACGGCAAAGGGAAACTTTTGTAAATGGCTGAATGTCCCTTGTCCAAATAATACTTCACTTTTTCATAACTAGGCTTCATTAATGAAAATGCTATAAATAATTAAAGTGAGATGTGTGAAGACTGCACGTAGGAAAGCTGTGGCCGGAGAAACAAAGAGACTCTGAAGCTTTGGATTTATATATGCCTGAATTGCTGCATACAGCATTCCTGTCACACCACGTTTGGCTCTTAAAACTTTTTGGACTCGGACAAGAAATTATAGAAATCTGATTTTTAAAATAACACTTTCTTAAAAATAAGAAGGATTGAAAGCTGTTGTGAGCAGTTTTTTCAGTGGTGTGAAACATATAGGAAAAGGAGTTAAAACTTCATCTAAAATACCCTTGAAAATCTTCCTCCAATGCTTATTAATGGTGGTGCTGTTGTTGTTTGGTACATGGTGCTGCACATTTCAGAAGAATGTGCAGCTTGTTCGAGCATACCACTGTGCTAAAACTGGAAAAAATAACCTACTTTTTTTTCCTCTCTATTATTTGATGATTTTTAAGTTAAGTCTTTGATTATGAGACAATATGGTTTACCAGAACCAGAGGTTGTGCCAGATAAACATCGCAGCATGGTACTGCTGTGGATTTTATCAGAATTGTGTCACTCCTCAGTGCGCGCTGGGCACTGCTCCGGAGCTCGGTTATTTGCTGTCGGGCATGTTTGTACCTTCCCATACAGCTACAACTTCCAGGTCTCTGCTGGTGGCTGCCATCGCATAACGTTGTCCTGGTGTTTCCTCTGAGGCTGCCCCTTCTTGGTCTTAAACTGCTCTTTTCAGAGATTGATTCAGATGTGTTTATAAATTCCTGAATTTGTAATACTTTTTTTTCCCCTCTTCCCTTGACAGGCTAATATCTTAATTCCAAATCTAGTCATAATATAAAAATGCTTCATTTAGGAAATGAAATTGCGCTTGTAACATCTCTCTCAGACATTCGCTCTCAGAGGGAAAAGGTAGATTGGGTAGATACTGCTGATAGCACTTAACATGCCAAACAGATACAGGAGGAACAGAAAATCAAAGCCAGGAATGAATTGTTTATAGAAAATAAAAGGGACAGATTAGTTTCARCATAATAAAGTTGTTATATAGTAAGTGAGGTGCGCACTGTAAAACAATTTTGCTTCGTTTTCTGTTAGGTTTGTACTGATGATGCGGTATATTTACATATTAAGAAGAATCAGAGTTGAATACAATGAGAAGCCTTAAATTTGCATCTGTGGATCTGCAGCTCTTTGTTTTTAGAGAGCTGAAATGACGGATGTGTAACTATATGTTCTTTTGTTATTGTTCTTTATATATTTAGCTAAATCTTAAGAACTTGATGTTTTCTTAGCATAGAAGTAATGGTTTGGTTCTGTTTATTAGAGAATGTAATATTGTTTGATCTTCCTCATGTGGTGCTTGTAACACTTAATGAAGATACAAAAGGGGGAAGATTTCTGTTTTATAGCTGTGATAATTGAAAAAGAAACAAAAAGCTAAACCATTCCTTTCAGTGGTATTTATGGCAGAGAATTGCTGATATGTTGGATTTCAACACTGCTGAGACATAGTTGCCCTTGCATTTATATATGGCTGTTTTCATACGTGTTAGCATACAGGAATGTTTAAGCCTTTCTTAATCKGTTTTGTTAATCAAAACTGCTACTTGTTTTGTTTATTTTTGGTTAAGGTTCTGTTTCAGAGACAGGTATTCTTGTGGTTTCATGTATGTTTTGTTGACATCATTTACCCACTTTYAAATAAACTGTTAGTTTACTTTGTGGGGCTGGAATCAAATCTTATATTTAGATTTTATTTTCTTAATTGTGCATCAGGAAATCCAAGTTCTAAATTTATTGAATACTGTCAGACCGTGCCTCTGCGCCACATCAAGCGCTGCAGAACCATCTGAGACACAAAGTAATACAGTTGCCAGCAGGAATATGATATTTGCTAAAGTCTCTAGAAAAACCTTTTTTCTTTGGCAAGTAAATATTTTACATGAAATTACACATGGTGGTAAAGCCACAGATTTAAAGTAAAGTAAGTCCCTGAAGAAATGTGTGTGTGTCGTTTCTTTTCTTTTTTTTTTTTTCATTTAATGTGTATTTTTAGCCACTTTTATTTGGATTTAAAATGAAAAGATATTTTTAAAGTTTGCTCTGTTTTTTTCTTTATCTTTTGTTCTTGAAGATGTCAATGAATGGAAATTATTTTCTATTGGTTGATTTTGGGGAGAGATTCTTTTATCAGTGATTCTTTGGGTTTTGCCGTTGAAGTCAAAAGAGAAGCTGTGGCTTTTTTGCTGGTGCAAATCAGTGTAACATACTTTTGAATGTGAGGCTAGTGGTAGAAACTATTGGAGCTAAAATGCTGATAGGTTTAAATGCATATGTAACCTACTTACGCATGTTTTTGTATGTTTGTGTGACCTTTGTTTTTGTTTCAGATGCTCTACGCCACCTGCTTACAGARCAGACAGAAATAAATTGGCCCTTCAGACTTTGCAGTAGCTGAAAGGAGAAACGTAACCTGGAGAATGAAGAAATAAAACTTGACTCTGTGCAGCCGTATGATTGAAAACGYAATCCAGTGCTCCTCGGCTGTCGGACACGCTTGTGTCCTCCTGTCCCCTCCATCCGATGTCGCAGTGATACGGATGGATCGTAATAAAGAGCCGGAGATGGAATTACGGAGATCCTCCAGCCCGAGCAAGCTGAGCAGGAGCGACATGGATGCAGACAAGACCATGTGCCACAGCTGCTGCATCTGTGGTAAAAGTTTCCCTTTCCAGAGCTCTTTGTCTCAGCATATGAGGAAGCACACRGGCGAGAAGCCCTACAAATGCCCTTACTGCGACCACAGAGCTTCCCAAAAGGGCAATCTCAAGATACACATCCGCAGTCACAGAACAGGCACTTTAAGTCAGGGACACGAGGTGGAGATGGCAGAGGTGCAGCTGGGGGAGGTGGGCGTCGCGGAGGGCCTCGGCGGCTGCACCAGCCCCACCAAAAGCACCTCTGCCTGCAATAAGATCCTGAACGGTGCTGCCCGCGTGGATAATGGCAAGATCCTGCTGAGGAGCAGCAAGAAGGAGGCGGCAGAGGCGGCGCCTGCCGAGGACGAAGGCAAGCTCGCCGCTCACCAGTGCACCTTCTGCAAAAGCAAGTTCGAACGCAAGAAGGACCTCGAGCAGCATCTGCATCAGGTCCACAAGCCGTTCAAGTGTAGGCTGTGCAGCTACATGACCTTGAGGGAGGAGACACTCTTAAATCACATAGAGAAGGACCATATAACAGCTCAGGTGCCCAACGGGGAGCCTTATACCGAGAACTGCAAGAGTGAGCTGAACGCAGGCGAGTTTCCTTGTGAAGTCTGTGGTCAGGCCTTTAGTCAGACCTGGTTTCTGAAAGCTCACATGAAAAAGCATAGGGGATCATTTGATCACGGGTGCCACATTTGTGGCCGAAGGTTCAAAGAGCCCTGGTTTCTCAAGAACCACATGAAGTCACACGGCCCAAAGACGGGGAGCAAAAACAAGCCAAAAAGCGATCTCGAGCTCATAGCCACGATTAATGACGTCATACAGGAGGAGACGATTGTGACCGGCCTCTCTTTGTACGAGGTCTGCACCAAGTGTGGGAACCTGTTTACAAACATGGAGAGCCTCAAAGCGCACAACGCCGTTCACTCGAGAGCACGGCGAAGCAACGCCGCGGAGAAGGGCGAGGGCTTGGCCGACGGCGGCGCGAGCCCCTCCGTGACGAAGCAGGTTTTCCTGCAGTGCCTGAACCTCAGGCCGTCTGTAGCGATGGACAGAGCTGCAAGAGGACAGCCCGGCAAGAGAGTAGCCGAGCTGGAYCCGGTGAGCAGCTACCAAGCTTGGCAGCTGGCCACCAAAGGGAAAGTTGTGGAGCCATCGGAGTACGTGAAGTACGTGGGGTGGGACGAGGCTCTGGCCGATGCGGATGTGACTTACGACAAGGACAAGAGAGAGTATATCCTCGTCAACCAGGAGAAGCGCAAACGAGACCAGGACTCGCCCAGCTCTTCCACCAACCCCAAGAAGAAGAGCTGCGGYRGCGGGCGCCCGGACAGGAGCAGCRGCAGCAGCAGCGCACAGCCYGCGGAGAGCTGCCTCCTGGCGCAGGGCGAGCTGGGCTACCGGCCCTCGTCGCGGCAGAGCCGGCGGGCGTCCCAGAACAAGTCCACCGAGTGCTTCGAGTGCGGCAAGATCTTCCGCACGTACCACCAAATGGTGCTGCACTCGCGCGTGCACCGCAAGGAGCGCCGGGGCTGCCGCGAGAGCGGGGCGCCCGCGCGGCCCGACCGCTACGGCTCCAGCAGCGAGGAGGGCGACTCGGGCTCCGTCAGCGGGCCCAGCACACCCGGCTCCGCGTCCGCCCCGGAGGACTCGGCCACCTCCGGCCTGGGCGAGGAGGGGGCYGAGGAGAGCTCGGAGGAGGGAGGAGCGGAGCCCTCCTTAGGTAAGGTGCTTCCCGCCGCTGCGCTTCCCGCTCTGCCCCTTGGCCRCCGTGCCCGGCGGGCCGCGCGTCCTCGTGGCTCCCGGCGCACCGGCTGCAGCCCGGGCCGGGGCCGGGCAGCAGGACGTGGGAGGCAGAGGGGCGGCATGGATCACGCCATCTGCCTCATGGGCGCCGCTTATTTCTTCAGCTTCTTGATCCAGCGTTTCTGGTATAACTAATAAAAGTGAGCTCGCTGCCGGCTGTCACGAGGTGCGGGTGAATCTGTGTTGCGGTGAGGGGCACCCGAGAGGCCGCCTAGTTGCCCACGGCAGCGCCCCCGGTATCCGCAGCGCAGCGGGGTCTTCCCCGGGGCCTCTCGGGCGCCGCTGTCCAGGTGGCGGCCGCGGGGCTCGGGTCGGGCGCGCCGCGAGCTCGGCTCCCCGCAGCACGTGCGCTTGCTGATGGCCGCCGCGGGAGGCGTTCCTGCCTCCCTGCCCGCCTGCCTGCCTCCGCTCTGCCTCCCAAAGTTGTGTTTGCCACTCCGGGCTCTGTAATTAATCTCTCTGGATTACAGCAATCCTTTGAGCCCAGCACTACTAAACGGAACAAATTATTCCCCAAATAGCAGCAAAGTAAATATTTAAGAGAACGCCATTAGGCACTTCTGAATCATTTTTTGTTTTTGCTGTTCACCCTTCTTTGCTTATAATGCTGTTTTAGACATGACATTAACCATTCTTTCTAGCTAATCTTCTAACCTTGTGCTTTGTTTTGKTTTTCCCCCTTTGTTTGATACTGTTACTACTTCCTGTTTTYTTCTATTCTTTTTATTCTATGAGCATAGAATTGAACTAATTTTCAAGACCTACTCTGATGAAGTAATCAGCTGTAGCCCCTTCTGAAAGAGGGAGTGGTTTATTTAGTTTGGTTCTTGTAGCATTTAGTTCACGTTGTGCTTTTTTCACTGGCCACAGATCCTGCAGCAGCGAAGCAACATTTTCCAGGGCTGTGTATTAATAGTTGCATATTTGTCAAAAGAATAGAAGMGATGAAGCAAAATTGTACGTTATTTTATTCAGCAGCTTTCATAAAACTCTCATGGTTTTAGGAGAGCTGAAGTTTGGACTTATCACTGTGTGGCAATATAACTTAATAAAACTTAGGCAGAAGAGAGAGCCAAAGGATTGCAACTATAAGAAATGAAACCCATCTGCTTGTCCCTAAAACTTAAAAGGACAATCTTAAACTCGATTTTTTTCTATAACTTGGAGCAAGGCCCAAATGGACAAATTGATTGCACACTAGAATAGAAACTTAAATTAAACCAGGAGCTCCACTTTTTTTAATGCTTTCTTGCCCTTTCCATAAACCACAGCTGCAAAAAATCCTGGGGACTGACCGAAATGCTTTTGCCATGATTACTTGCCTATTTATTATGGATAGGCTCAAAACTAGGCTTTCCCATCTAGTGTTGTATTTAGGACATGAGAAAAGGAGTGCACTTGCTGTATGCTCTATGAGACAACCCATGAGCTGCTGCCTGAAACACCTCTGCATACAGTTTGGAGTCAATTATGCAGTTAAACAGCAGCTTTGTCTGGATGTAAATGGGGCTGCCATGATTTACTGGTCCTACTTGCAAACGAACCCGTGGCCATGGGAAACCACCTCTCTAGAGACGGCCTGAAAACACTGAAACCTTTTTCCCATGATGTTCGGATAGCAGAGCTGTTCTTCTGCGCTCTCGGTGTGAAACACTTCATTTTTAGCAGGAGGAACTACCTTATCTCTTTCCCTGTGCCAGATCTTCCCTCAGTTCAAGCTCTGAGCCCTTGTGCCACCAGTGTAAGGTGAGAGTTGGTTGCACAGCAGTTTCTCTCGCACSTTCGTTCAAGGGAATGGCTTAACCCTTGCTTCTAGCTGGCACCTGGAAACCTGGGTTTCCTTGGGTGCCAAACTGGTTCTGATCTTCTTAGCCGAGCAACAAAGTAGCAGCAAACTGATTGGCCTTGGGAGAGGAGCATCTTGGAGAATGGATAAATCTGCATTGATTGGCTGGGAGGGTGGGTCCTGTGTTTTGTATTCAGTGGCTGAAGAGCTGGTAAATTAGTGGGGTTGCYGCTTGGTTAATTAAGGACCTTTCTAATCTACTGACCAAGGGCAATATTATCCTTTGTTCTGATGCGGTTTACTTAAATAAAATCAATATAGCAATGAAGTGGACTTTTTTTATTAAACAAGTGGCAGGCATTTCTAATTCAAGGGAAGGGAGCAAAAAATGCAGGAATGTTCCTAGGCCAAGGCAAGTGAATTCATTTTCTCATTTTTCTTTTTTTTTTTTTTTTTTTNTTTTTTTTTTTTTTTTTTTTTTTTTTTTGTGTGTGTAAATTTCCAGTGTTGGCCCTTGTTTTCTAGGACCTGGGCCCTTCTGTCCAGCAAGATCTAGGATTTCTTCTTTGGCGGTTTGCCCTTTTAACTCAGGAGGCTTTCCTCTTTCTTCCACTATGAACAAAAGCTTAAGGTCTGTAGAATATAGGCCAAATTCTCCCCTCCTGTACAGTCTTGTTAAAGTCAGATGTTTCAGTATGGCCTTTAAGTGCATTTTGTCCTAGAAGTGCTGTGGTTTGCTCTCCTCTACTGTGGCTTTTTTTAGCTGTTCTTGCTGGTGAGCCTTTTCCATCAGGAGCCRCTCTCCAGCCGTACGGATGGCAGCCTCCTCCAGTGGATTCAGGTGAACTGTGTTCTCTGTCATTTCCCTGACCTTCCTGCCATGCTATTATTTTTGCTCGGACTATGATTAAGAAGATCTTGTGATGCTCCTAAGATTATTTTGAGTAATATAGGTTTCTTTTCTTTTCCACTTTCCTACTGTCCTTCTTACCCCTAGCTTTGAGATATTACTGGGTTATTCAGGGTCAGAAAAGGGGCCAATTGTTGAATGATCTGCTTGTGCTTCACCTGAAAGTACATCTTTCTGTGCACTTAAAAATCTGAGTAGTCCTGCTGACACACTGGCTAGTCTGTGGTTTGYTTGGTGCCCTGCAGAAGGGAAGCTGGAAATGCCCTTCCTGGTCATGGGGACCAACAGCTGTGCAGGAGGGAGCTGGGGTAGAGCAGTGTGCCTTGCTGGGAGAAGAGCGAAAAACCCCCTTCTCATCTGAAATGGGACTGAAAACCTCCAGGGTGGGCTGTTCCTGCCCCTAACACACCAGTAATTTATCACTGTGTTGAGTGACAGAATGATTTTTCAGGCACTAGGGTGGTGTTTGCAAACCTGGATTATCAGCTGCTGGTGAGAGAGCAAGCTGAATGCTTTGCATGTTGTTTGAAGGAGAAAAATGCAATATTCTTCTAATGTTATTTCTCCACACAGACAGAATATCATGTGATGCCAGTCATATAAAGATACCACATGACTTATTTATATGTAAGATATATATGCTTTGTGTGATTGCCGCGTGGGAAACAGTGGTCCAGAACACATTCTATCTATTAAGAACAGCCCTGTGGGTTGTTTGGAGCTCTGCCTGCCTAGGTGAAGCCTTCCTTTTTATTTGCCATTTAAGCCACGAGCAGATTGACCTCCAGTGGAAATCCAGGCACAATCTGAAGCTGTTTGAACCATCTTCAAGTGAGTTGCTTATTGCTTCCCCAAATTAATCCCCAAAGTATTCCCTAAGAATTAAGATTTTTCTGAATTGCAGATTTTTAATTAAAAAAATCCAGAGTTTGGACTGACAAAGTAGAGAGAGATTATACGTACATCAGTAAAAATGGAAGGGAAAATACCTTCTGGTTTTATCTTTCATTTATCTTTCATTTATCTTGTTATTTTGTARGCCAAAGAAATAATTATGTAATTATGTATAGTAATTATATACATGTCCCTGCCATGGGCCACAGCACTTATAGGTCAAAAAGCACAAAATTTTAGACTTCAGCCAAGTGAAGGGCACACGATGCCTGGCCAAAGTTGGGAATTCGTGATACTAAGGTAGCACTTACTCTGGGAAGATAAAAGGTTGGGARAAGGGATAGGGATCTTAGGTACCCTGCGTAAGGCGCAGGGATGAAAGATGCGGGGGAGAGGCGAGTAGAGMAGGAGGGCCGTTTTGGGTGTTAGGAGACCTTGGTGTAGGGGCTGCAGTGGGCCAAAAGATGAAGGYGCCAAAGGGGAGGCTGAAGCGAAAGGTGGGTCGGTGTCAAGGCTCAGCCCCCTGCCCAAACTGTCCCAGCGTGCCGGGTTGTCCCCTTATGAAGCACAAGGGCCTGCAGGGCTGCCCTGGTGCGGTGAGAGACCCCGGGGGTGTTTCCCCTTGCAGAATGGGAATCTGGAAGCATCAC
>PTEX01000334.1:552007-569706 GCA_003342815.1 Eudromia elegans | reverse complement strand
CCCCACCCATAAAAGATAATTAAGCAAATGGATCTTTTGCTGTCCTTTAGAGAATTCAGGAAGTACAGCTTATACTGCACATGGAACCCATTAATTCTAAAAAACTTCTAATACTTCACAGAAGTTTCTCGTTCGTACGCATGCCTGCATCCACACGCACACCAATTTTACAGTACTAAAGTCTAGGGAAGCCTTAAAAAATTGTCACTGTTTGTGAAGTAACAGGAACAAATGAGATTTGGGGGGRAAAAAAAAGGAAAAATTCATGGAATATGGACTTTAATTTCCTTCAGTAATTTATGCATTGATAAATATTTGTTATAATTCAAACATAATTTATTTTGTAGATGAGTGTTAATTTTTATATCTAATGTTATCAGCATGCAAGTGCCTCATACTAAGAGCAGTAATGGAAATKATGTGTTATTAATGCTTAATAAAATTTTTAAGCGCTAGTAAAATTTTCTGCTAGACTGACCTTCCTTGGTCAGTGATATTAGAGCAAGGATTAAAAAATCTCTTTTGGGATATATTCAGTAAGTTGCAAGTTCACTCAAGCAGTGSATCATTGGAAAGTCTTCCTCATGCATTATTTGCTCAAAGTCCAGTTTTGCAACTTTGATCCCTTGAGAAGACAAAAGGAAAGAAACTTGATACCTGGGGAGGTGATGGCTAGAATGAGCCTAAAATGTATCGTAATTAAAAACTCCATCAGACCGAAAAAGCTTTGAGAAAAGCTGGGGGAAAAWTCAGAAAGTGTGTGTGTCATGTATAGATTAATACATATGAATGGGAAAGAGCTGGCATGTTGCTMCTACCCAGGATGCATCCAAATGTTATAAACAGTTTATTCTGGAAGCTCATTAATTCTTCCAAATMGACCTCACATGTTGACATTCCTCCRGGGATCCCTATTATATCAGATAACAAAAGGTATGCAAAAGCACAAGCCAGAAACAGGGGCTTTGGAATAATTGCCCTGTAGTAGGAATTTGTTTTCTAACATGGATGTGTTTGGTGTGATTCACAGTATCAAAAGTATTACTCAACACACACATTGCAAGACAAGCAGCCTGAGCTTCGCTTGTTGACAGCTTGCTTTGAGAACGGGAGCAGTGCAGACCTGGGGGTTCACGCCTTGCCTCGCCAGCGTTACCTGTGCACGTAGCAGCCCCATGGGTGCTGGTGGGGAGTGGAGGGTCCCAGGGCTGCTTTGGGACCGYGGCTTCAGAGGAGGTGCTGGTTGACCTGGCTCTGGTGTGTGTGAAACCTTGCAGCCTCTCGTGGCGGGGAAATTCTGCTTCTGTGAAGGCCAGGGCTTGGCCCAGCCTCTTGCTGTGATTGCGCACGAGAGGTAGTTGTGAACCAYAAACAAAATGTTTTGGCATTTCTGACAAGAAACAGTAGGGGAGTCCATCTTGAAGGGTTTGGTCTGAATTTAGAACAAAGTAGAGCGGCAGGAACATGGGAGACGTTATGGGTCTGTGTTGGGTCTGGCTGTGTGTTGTAGAGTAGCTTGCACACAGTTTTGCACGCTGAACATTTATTATTTTCTGTTTGGAGAAGATGAGGTGGTAACCACTTCAGTCATTATGGTCAGCTTTTAACCATAGGTGGTTAATACAGTAATCAAAGCACATGCACGCCTTGAGAGCATTGAAAATAAAGGGGAAGTAATGGCATAAGGAAGTAAGCTGGAGGTAAGTGTTTTGTGCTTGCGTAAGTGGTGTCGTGGCATTAGGTTACTGATGGGAGAAGTGCCAGGAGGACAACCAAGGCCTGGGCCAGCRTGTGCCAGGGCGATTGCCACCATGGAGGGGAATTAGTCCATGAAGACACAGCTGGAAGGAAGAATTTGAGTCATGTTTAAAGGGAGCAAATAAGTAGATACAGACTGGGCAAAGAGGGAAAGCAGAGCAGCCAGGAAGGAGGAGCTGCAAGAGGTGCATAATCGTGTTTATGGGGCATGTATATTGGTCAAAACCCTGTCTGAACCGTCCCAAGGCTCCTAGCAGCGCAGGGAGGCACAGCAGGTGACAGAAGAACAAGCAAAAGTTTCTTAAACATAATGAGACTAGAGGAAACAAAGGCAGAAAGGAGAAGTGATAACAGCAAAGTGTATAAATGAGGGATTCCGTTTTGATGCTTCCTGTTTTTTACCGGTTTATGCTGTAAATCATCAGGAAGGCTGTGTGCCTTTGTACCTTTTAATGTGAGCTCCTGARTGTCTTCAGGCAATCGTTACATTTGGGAAAGTAGTTCCAAGGAAAACATTTGCAGTTCTTCAGCATCTGTTTCATTTTCCTAGTGTGTGGGGAGAGGAAATAAGTACTTTCGATCACARTTGTCACTGAGTGGGAAGGTTCAGAATGATAAAGTAATGGACTTTGAAAACACGACTGTTAAAACTGGTGTGGCTGGAGCTCTTGGCTTAAACGTAGCATGASGTTTCAAAGGCATTGCTAAAGTCAGATGCATAACTTGGCCCAGATGTTGGATTCAGCGGAGCAATCACACATGGTGTTCTGCATCAAGTTGCCTCTGCCCCAGTAGTGAGTATTTTATAGATTACACTGTGATTYCAGATACCTTTCTTTGCTGGTATTTTAACATAGTGAAATGCACGCAGTRCTTGCCATCGGTGCTAATTACACCAGCTTTGAAACTGAATACACTGGCAGGGTTTTCTTGTTACAGATACTTGAAAGCATTTGTTGCATTTTCTTTCCTTTAGCTCAGTAAACAACTTGACAGGCTGGAGATCAGATTCATAATGAGTTTTGCTTGCATAGAGTATTTTAATCTCTGCACTTCCTTTCTTTCCCAAATAAARTTTCAGGGATGTTTATGTAGTAACAGAACTTCTATTAGCTCCTGCCGTTTATTCTTTACCCTTAAGCTATAGGCCTTTGTTGCAGCATCACAGTGTTGACCCTGGAATCAATTATTGCCTATAACAGCCGAGAGATGATGAGGCTTATTCTGTAACTATTGTTTTCCAGTAGTCTTGATGTATGTAAGTCTCTTCTAGCACATAGGGCAATGCGATAAATCTGCTGGAGGACTCTGGCCAAAAACAACAATAAAAGCAATATAAGAGAAAATGGGAGCTTTTGCCATTTTCTTGTTTTCAGATCCTAAAAGCACAGCTGGGAAGGCTATACRATTCTTCCTGTACTCGGTGCGTCGGGATGTTCTCCATTAGTTTTGAAGTCTCTCTCTTCACTGGAAGTGAGTSCATGTGCAAATGTCATACAGATGTTGTATGAAAGCTTAATTATGCCTCGCTTCGCTTGAAACTGTGGCTTTGCCTTCCCCTTCCTCCTCCCCAAAGACTCTTCTTGAGAAGAGGAGGGAAGCCATTTTCCCATTATTCCCTTACTTCAGGGGTTAATTGCACATGGCGCTGTGCCTGTACCTAGGCAAAAGCTGGATGGAAAAACGAGACCYTCTGAATGAAATGGGGAGGCTTTGAGCGTAGCTTAGTTCTTCTGCTCCTGCTTAAGAATTAGGTGTTCTGCACTGCCTTCGCCCAAAAAAGAAAAGGAAGTTCCCCCTTCGAGATGTACTTCAGATGTGCACTTTGCCTCCRAAAGAGCTTAAATCTATTGGCTGTTTCCTCAAAATCGGTTGCTGTTAGCTGACAGCCCGGGCTGTTAAGATTGTCACAGGTGCAACTGTAGGCAGCCAGTAGGAACTAAAGAAACACGGGCAATGCCACGGAGGAAATCCCCTAGTAGCTGGGAGTTCACTTGAAATTGCAGACAAGAAGTATATTTAGCAGCAGCTAAAGGGAGAAAAGAAAAAGGAAAAATATCAACTTATGAATGAATATTAAAGGACTAGTGTCTGCTCTGGTTTTGGTGATTACATGTGTTATTGCAGCCATCTTGATAGTCTTTTCTCCTGTGTCTGAATCGGAGGTAACACTTGATTGCACCAATGAAAATTAATATTTAGTTTACATTAATATTATTGTGCTTGCGTGGTGCTACATGTGCCTTCAGATGTGATAAACATGTTTATTTTTTATTGTGCTACGGACAGTTCTGTTTGTACCTTTATGCCCCAATTACTCTTCATGCTTTTGTGATCACCAATATTATCTTTCTCCCGTTAATTTTTAAATATCTCCCCTCCAAAAAGAGAAACAAGAGGAGATCTCCTTTCAGAATAAGAGACCTGGCTTGCTTGTATTTTCAAGATGAGAAATAACATGAATAGTATCTCTTTTTTTTTTTTTTTTTTTTGGTACAAATGTAACATTAAATCTTTCCAGCCACCTGAATGATGAGGTAATGAGACTGTATTTAAGAAAAAAGAAAAGAAAAAAAGAAAAACTTTTAAGTTATCTTGGCTTGCAAGTTTTATGTTTGTGAAAGAAGATGAATTGAGCAGATCTGACACAATATTCCTTCTTATGCTTGCGGAGCTTCTAGTCCTCACTTGGAGAAATTGATGGCTTTTATTGGGGGAAGCAGGGGAGAGGGTTAAAAAATAAAATAAAATTGAATGACCTTATTTCACATGACAGTTAAAAAATGACAATGTCACGACATCATCAGTTGGAATGCCTGGCAAAGCCCCTAAGAAATGTTAAATATCTCTAAAGTAATGGTTAAAACAGGGACTTGAGGAATAGCTAATGGTGTATCTGAGAACTAGGAAAGCATTTATGAGCAAAATCTCCCAGCAGGATTTTCCACTGCATGTTGCTATTTTTCAAACCTACAGCTGTGTCTGATTATCTAAAGCTGATGTACGACGCATTTAATTAATGTTATGTGTCTGAAGAGCCAGGTAAGAGGGCAGCTGACCTGGGATGTGAACAAATAACCCAAAGCATGTTCAGCGTGTACATACAAATGCACGCGGAGGACCTGGTGATGCTGGCAGAGCTTGGAAAGCCCAGCAGCTGTGTGGGCTGGTATCATCCCAGCACCCTGCGGAGAGGGGAACGTGGGTGTCTGCACAGAAAGCAGCCGGGGAAAAAGCATCCGCTTGAGTACAAYAAAGTTCAGGGCARTCCGAGAGAGCATTTCTGAGTGCAKCTTCAAGCCCTAAATAATCAGCAAATGGTTACCACAAAATCGGAGGCACTGTGGCTTATKAAATTGCTGAACAGCTGATATCGTGACCTGGTATTCTTTGTTATTTATGGAAATATGGTACTTGCCAGCTTGTGAAAATGGCTGCCTGAGTGCATGTACACGTATTATTTTTTGAATTGTTCATAAGCCAGCAGCTGCATTTTTAACTAAGAGTTTAAATAAAATTMAAAAGGACAAAAAAGGGCAACATCTCTTTAATAATACCTACATGTGAAATTCTTTAGATGGTTTGAACATTTGAATCATTTATGAGAGACAAAAAGGCTGGAAAAGCTTTCCCAAATAAATGACTGTGTTCAAAGCTTCTTTCCATAGAGGGCTCATATTTCAGATCTAAGCCCAACTAAAAAGAGCAGAAATATATGATCATTACATATTAAATGACTGCTGTCTGATTGTGCAGTAACTTTGTATTCAGGCGTAGGCTTTCTTTACAGTGCAATTAGTTGGTTTTTTTTTTCCCATCATGAAATTTATTTGAGCTTTAGATCTTGTGTTTTACTCAGATGTTGTATGGCAGAGCTATTCTTAATTAATTTGCTAAATGTTGCTGTTTGTATTTGCCTATCCACATCAAATAGTATTGATCTTTTGACTTTGTAGCTAGCTRAGGGATTGTTTGGAAGCTGCAGGGTTATATTAGCGACAAATTCTCTCTGCAAAACCAAATCTGTTTCCTTCCCTCTGCTTCTTGCTCTCTCTGCCTCTTTTCTGTAGTAAGGGCCTAGCCAGTTCTGTAGCTCTAAATTCCTTAATGAAAGTTGCTCAGCATCTTCAACTCTCCTGTCACCAAAATGACTAAGGTGCTTCAAAGCAGTTTTATCCATTTTCTTTGATCTCTTTATCCATAACCCCTCAGGAGTATAATAGCTTAAAATCTGCCCCATCAAAAGTAACTGGTGACTGTGGGTTTGTAAGTTGTTTATGATCACCAAGAGCCTGGCCCCTGCAAGCAAGTAGTTGTAAAAAAAAAATTATCTCTCAACACCCTCTAAAAATCTTCCTCCAAACACATTTTGCCTCAGAAATTCTCTGAGAAAAAAACACTTCTAAAAAAAAAAAAAAAAAAAAGAAAGCCTGCTGTGAGAAACTCATTTTAAAGTGAAGATGGGAGCAGCACTGGTCTTCACTGTTTATATGAAGCCTGAGCGATGAGATGCTGCTGTCGTGTTATTATGGCAGGATGTTAAAAGTTTCTGGTCAAAAGATGGTACCATAGAGCTGGTAGAAATGCCAGTTGGGTGACTGTAGGAAGTCTAGCATGAAACAATATTACAGATCTTGAAGTCTGGAAGACCAAAGGATGCAGGATCTAAGTGCAGTCGGAATAAAGAAAAAATACCTCCTTATAGGAAAAAGTGGAGATTTGGATCAAGGTGTTTAGGCCTGACTTCTTAATGGCCTTGACTTGGGGAGAGGTGCTTATGGCAAGGAGAATATGAGTTTGTTCAAGTATCTGTAGCATGTTTTGCTTGTCAGACGTAAGCCTAAGAGTTTTGTTGTCTGCAGAACGTGGAATACTGATTTCCCCAAGCCCACACTGTATTTCTGACTCTCCTCACTCTTGCTGTGTGCTCCTGCCTTCCTCCTATGCAAAGAGAGAGCCTTAGGCTGGTGTCTAGACAGGGGCATGCATTACAGCAAAGGGAATTAAAAGCTGCCTCTGCTGTCCCTCAACTTGCAGAGGAGTCTTTAATTTCTACTGCTTGCCATGGACTTTCTATAGTCTCTGGAAAAATATTGGATTTCTGTTTGTGTTTGGGATGTATGAAGATAAGGAAGTTGTTTCAGGTGTTGCTCCTGAAAGCACGACACTACCATGTGCCTTGTGCAAATGCTGCTGTAAGAAGCAAGCAGCGGAGAGCGTGTTTTTAGATGATCCCATTCAGCTTAAGTGCACTAAAGGATTATTCTGATATTATGAAGAGAAGGCCTCATGAGTATGCCCTTCTTAACTCTAAGATGAAATTACAACCCTTTATGCCCTGCAGTATATACTTTTACATAAAATTTACGATGCTGATTCTTTAGTTCAGTCATGGTGAACTGTGAATGTTTTGCACTGTCTTTTAAGGCAGTAGTTGATGAGACTGCCAGCATTTAGACCAAATAGGAATCTACTATAAGCCTTACTGCCATTTTCAGAGATATGCTGCCACTTGCTMTCATTAGACTTAACACCAGCAGTAGGCCAAGTGTCACTCAGAATTTATACAGTGCAGATAGTTTTGCAAGTTTTATTTCCTTGAGCATCCAGTGCAAGTTGTGAGTATAGCTGTTTTTTTATTAAATATATATATATATWTTTTAAAATATTTAACATCATAGCCTATGTCCATTATGGTAGGACTTTGTATGCTGTGATTGTAGGTCAACAGCACCCTATCGAGAAGACACATACTACATGCTTAATGCAAAATAGGTAATAAGAATGAGAGGCATGCCTTTCTGCCTTCATCTTGAACTGCAAAACTTTTAAGAGATTTATATACCAAAACCTCAAATTTAGATTTTATTATTATATGTTATTCTTGCACATCCACAATAAGTAGAGATGTTTAGCTGCATCATAGAGAGTAGTGCTTTTTGTCTCGGAAAAGATAATCTTGTTTTAAGGTAATCTTTATTCCCTCATCACTGCTTGCATCACTGAAAGTATTTCCCTTTCATTCTTCATCTAGAGTGCTCTTTGCTGTTGGTGAACAGCAGGTTTAGAGATTTGAGTAATGGTCCAGGACTCAAATGGATAACCTCTATCAATTATTCATGATAGATCCAGAGTAACCAGTGTACAACATTGGCAATGTTCATATCTTTCTCCTGTAGTATGAACTGTAAGTGATACAGTGATTGATAGACTACAGATGACCTTAYGGTCATTTTTAATAATTCCTCTTACTGAGTTTTATAACCTTTTTCATTGCTTATGCCATGGAGCCACTGGGTTTTCAAAAGCTCTGGCTGTCCAGAGCTGGAAGAAGCTCTGGATTTACTGCTTATTATCCATTCATGTTCTTTAGGCCAACTCTCCTCCCTTTGAGGTCAATACTTTGTCAGTGACTTCAGTGGTCACTTCAGTGGTGTAGCTTGCTGCTTTTTTTTTTTTTTCTCTACCTATTTAGAATAGCATTAGGCAATTGAAATAACCTATGGCGGGAGGGTTTTGTGCTGTGGCTGATGGGAGATCTCATCAACTAAAATAAGGGAAAGAAGGGGTGGTTTCTCTTTGCTCGTGTTCTGTGTCTCTGTATGTCATGAGTGAAGTGTTCAAATTAGCTTTCTACTTATATTCATAAGGGAGTTTAATTGTATAGACATATATTACATTTACTGCGCTGTGGAAAGCTTCACATGCAGATTTAGCATTACAGAATGAGTTGATGATTTAAGAGCAGTTAAATCTGTTTACCCCGTGTCCCACTGGGGAAGTGTTTTCTAAGGTCCAAACTGGGGAAGTGCTCTTCAATTTTGCATTCATTGTGCTCGTGGAGTGCAGAGCTTATGAGCACAGTAATACATAAATATTATTACTATTATTTATATTGTATATGTATATAATGTACTTTGACTGATATTTGCTAATTTGAGAGTGTGTGATGTAGCTGCAGATATACAGAGGTTTCTTTCTGCATTTACCAACTCTTTTACCAAGAGTTCACACACATGCCACATTCAGAATTAAAGAATACAGTTCAGCCAAATTTAGGAGAAATAAAAGACCAGGTCCACACTGCAGAATGCAAGAGAGAAGGGGGGAAGTCCCAGGCCATGACAACAGCCCGAAGGTTGGAAGCCTGGAAGAAGAGCAAGCAATGTCATCTTCACAGGAGACCTCAGTGAACTCCATGCTGGAGCCTTTGTCTCCTCTTAGGTTTTACAGGGCTGTGACCTGCCCAGTACAGGTCTGGTGGAAGTAACCCCTCACGTGGATGTAATTGTATCAGCAAAGTGTTGCTTTAACCGGGGTKTGGGTACAGGAAGGAGCTTTCGCTGCAGTAACACAAGCAGCAGCCTTGGCAGGCTGTCTGCACCCACACTGACAGCCCTGTGGCTGTACGGTTTTGGCTCTGGGTGCTGGCACAGCCTCGGGATCTTGGCGTGTGGATCCCAGCAGGGACACTGGCTGCTCCACAAGGCACCCCTCCTGGGAGGGATCTCGGAGGAGGTGCTGGCTTCTCCGTGGTGACAGCTGCCCTGCTGCCGTAGATGAGGGTGGTGTGGTGTGGGACCACGGCCTTTGCGAAAGCGCAGAACTAAAGGCGTTTGGGAGCCCTGCCCAAGTGCTCCTCGGTCACTGCAGCCAGGTACACGAGTCCAGGGAATCCCCTCGGCTTGTGCCTCCTTTCCAGGGAGCGGCTGTAGCACGTGTTCGCTGCAGGCAGCGCAGGCACTGGGGAGGCTAAACCGAAGTAGGCAATCCTGCCAGCACACGTGAATGCCGACGGGGCTGCGTTCCCTCCTGCGGGAGTCCCCGGCTCCTCGTGCTCGGTGCTCCTGGATTCGTGGCGTGCCCGTAGCGTGCGTTGAGCTGCGGCTGCGCCCYGCTCGCCGGTCCGCCTTAACAGAGCGTTACTGGCTAACATATTTTGTTGATCAGTGTGATTCCAGCTCTGCTGTAACATGTAGACTAACCAGATGGAGGCTTGTACCTCTCGTGATTATAAAATTAACCAGGATCATTGATGGTTAGGGGAGTGATGACGGAGACCCAGGCGCCGTCAGAACAATGCGCTTTGAGGCACGTTGTGCTTAAATCTGTTAGTGAAACGTTTCATGTTRGTGCTTGCTGAGTGCGCAGCTTCCCTCAGCTGTGGAGGGGCATAACATGCAAGGATCAACCGCTGCTCCGTTTGAGTCAGCAAGTCGGGGACGGTCCTGCTCCTCTTGGAGTCAAATCCAAGACATTTGGTTCACAGGTCCTAGTGTCTTTATATGTGTGGTTTTGTTTATTTTTTAAATAACACAAAATGGGATTTTATAACCTAAGTAAAATAAAGTTTTGAATGAGAACCGACTACAGGAACTTTCAGGGAATCGTTGAGGAATTTATAAGAAACAGTTGGAAATAATGATTTAAAACGCARTGCTGTCTCTGTTTTGCTACTGTCACAAACCCCCCTGACGTATTGTGGAACCCTGCTCATTTACATTAGTGACTAAAGGACCCATTTAAATGGATGAACTTCATGAATTTGTAAGTGCATTTAAAAAAAAAAAGAGGGYGTTACAATAGGTACTTTGTTCTTAGATGTTGAGAATGAGAGTTTGGTTTGATATTTCATAACATAGTGCTGACTGCTGTTTAGTGTATTTCATAATGTCCCCTGGTAACATGAGATTGCACGACAGATTCCTGCTATTAAATGGTTATTCAGAAGTGTTGCGTTACCGACAATTTTTGCTTGCGTGTGAATTATTAGGTGTTTGAATTAGCAAAATGTGGATTAGCCAAGTTTTGCTTTGCCAGTAGTACGGCACACACTTGTAAGCCATTTGGTAGTCAGATACAGTCACTCTGTGTTTGACCTTATCAAAATAATGCTTGCTTGTGCCTCTGTAATTAAACATCTGTCAGGATTTTCATAATGCCCTATGGGGCTTTGGCAGGGGGGAAGGGGAAGGAGAAAAGGGTTAGGCCCCCTGCTCTTAAGGAGCAAGTGGTGTGTGTAACAGGAAAATGTGTTTGGGGCATTTTTGCACAGGGCAAGTTTAGGAGATTAGCAGCTTTCTTCTCCTTTTTGGCTGATGTAAATCAGCAGTGAATTTATTGAGACATCCGGTGCAAAACTGGTGTGAGAACAGAACTTTGGGCCTCCTGTGGCAGCTTGAGCAGATGGRTGCTTCTTACTATTTCTTAAAAACTGAAGTGACAGGGAGATTAGGGTTTAAAAATCACAGCTTCTGCTGCACGCATTAATTAAGGGGTTTCAGTGTAATAATTTTCTTATTGCTCTAAATCTTACAATCAGCTACTTTATTTATTTAAGTACCCAGCCCTTCTCTGGGAGCCATGGCTGTTTGGTCAGTGAAATTCCTTCTGATTAAGACTCCCTGAATAGCTGTTGACATCCTATACCAAGACCAGGTCTGCTTCCTCTGTGCTATGCTGATAGTGGCGTCACTGGGAGACTTCTGAATTACCAGTTCTAATCCACGTTACAGTGCCCAGGGACACTTCACTGCCCGCCACAGTCTGGTGCCTCTCAAAGTACCACTGGAGCACTTGGGGCAGTGGCTTATACGTTTCTATTCCTGACTTGTTTTGCTCACAGGGGAGACACAATTTTGGAATATCTTTTTTTTTTTTTTTTTTAAGATAGGAAAAGATGAAGTCAGAGTCCAAGCYCTGCAGTGATCTAGCAGAGCCAACGCTTTTCTATTTTCCTTTTCTGATTCTTGATGGGAGTTTTACATCTTCAAAATCTCATCCTTTACAGCTTCTTTTTCTGCAATACCTAAAACTTTTTTTGCAAACCTGAAAATTGCATGCATCATGGATGAAAATCTACTGGTGATTTAGAGACCTAAGATGGAAGATCTGGAACTCCTTTTCTGGAGCTGTTAGTTGACGGGCTACAATGAGATTGCTGAAAGAAAAAGACCCTTAAATATAACACAATTTTTATTTTAAACTGCCAGTCCATGGATTCTTGGGGATTAGTATAATTTTGGTTCTTCCAACAAACCTTAAAGTTCACAGGAAGAACTGCTTGTTCCAAAGGATGAACTCCTCTTGAGGAATTAACTAATTAAGAAGGTCGAGCTTTTTGCGTTCTTCCAAAACGGTGTATCCTGAGGCTACCGTGAGCAGTGTCAGGGCTCCTCTTTGGCAGTGCTTCATAGACTGCGAGGTTAAGACCTGCCGCAGTCTGCGAAGCCAATGATCTGTTGCAAGCGAGAGGGGAAGGGCTGTCAGCCCCACAGCTCTTCTCTTTTCCCTGTAAGCTGATTACTGGGAGATGAGGTAGCGGTGGTGGCCCTTTCCAGCAGGTTGTAGCACACCCTGTGCTGCTAAGGGCCGGCCACTGAGCAGGCAAAGGTGGCCTCTCTAACCAGAACCACCTGGCAAAGGTGAACTTYGGTTCTTGGCTATACATGTGGTGTCATCACCTGGAGAAGGGGCTCAGCGCTGAGCAATAAAATAATAATAAACATAAGGTGTCCCTTTGCTCATGGCCAACCTGGGAGGTCCCACTTCCAGCAAAAGGGAGCCCAGTTGCTGTTCTTTGCCCTATCAAATTCAGCAGCTCCGCGTAGCGCGCTATTAAGTTGTTAGGGCAGACACATCTATCTTTAGACTGTATTGACCCATTGTCACTCWCAGTCTTGGCGTCTTAGAGGACAGAACACACCAAATAAGGGATTTCTTAGATCCTCTTAGAAGCAGGAGGGAGCTTGGTGGAAGAGGYAGGGCTGGCACCCACCGTCAGCAATGCAGTAGCCATCATGGGGGCCGCTGATAGCGTCTTTCCGGGGAATGGAAAACGTCCTCAAAGGCGGTTTTCAAAGACAGGTGAGACTTTAGTGGTGGCGGCCTCTGCTCTGAGGGCGCAGTCATCTCTAGCAGCGAGTCTGCAGCCCACAGAGCACTAAATGAGCAAGAATTCTGGACTGGGAGGACTGGCAGAGGAATAGAGGCGCTTTATAACCCCTCCTGGTCCCTTTCATCTTGAATTATAAAAGCTGAYGGCCAGAGTTTGGGAGCAGCTTTAACTGAGCTTTTGTTGATGCATTACATTTCTCTTACTTTATTTTAAAATTTAGAGTAGAAAAATTTTGGGGAAAAGGCTTAATGAGTCTGAGTTCCAAATACACTTATTTTGCAAGTATTGTTTAAAACAGTGATTTGAACATCGTAATATTGTTCTGTTTTCCACAAAAAATAATTCATTTCTGGTGATTCAGTAATGTTGTTACACAAGGTATTGCTTTATTTTCTGTTGTGTCTTTTTTCAGCTTAGTAACAAGATGACTCAGATAGTAACCTGGATAATTAAGTTACAGGAAACACAGAAACAATTTATTTTAAAAAAATAGTTTTATATTCTTAACATTGTGGCTAAATTTTGGCACCAATAATAGTTAATCAATTTCTAAATAAATGAGTTATACATAAGATATAAGCTCATTTTTTTAAGGCCCTGCACACTGTAAAATACAGGAGCACAATATTAATTTAATGTGTTTTTAGGTAAACTGAATAAAGGGAATTATTTTAAGAAGAGCTGCATTTCAGATTTATTTAAAAGCAAGGGTTTTATTTTACCACAATGTTAAAATTACTCTCTACTCTTAAATGTCTTAAACTGTTTCTATTGAGAAGAGTTCTGGGGTAAAACTTTGCTTCACTTTGAAGTCCAAACTATGCTGCAAGAAAACATCTAGTACAATGCTTAACCTAAAATTTAGCCATATGACATTCCTAGTAGTTTAATTGAAGTCTGAATTTTATGTTTAGGTTGAGGGAGGGTAATTTTCTTGTTGTTTTTTGTTATGTGTTTTAGGAAAGAATTACTGTCTACAGGAGGTTTTTGTATTTTCCAAAAGTTCACACAAATATAAAGAATCAAAAGACTAAAAAAGTCTGGAAAAATTGAGAAGTGATGTTAAGAAATGAGGAAGAGTGAAGAGATTGTAAAGCACTGTTTATTTTAAAAGTACGCTTATTTTTATAATGACTAGGACTTTGTTGCTTTGACTGTTTACTTAGGGCTAACATAGGGTTAACCAGATTTTACTGGTTAACGTTAAGTCTGAAGAGCGAATGRCCAGTGTGCAAACTCTGATCCAAATAAAAGGTTGTAGGGAACAGAGAAGCCTGGGTTTATTTAAGGAACTGTAATGAGTGTGYCTGTCCACACCGCACTGCAAGCTCAAACATCAGCAAAGCACCAGTTCAAGCTCCCTGGCCCAGCCAGGGTAGGTGGGCAGTTTAAACTACAGCTCATAGTTAAGTCTCWGCTTAATTTGCTGTTGCTAATCTCTGACTAGAGACACGGAGAGCAGATTCAGGTCAAAACTTTTACGTTAGCTTGAGTTAAGAGACGCTCTTGCTTCCGAAGAGCAATATTCCTAGTCCAGAGGACAGGCAGCTTTCATGTCAGAGAGATTAAATGACTTCCTCTTAGCCATTTATGGAATTGAAATGGTASCAAACCCAGAAATTTTAACTTTGAACAATGTCTTTAATGTCAAAACCATCATTTTACTGTGATACATTTTTCTTGTGATGCGTCGAATGCAGCAAGATAAAATTCGGAGAAAAATTACTGGTATGGCAAAAAGGATGTATTCTCAAGGTACTGGCAAAGTGTGGAGGAAACAGCCCCAAGCATCATCCCGATGGTTTTGATGAAGGAAAAGCTGTTTTTTTGGGAACAGGTTGCTAACTGTAGCCAGCTGTTCCACAGAGGTTTGGTAGCACTGGCTAATACCAAAAGGTGGATGGGAAGATTCAAGCAGGAAAGGCCAAGGAGAAAAGCATTGTCAGGGTCAAGTCCTTTCTGGGGAACTCAGCACAGATCCGAAGTTGATCCAGCTTCGCAGCCTGCAGAAGTCTCTGCAGAASAGTCCTGCATGGCTGCTCCGGACAGTGGGTTTCCCATCTATGTGACTGGAAACCCCACTAAAGATTCTCATGGAGCAGAAAATGTGCTTGCAAAGCTCAGACAAGTACCTCCCAGTGCGGAGGTACTGAACTCTAGGCAATACTTTAAAAGCTCTTTAAAAGAGAAAATGGGAAATTATAGGCAGTGAGTTTGGGAAAGATGGTATTTCATGAACAAGTACACAAAAGTAAGATGTAGCTCTGGAAAGTCCCTCGTAAGCTCTGGGCTCATTTGTGTTGCAATTTTTGCGGGAAACTTTCATTCTGAAATAATGATTTAAATCTAAAGCTTCATATGAGGCAGTTTATGAGAATTTAGCTTGAAGGTGGCTCTTTCTGTTAAACTGTCGCAAAGCACCCTTAAACTCCCTGTTCTGACTTCACTGCTTTGTTTTCTTGATTTCTGAAGAGTAGGAGAATGGAAAATTGGAGCATTAGGAAACAGTCATTTGTTTGTTGCCATTATCCAACAGGTTGAAATGGGAAATAGGCGTCCATACCAGGTATTTTGTGTGCCTACTARCAGGTATTTTATTCAGAGTTTTCAGAATATAGTGATACATACTTGTCTAATGAAATGCTGTATTAGTTAAAGTGTGTGAAGTAGGATATGTTAAAACAGGAGGGTCCCAAATCCTTAAAGGTGTTAACAAACCTAAACTGCTGAATCAGGAACTCAGCCCCCCTAATTCTTTGGAATTTTATGCTGAGAGTAAAGAACTGGCTGCACTTGCCCTATTCCTGGTCTTTGCTTTAGGATTGAAGTTGAATCCAGAACGTGTCATCTAGAATTGTATTTTTTCTCATGACTCTCTCTCTGCAAATATTTTAAATAATGTGTTGCTGCACACTAGTCCTTGTCTGATTGTTAAGCAGCATTCTAGAGACTAGTTTGAAGCTGGTATGGTTGCAAGTGTTGGATACCATCTAAAAAATATTTGTTTTCTTATACACATTGCTGTCCATTATTTCTTTTACCTTCCTGTTAGCTGCCTGTAAGTAAAGTTTTTCCCACTCTAATGGCAATGTCCTTTTTTTAATTCTGTAATCATGTTCTCTCAATTAGCACATTGCAGGCAAAGATTTTAAATCTGTGAGGTCTTTATACTTCCTTCTCTCGCATTTGTCTATTTTTCTTTTGGAGTCTGTTCTGCAAAGTTCGAGTGATACTTTCATGCAGAGAGATGCATGTGGGCTGATTACCATACATCAGGAATGACTCTAGGGAAGGRGAGATGCAGATTGGCATTACCTCATTGCACTGCTGACCACACAAACTACAGCCTGTTTTGACTGAGATCTTTCTAAAGAGCAGGAGAAACAGACAAAATTTAAAACCTCTAATATTGGCAGGGTTTTTTTCCACTAAAATGGATGCATTTGTGAACTTGGTGTTTCCTGTACAGTAACTGGTGTCCCTGTTAGCCTATTAGGGGCTACTTATCTCAAAAGAATTTTAATAATAATAAAGTGTAATTTAGTATAAAGCATGTAGAAAAGATTAGCAAAATTCTGTACTTCCTTTCTACATGTTTCTGTAATTACACCCCAAATAGATCCTCATTTGCCAGAAGGTATTTTCTTTCTCCCCACCCCCTTTATTTTCTTGGTAGCTGTAAGCTCTTTAGCCTAGGCTGAGTTGGGCATCTGTGTTAAGCAGTCCTCAGCTTGCAGGAACGTCAAGGAAGTGTCTCCTGTTTGCGGAGAGGACGCTGATCTCGTCGGCAGCGCCGCGCTGACGGACGGCCTGCGTTTGGTGATGAAACGGATGATGTCCCCGTTATACGGATACGTAACAATGTTTAAAGACAGCGGGGAGCTCCGTTTGGAGACTCCTCCAAAGCGGAGCACAGTTTTCCTAAATTTGCACTCAGTAAAAGGTGTAATGTGAAATTGTGTGGGCTGCTTTTTACCCTTCCTCAACCCAGCTGGTAGTTCTCCTATTTCAGCTTTGCAGAGTACTTTAATCTCTCCCATTCTGAAGGATAATGGTGAGCGCTCACAAGAATTTTGGTAATTCTATCAGCACAATCCATTTAATCAGCTCAAATTCAGCACAGGAACCGTACTATACCCCCGAGCAGGTGGTGAAACATGGACGAATCTCATTAGGAAATGTATCCGTATCTCGCAAGAATTGCATCATGGTCTGCARCGTGCTCCTGCCCCTCTGCAGGGAGCTCCGGATTTACGGCTGGGATGTGTCCCCTGGACCCAGCCAAGGCACCGGTGAGCACTCCCTAACCTGCCTCTTTACCAATTGGGAAGTTAGCCAAGTTTTTGTAGGCACAAAGGGCAGAGGTGAGAGATGCTGAGAGCGACCTGTAATTTTTTATCTAGTATGTTTGCTGGACATTTGTCTTTAATCCCTGCCACACGTCCTTGTTGCTGGCAATACCCCAGAGCGGGGCAGGCGCAGGGAAATGGCCCAGTGGCCCGCTTGGGTTGTGTCACTGAGTGAGGGCAGGCTGTGGAGGGGCGCCCTGGGCTGGACTGAGGTTTGCACTGCGAAAAGTGTAGCAAAAAAGCACCTTTTTGGAGAATAAAAGAAAAAAGAAAGYAAAAAAGRAAAAAAAAGAAGAAAAAATAAATTAAATAAATWAAAAAAAACCCAATTAACATAATTAAAGGAGAGGGCGGTGAGTTCCTGCGGTCAGGCGGCGCAGGGGTAGCGCCGGGCTCGCTCAGCGGCGGCACCGCGGCGCCACCTGGCGGCCCACGGCGCCGCCTGCAGCGCCCCGCGCGCGCCTGGCTAAGAGCTCCGGAATGCGCCCTGGAAGGAGAAATCTCCTTCCCCAGTTTCCTTTCTCTCCGCTCTCCCCTCTTCTTTTTCCCTTGTTTCTTTTTCTCCCTTTTTCTCCCTTTTTCTCCCTTTTTCTCCCTTTTTCTCCCTTTTTCTCCCTTTTTCTCCCTTTTTCCCCCTTTTTCCCCCTTTTTCCCCCTTTTTCCCCCTTTTTCCCCCTTTTTCCCCCTTTTTCCCC